>PVHT020000061.1:15278016-15314296 GCA_004024745.2 Catagonus wagneri
GGATCAAACCCGCAACCTCATGGTTCTTAGTCAGATTCGTTAACCACTGAGCCACGAGGGGAACTCCTCCCTTAGTATGAAGCCTTTAAGGTTCATCTATGTCATAGCATATGTCAAAATCTCCTGTCTTTTCAAGGCTGAGTAATATCTCACTGTATGTGTGTTATCACGTTTTGTCTGTCCGTCTGCAGATGGACACTTGGGTTACGTCCACCTTTTAGCTATATTGTGAATAATGCTGCTCTGAACATGGGCGTACAGATGTCTGTCTGAGTTGCTGCTTTCAGGTATTCACCCAGAAGTGGAGCTGCTTGGTCATAGGGTAAATCAGTTCAATTTTTTGAATGAATTGTCATCCTTTTCCATTCCAGCCACACTGTTTTACATCCCACCTGCGCTTCTCAAGGATTCCAGCTTCTCTACATCTTCAAGGATACTTGTGTTCTGTTTTTTTGTTTGTTTGTTTGTTTGGTTTGTTTGTTTTTGCATTTTATGGCCGCACCCGTGGCATATGGAGGTTCCCAGGCTAGGGGTCGAATCGGAGTGACAGCTGCTGGCCGACGCCACAGACACAGCAACGCGGGATCCAAGCCACATCTGCGACCTACACCACAGCTCACGACAACGCCGGATCCTTAACCCACTGAGCAAGGCCAGGGATCGAACCCGCAATCTCATGGTTCCTAGTCGGATTTGTTAACCACTGAGCCACGAAGGGAACTCCTATTATTTATTTATTTATTTATTTTTAGGGTGCACCTATGCCATATGGAGGTTCCCAGGCCGGGGGTCCCCGCTGGAGCTGCCGCGGCCGGCCTATGCCTCGGCCACAGCCACGCCAGATCCAAGATGCATCTGCGACCTACACCACAGCTCATGGCCATGCCAGATCCTTAACCCACTGAGCAAGGCCAGGGATCGAATCTGCATCCTCATGGATGCCAGTCAGATTCGTATCCGCTGAGCCACAATGGGAACTCTCTCACTTCTTGTTTTAATAGGCTGTCCTGCACTTTATCTTTTTCTATATATATTTAGATGTGAGAATTCCAGAGTATGAAATCGTAATTTCTCTGGGGTCAGAGCAATGCTCAAAAGACCATAGGTTGTGAATGGAGATTGTCTTAGACTACTCCCAGCCATTCTTTTTTTTTTTACACCTTTTTCCTTTATCTAGGGCCTCACCTTCGGCATATGGAGGTTCCCAGGCTAGGGGTCTAACAGGAGCTGTAGCTGCCGACCTACACCACAGCCACGGCAACGCGGGATCCGAGCCGCGTCTGCAACCTACACCACAGCTCACGGCAACGCCGGATCCTTAACCCACTGAGCAAGGCCAGGGATCGAACCCGCAACCTCATGGTTCCTAGTCGGTTTTGTTAACCACTGAGCCACGACGGGAACTCCATCCTCCCAGCCATTCTTAAAAACAGGAAGGACCCCAGGGTTAGAAGACATGAATATATGATGTATTCTATGGTTACGTTCCAGTGAGTGGGTGTCTGTGTTCACTAACTGATGTTCCAGAATTGGATGCCCTACTTTCATAACAATTTTGATTGCTGTTATGTTTTCATACTGATTAAACATACTAGTTCTTAGAAAGGAGATTTTGGATGTATTGAGATTGGAAAATAGGTAAAATGCTAAATTTAAAGAAATATGGTTTTTTGCTTTTTACATGGCCACTTTATTGCTTGCAAATATAAATGACGCATTTGAACTTCCTTTGATTTGGAAGAAAAAAATTAAAGCGTTTTTATAGGCGTCTAATTAAAGATGTCTTTAAGAGGGTTTGTGTCTCTCTGATTTTTTTTTCCAGAGTGCTGGGTATAAATGAGTGGCAGAATACAGGGTTCCAGTATGATGTCATCAGCTGCTTGAACTTGCTGGACCGCTGTGATCAGCCCCTGACTCTGCTGAAAGATATCAGAAGTGTCTTGGAGCCAACCAGAGGCAGGGTCATTCTTGCTCTGGTTTTGCCCTTTCATCCGTATGTGGAAAACGGTAAGTGTGGCCACCGCCTCACTGGCCTGATCTCTAACATCGGTGTCTGTTGGTATTTGTGATTCTGTGCTGTGCACAATTAGACGTGGTCTGGTATTTCTCAGTCGAGCCCGGAATTTAACAGAGTACACCTGACCCCTGTGAAATATCTTACCTTGGTTAATACTCATCTTCATGTGGATTTGCTAGAACTCCAGGCCTCCCGTTGCAGTGGTAATAATTCATACTCAGCAGTATCTGCCTGCTTGAGATTGAAAGCCTGAACTATGTCCATAGTTTCTGTTTTTAAATGGAGCCCGAATCGTTAATTTATTAGTTTATGAGTTGAGTTTGACCGATCAATGATGCCTTTTGATCCGCCTTTATATACCTGCCAAATGTCATAGGTGTTTTTATTTTACATCTCTTGACCTAGACTCTAACAGCAGTAAATCCTGTTGTGATCCATTTTTTCCCATTTGAAGACCATTTGTGTCCCAGCATGTATCGTTTCTTTGTGTGACTTTTTTTGTCTTTTTGCCTTTCTAGGGCCGCGGCATATGGAGGTGCGGCATATGGGCGATTAGACGCCCATATGGAGGGGTCTAATCGGAGCTGTAGCTGCCAGCCTGCACCACAGCCACAGCCACACGGGATCTGAGCCATGTCTGCGACGTACACCACAGCTCACAGCAACGCCGGATTCTTAACCCACTGAGCGAGGCCAGGGATCGAACCTGCAACCTCATGGTTCCTAGTCAGATTCGTTCACCACTGAGCCACGAGGGGAACTCCGACATTCAGTTTTTTGATTGCATAGTCTTACCCTTCGGTAATACTGAACGAAGAATATCTCAAGAAATAGCTTGATTTCATGTTGCTTCATATTTACTGTGACTTCGGGCCACAGTCATATTAATTCTTACTTGGTTTTAGCTTATGTGGTCTGCATTTTAGGTCATGTTGAAAGTTTGTTTTTTGTTTTTTTTTCTTATTTCTTTTTTTAAAGATTTTTATTGTTGTTATAGTTGATGTCATGTTAAAAGTTTTGACTTCAAGCCTCTTTCGCACTTTTCTAAGTTATTGTGCAGTAAATTATACAAGTAATACATGTTAATATTTTAACATCTTTTCTTTTTTTCTCGTACTGCTTGCTCAGCTTTGGGTTGAAAAACTCCAAGTGCTCGCAGACGTTTTTAAGAAATCCATTAATGTTTTGCAAGCGTGATAGCTATCAACTATGTGAAAATCTGCATGTTCAGGAGTAACGCCTATGTTTGCTGCCAACCGTGGATTTGTGTGGTGACCTGTCCTTTCATTCTTTCTCTCTTTATTTTTTTCCCCTCAGGTCTTGGTCCCTTCTGATTTAATGTTTGTCTTAACTTTTGTCAGATGGTCTTAGATTTGTGTTTACGGTTGGGAAAACAAAGAGTTCTTTAAACATAGGAGGGTGGCACAGGAGGGTGGCTGTCTGACTTGTCCATTTTCACATTCCTGTGTTGAATCCTCTTTCACGGTGAAGAAAAAAAAAGCTTTAACAAGCGTGTGTGCCCATGTAGCGTGTGTATATGTTGTACAGTAAAACACGCAGGAAAAACAAAAAATGTAGGAAACGTCGTCCTCGATAATGCAGCGGCCTTGACCATGTTTCAGTGCTGTTCCCTGTGTAATTAAAGCTCAGCTCCATCTCTCTGCAATGCAACCACTAGTCCCCAGGTTGGGAGGTCCACGCTTCCTGCGTCCTGTGGGGCAGCTGCACGATAGGACTTTATTTTATTTTTGCCTTTTTGCCTTAACTGGGGCCGCACCCGAGGTTCCCAGGCTAGGGGTCTAACAGGAGCTGTAGCTGCTGGTCTACACCACAGCCACAGTAACGCAGGATCCGAGCCGCGTCTGCAACCTACACCACAGCTCACAGCAACGCCGGATCCTTAACCCACTGAGCAAGGCCAGGGATCGAACCCGCAACCTCATGGTTCTTAGTCGGATTCGTTAACCACTGAGCCACAAGGGGAACTCCATGATGGGATTTTAATGCTGCTTCCTGGCATAGCAGGAGGCAGAAGAGCGAGGGAAGAAACTTCGGTCCCATCATGAAGCTCGTTCCCTTGTGTTTCTGACACTAAAAGTTGAGAGGAAGTCAGACCGGACGAGCAGGCAGTCTCCAGTAAGGATCGAAAAAACAAGCTCCTTGATTGCGGACGCACAGAGTGGCCTGTTGAGTTCCAGAAGCCTGGTGTGTGACATGCAGCAAACGTGAGACACAGAGTATCTCATTGCTGTGGGTGAGCTTTAGTGACCTGTACGTTTTGTAGACTGCTCGTGGCCCTCTGTTCCTGCGTCCTTTCTCTAAGTCCCTAATGAGCTCCCAAGGATTTCCACGTGACACTCTGTGAAGACTGTGAGATGCGAGTGGTCTTGCCGTGTGAGTTCATGAATGCTGGGCCCTTTTAAGGACACCTGTGTAGATTCTGCATACTTGGCTCAATTTGCTTTTTTAGCAAAAGCATTTGTAGATGAAGTAATTACATGTGGGTTTTGTTGGTTTGTTTTTGATTTATCTTGAAGTTGAATCATAGTGATTTGTTGCTTAGGTTAATTTGGAGGGAAAAAAAATACAGAATTTATCTTTCTGATTTCAGTTTGTTTGGTTTCCTGATCCAATCCCGATTAGGGGTTGTTAAATCTAGTGGGAATCATTTAAAGCATCAAAAAGGAGGAAAAGGAGTTCCCGTTGTGGCTCGTGGTTAACGAATCCGACTAGGAACCATGAGGTTGCGGGTTCGATCCTCGGCCTTGCTCAGTGGGTTAAGGATCCGGCGTTGCTGTGAGCTGTGGTGTAGGTTGCAGACGCGGCTCGGATCCTGCGTGGTTGTGGCTGTGGCTGTGGCGAAGGCTGGCAGCTACAGCTCCTGTTAGACCCCTAGCCTGGGAACCTCCGCATGCCGCGGGTGTGGCCCTAGATAAGGCAAAAATCCAAAAAAAAAAAAAAAAGATATAATCAGGAAAAGGAGACTAATAGTGCAAAAAACGAAAATTCAGTGGTGTTCGGTTTTTCAAAATTGTAATTTTTATAAAGAGGTAATTTGGGGTCAGGAGAGTTGAAGCAGTTTGCGAGAAAGTAGGTATATAATGAGAAGTTCCAGACCCCTCTACTCCGGTTCCATGATCTTGTTCAGGTTTCTTGACTGTTGTTCTAAATATAGTCTATGCAAATACATAAGCATGTGTTTGCATAAAAAAAAAATCGATTCTGTAATTAAAGCCCATTGTAAATGTTTTTCATTGCCCTTTTCCACTAAGTGAATCTGCTAAATCATTCCTTACCAGCACCTAAGAGTCTATGCCCTGGCCTGCACATAAGTAAGCAGCGGTGTGCCGGAGCTGGTTTTACCGGTTCGGGAGAGCAGATCATTAGTTATACAGAGAAGGGTTTTTTTTTTTTTTTTTTTTTGTCTTTTTGTGTTTATGTAGAGCCGCACCTGCGGCATATGGAGGTTCCCAGGCTAGGGGTCTAACAGGAGCTGTAGCCGCCAGCCTACGCCAGAGCCACAGCAACGTGGGATCCGAGCCGCATCTGCAACCTACACCACAGCTCACAGCAACGCCAGATCCTTAACCCATTGAGCAAGGCCAGGGATCGAACCCGCAACCTCATGGTTCCTAGTCGGATTGGTTAACCACTGAGCCATGAAGGGAACTCCTGAGAGGGGGTTTTGTGAGCCGATTCTTGAGCTTGGCCAGTATTAACAGGGACCCCACTGAGAGTACTTAGACCGTGGAAACTGGCAAACACTGCAGATAGCTTCTCCCTTCTCCTAGCAGGCTGGTAAGCGTTTACCTGCACCCTGCAGGGTACTCCTGCTGGCTGTATGGTTAACTTTACTTGAGGGGGCCCCCTGTGGAAGCACTTTCAGATCCTGGAAGTTTGCTTTTATAGTAAATGCAAGTGAAAAGGATGCTGTTAGGCAAATCTTTGCACATGTGTATAAGTAGGTACCAGGATGTGCTCTGCTTCAAGAAACAGAAGGAGCAACTAAAAATAGCTTTGAAAAGCTAAGAGTTTAGGAGTTCCCGTTGTGGCTCAGTGGTTAATGAATCTGACTAGTGTCCATGAGGCCGCGGGTTCCATCCCTGGCCTCGCTCAGTGGGTTAAGGATCCGGCATTGCCATGAGCTGTGGAGTGGGTCGCAGGCATGGCTCGGATCCCACGTTGTTGTGGCTGCGGTGTAGGCTTGTGGCTACAGCTCCGATTGGACCCCTATCCTGGGAACCTTCATATGCCGCGGGTGCGGCCCTAAAAAAGACAAAAAAAAAAAATTTGAGTTTATTTTAGAGAAGCAATTCCAAGGTTCCTGGTGGAGTTCGGTGATGAGACCGTCTACCGCCCTTTCTAGCTTGCTCTCATTTCTTCATCTTCAGTGTGTTGACATTCCCCGCAGGGTTACGGAATGTCCGACGCAGTGCCAAGCATCGGGTGTGGGCATGACAAAGCCCTGGAGAGAAAGGGGCATTTCCTCCTCTGCTTTTTCTTTGAATGTGAGGGGCAGCCTTTTGCAGGGGATCTCCCTGGCACCGTGTGCTGTGGCCCCATTGGGAAGGTTGGGCCCGCTGCCCTGCCCAGCCAGCAGCTGGCAGGGGGCTTAGGGCGATTGTGCCACAGGTCTGGGGAGGGCTCTGTCTGCCCTGAGCGTAGTCACCCGGTGGGACTGAGCCCTCGGTGAAGGTGGAAGGGGTGCTCCTGTGCCACAGACCATCTTTATCCTTGACAAAGCCTGTACCGAGTGACGCAAAAGGTAGCCTCGTCCTCATGGAGCTTACGTCCTAGTGAGGCGTGTCGGTGGTGGTTCGTGTTAGGAAGAGAAACGATAAAAAGCAGGACAGGGGCTTCTTGGAACTGGGGCTTGGGCTGTCATTTTAAAGAGGTTGCTCAGGGAAGGGCCTTATCTGCAAGGTTATGTGGGCGACACATTTCCAGACGTGGACTTGCTTGTTAAAAAGTGAGTTTTCCAAATAGCTACCCTGTGATTCTAACACCATTTATCGAATAATTTTTGCACCAGTGCTTTGCAGTGCCACTTCGATCATAAAGTTCTGTATGGGTTTTGTTCTATTATGTGTTTTGTTCAGTACCCTTCTTTTTTTTTTTTTGGTCTTTTTGCCTTTTCTAGGGCCGCACCCGCAGCATATGGAGGTTCCCAGGCTAGGGGTCTAACAGGAGCTGTAGCCTCCGGCCTACACCACAGCCACAGCAACGCGGGATCCGAGCCGCGTCTGCGACCTACACCCCAGCTCATGGCCACGCCGGATCCTTAACCCACTGAGCAAGGCCAGGGATCAAACCCGCAACCTCATGGTTCTTAGTCGGATTCGTTAACCACTGAGCCACGACGGGAACTCCGGTTCAGCACCCTTCTCTGTGTGTTGCCAGCACCACACAATTTTAATTACTGTAGCTTTATCGTACATGTTAACAGCATAGCCCTAGTCCTCTTTTACCAATTTCTTTCAGATTTTTTTCTTAGCTTATTTATTGAAAAGATCACCGTTAACACTGGCTTGCCTAGTCCCCCTGTATTGAATTTATAGGTTAATTTAGGAAGTATCGAGTCTTCCTAGCTACTAATAGGATGTGTGTTTTAATTTGTTCAGTTTTGTTCTTTGGTAACAAAATTTTCTTCGTTAAGGTGCTGCACAAGTTTTGTTAGATTTCTTCTGTGTTTATGATATTAAAAAGAATTTTTCTTCCATATTTAAAATAAAAGTGTTCCCTGCTTTATATAATTGACAAATTTTTTTTTTGCTTTTAAGGTGTTCAGCATGAGGATTTCATATACGTATGCCTTGCAAAATGGTTACGACAGCCAGGTTAATTAGCACAGCATTCCCTCACGTAGTCACCTTTTGCGTGTATGAAGAGAACACCAAAGATCAATGCTTTTAGCAAATTTGAAGTATGCAGTTCAGTATTATTAACTATAGTCACCTGGCTGTACGTTAGTTCCCCCAGAACTTAGTCATCTTAAAACTGAAAAATTTGTATCCTTTGTTTTGGTGGGTTTTTTTTTTTTTTTTTTTGGCCACACCCATAACAGGCAGAAGTTCCAGGAACTGAACCCAAGCCACAGCAGTTAACCGGAACTACAGCAGTGACAATGCCGGTCCTTAACCCACTGAGCCACCAGGCAACTCCAAGTTTGTGTCCTTTGACCGATGTCTTCTTGTTTCCACCACCCAGCCGCGCCTGGCAGCCAACCCTTCTGTTCTCTGGTTCTGCAAGTTTGACTTGTTTCAGTTCAATACATAAGTGAGCCTGCACGGTATTTGTCGTTCAGTGTCTAGCTTATCTCACTTAGCGTGACGTCCCCTGGGTTCCTCATGTTCTCGCAGACAGCTCTCCCGTCGTATTTCAGAGCGGATAACATGCATACATCGGCAGGGGTGTGTGTGTGTGTGTACACCAGTTTTTTCTTTTTTTTAAAATACTGTTAAAGCATCTGCAAATGGTTTTGCTACTTCCTTCTCATTTGTAGACTTTTCTTCTTTGATCCAGGTGAATTTGGTAGTTATTTCTGGAAAATGTTTAAAAAATGGTGGAAATTTTTGTTTTGTTTTTGAGTGTAATGAAAAAAATACTTTCAGTATGATTTTGTCTTTTGGCTTGAGATTGCTGTTTGGCTTGAGATACATTTTATTTTATTATTTTATTTAATTGTATTTTTTTGTCTTTTGTCATTTTAGGGCCGCACCCACGGCATGTGGAGGTTCCCAGGCTAGGGATCTAATCGGAGCTGTAGTTGCTGGCCTACACCACAGCCACAGCAATGCGGGATCCGAGCCGAGTCTGCGACCTACACCCCAGCTCACAGCAACGCCAGATCCTTAACCCGCTGAGCGAGGCCAGGGGTCGAACCTGCAACCTCATGGTTCCTAGTCGGATTCATTTCTGCTGAGCCACGATGGGAACTCTCACTTTTTTTTTTTAAATCTTGTTTTATTAAGAATTTAAAAAATTTGGAATCGATGTTGAATATTGTTGCCTGTGTTTCCAACATTTATAGAAATAGTCATCCTGTTTTTTCTCCATTGGCTTATTAATTAAAGAGTACTTTTCCTTTTTTTTTTTGTCTTTTTGGGGCCACACCCGCGGCATATGGAGGTTCTCAGGCTAGGGGTCCAGTTGGAGCTGTAGCCGCCGACCTCCGCCACAGCCACAGCAACGTGGGATCCAAACGGCATCTACCACCTACACCACAGCTCACGGCAATTAACCCACTGAGCAAGGCCAGGGATCAAACCTGCAACTTCATTTGTTTCCTCTGTGCCACTAAGGGAACTCCAAGAGTACTTTTCTAATATACAGTCACTCCCGCATCTCTGGCCTTAGGCAGAATAGGTTTCTTGTAATGCATCACCAGATCATATTTACAAGAAACCCTAAATAAAAATATTAGCTTTAATATTATTGACAAATGATAGTTTGTTTGATCTAATCTGTTGTTTTTTGGAAGGTTGTTATTGTTTTCATGTTTTGGTATCAGTGTTCTGCTGGTTTTGTAAAAGAAATAATTTCTAAGTGCTTTCTAGTTTCCCGGAACAGTTGAAATAGCATGTGGTTATCCGGTTTGGGGAATTTTGGTAGAATTCTCCAGTGAAACCATGTGCATTTGGGGAGGAAGCCCTTGGCACCTTTCTCGCTTTCTTACAGGGTCCTTGTTTGGGTTAAATTTGACATGTTCAGTTTGAAAGCGCCATCAGTCTAAACAGAAATAAGCAAGACTCTGTCAGGGACTGCTTGTGAAACGGGCACGGGCTTTGTGAGCTGACCTGGCTTGGACGTAAGCGTCAGACCTTATTACCTGAGCTCTGATGAAGCTTAGTGTTTCATCTCTAAAGATGGGGCTAATACCTACCTTGAGGTTTGTTCTGAGGATTAAATAATGTCATTTATAGGCTAGTGCCCAGATACCAAGTATGGGTATTTGGCACATGTTAGATTCATTTCATCCATCCTTTTCTGTTACTTCGTCTCCATCCGTGGCTTCATTCATCCTATTTGTTCACCACTTTGTTGTGTACATCGATGTTTTGACATTTTACTTTTGTCTTAAAATCTGTGCCTTCTCCATTGGTTTAGGTGACTTGACTCCTCACACACCTAACTGTAGTGTCTGTTAGCCCAGGGTTTCAAACTCTCAGGTCTTACCCTGTAGAGAGAAAGATATGACTTATTCTTAAAATCTCATTAACATCTTTTGGAATGTGGTTTAAGTGCTCTTGTCTGAAAGGTAGGCTGTGTAGACACTAGAGCCATGTTTCCGTCCGTTTTCCTCTTCCATTTGTTTTAGTCTCTTCATTATCTAGGCAAATGCAGATCTAAAGAGAAGGCTATAGGTTAATCCTTTCTAGTGAAAATTCTGGATGCTCAGATAACAGGACAATGAACATGTTAAGGATTCAGTGAGCAGTGCTTTTGAAGAGACGTTGGGGTCAATGCCTAGGGAGTGAAGTGGACTTTTATAGCTCAGTTGAAATGCTGAAAATGTATTTTTCTGTAGAAACGTTGTTCATTTGCATTCATGTAAAAGCATTTGAGAGCCTACGCAGCAGGCAGTGGTAAGTGGTAGAAATACAAAGATAAATGAGACGTGTGCTTCTGGCTTTAAAAATCAGAAGATGTAAACAGACGATGGCAGGAGAGTCTGGTAAGAAGCGTGATAAAGCTCTGTGGGTTTAGAGAAGCAGAGATCCAGTAATTGCTAGAGGAGTTAGGGAAGCTTTCATGTGGGAAGGGGCATTTGAACTATGTTTGTATCCGTGGAAGGCTTTTGTTTTGCTTTTTAGGGCCACACCTGGGGCATATGGAAGTCCCCAGGCTAGGGGTTGAATCCGAGCTGCAGCTGCCGGCCCACACCATAGTTACAGCCACAGCCACGCAGGATCTGAGTGGCATCTGCGACCTACGCCACAGCTCACAGCAATGCTGGATCCTTAACCCACTGGGAGAGGCCAGGGATCCAACCCGCATCCTCATGAATACTAGTTGGGTTCATTACGCTGAGCCACAATGGGAATCTCCTCTGTGGAGGAGATTAGCTGGCAGAGGGAACAGCATGTGCAAAAGCACGAAGGTGTGACCCAGTGGGGTTCCCAGGGCAGGAGAAGTTGGCAAAGGGGCCCTAGGATAGCGCGCAGAAGAGGCTTTCGCTTGTATAATAGCATAGCACTCAATAAATACTGTTGGCCAGATCGATGAATAAAATTGTGTTATGTATAGATCAAGCACACATATGTGACCTGAGGGAATATCACTCCTTGAGAAAAAGTATTCTAAATTTCAGCTTAGTATTCCATCTCTGAAATGCAGTCCTTGCCTGTAGTGGAAAAGGTTTCTTATTCGGGATCAAATGCAAATTTATCTTGGGGATTTTGTTTCCTCGTTAGTTACGCCAAGAAACAGTGTATTTTCAGCCCTGAAAGTGCCAAAATGTCATGACTCTGAGACATGAAAAGGAAGTGATCACATCCAACACCTAGATGGTTCCAGTGTTAGGCCTTTTTGCCACCCGGATTGGAAGTTCATTTACTTCAGAAACCAGGCCAGGGCTCTCAACGTGGAGGGAATATATAAGGCAGTTTACTTTCGGAATTTGGGAAGAAAATGTCAGCATGCAACAGTAAATAATTTTTATTGACATTACTTTTTATGCCTGTTGTTGAATTCCTATTGCTGTATGTGCATACGCCATACAAAAAACACACATAAATAAATACGTGTGTACTCGAACGTGCGTGTGCTGGGCACACAAATAAAATGGGGTTATGTGCTGCCTGCCCTTGTCTTTCCATTTTTCTTGGCACATGTGATTATAGAGGTTAGAGATCACTGATTTAAACCATCAGTACAGCATATGCTTTCAGAGGAATCTTAAACTACTTTAAAATTTGATCTGGGGAGTTCCCGTTGTGGCTCAGTGGTTAACGAATCCGACTAGGAACCATGAGGTTGTGGATTTGATCCCTGGCCTCGCTCAGTGGGTTAAGGATCTGGCATTGCCGTGAGCTGTGGTGTAGGTCGCAGACGCAGCTCGGATCCTGCGTGGCTGTGGCTGTGGCGAAGGCCGGTGGCTACAGCTCCTGTTAGACCCCTAGCCTGGGAACCTCCACATGCCGTGGGTGTGGCCCTAAAATGACAAAAGGCAAAAAAAAAAAAAATTAAATTTGACCTGGTTTTTAAAAATGAGACTGCACCTCATTTCATACCAGTTTAAGAAAAACACTTTATTTGTACACCTCTAATGTAAATAAAATTCATTAAGAAAAAAAAAGAGAAACACTTTAATAAGCATAATAGGTTGCAATTCATGTTTAGTGATGAACATGTACTTGTGGGTACTTTAAATAGATTTTTTTTTTTTTAACTCCGAAGTAATTTCAGAGAACAGTCCATAACCTGCATACCCAGTGAGATGGCAGTGAGGTCCCTAAGCCTCCTTACTGTGCCCGAGCCCCTCGTGTCTCTCATTTGCCTCCTTTGTTGGTTAAAAATCAGTACGTGTAACCGGGTCCCCTTGAAGCACAGTAGAAAATTGACAGAGAACACTCTAACCCAGCTACAATGGGAAAAATAAAAATCGTTATAAAAAAAAAAATCAGCCCGGCAAAGGCAATGTTAGGTGCATGGCTGGATCCTCCCCTGGTGCTGTCACCTGGCGCAAGGCTGACACCTAGGGTCGGTTGCGGCCTGTTCGCTCTGAGCTTCTCTCTGTTGCACGCTTCCGCTTTGCGTTTTTCTGTATTTTCGTTTTTGGGTTCTTGCTCTCCTCTACCCACTTCTTGCCTCACTTCTTTTTGGCAGCGTGACGTATACACCTTGGCCGGAAAATGCACGCCATTCCATCATCGCGACACCGGAGCAAGTAATTTCTGCTCCCAAATACTTGGCAGGGCGATTTTGGCTCATTCGGGTTTTTGTCACTTTCCTCCCTCCCTCCAGTCCTCTTTCACTCCCAGCTTAGTGTCATCGACCCGTCACTTCTACCAACTTTTTCCCGGGTTTCAGCACCAAAAAAAAATTCTGCACAAGGCCAAGACACGTGGTGTGACTTTAAATCTTGAGGTTAGCAGTCATGATGTGCTGCATCTTATATGTTGAATGAAATAAATATAGGATATATGTTATAAATCAAAGGTTTTGAAGATGTTTGCTTAGAATTCTGGCAAATTAGGAAAGTATTTTTCAGTTGCAGTTTGATTTTTAAAATTTTTTTTTAGTATTTTCTTAATTACTGTTAATAAGAGGTTCCTTATACTCTGATATCCTTCCGTTTATCTTAAACTGTTTTATTAAGGCCCCGATGGGTGTATGTCCATACACATAAGTTCCATAACTTCTGGAATTGGAGTTTCAGGGACTTCATCGAAAATCAAAAGATTTCTATGGTCTTTCATAGTTAGGAACTGCTCTTCTGTTTTCATAGGTGTCATCTTTCTCCTGCAATAGTAAATAACACGCCATGTTTAAGATTTCATAACCAGGAGTTCCCTTTGTGGCACAGCAGAGACGAATCTGACTGGGAACCCTGAGGTTGCGGGTTCGATCCCTGGCCTTGCTCAGTTGAGGATCCGGTGTTGCTGTGAGCTGGGGTGTGGGTCACAGACGCAGCTCAGATCACGTTGCTGTGGCTGTGGCGTAGGTCGGCGGCCACAGCTCCGATTGGACCCCTGGCCTGGGAACTGGGAACCTCCACGTGTCGCAGGTGCGGTCTCAAAAAGACCAAAAAAAAAAAAAAGATATATAACCAATAACGGCACACTGCCAGCAACATATAAACTACAGTGCCATCCTGCATCCTCAGTCCCAGGTACTCTGCCAGTAATCTTAAAGTTCCAGTTACCATTTTCCCTTTATTTGGAGTAAGAGGTGGGAACTGAAAAATAATTCTTGTTGCGATACCACTCTCAGAGCCCCAGCTTAGGTCTTCAAAGTTCGTATTTCCAGACCTGTCTTCAGGCCATTTACCTTGACCTCTTTGCTGAAAAAGACGCCCAGCATCAATAAGAAAAAGAGCATGAACAGGCATTCGCAGTTACTGAGAGTGGCTCCTTAGGTAATCCAACCACTTCGTGATGTGTTTGTGTGTACCTGCAGGATGAAGTGACTGCTTAAGACGATAGTCTTTCCTGGTTGAAAACCTGTTTCAGGAATCGGATTTTAAAAAACACACCTTGGAGTTCCCATCGTAGCTCAGTGGTTAACGAATCCGACTAGGAACCGTGAGTTTGTGCGTTCGATCCCTGGCCTTGCCCAGTGGGTTAAGGATCCGGCATTGCCGTGAGCTGTGGTGTAGGTTGCAGACATGGCTCAGATCCTGCGTTGCTGTGGCTGTGGTGTAGGCCGGCGACTACAGCTCCGATTAGACCCCTAGCATGGGAACCTCCATATGCCGCACCCGAGGCCCTAGAAAAGGCAAAAAGACAAAAAAATAAATAAATAAAATTAAAAAAACACATCTCACGTCAAACACAATTCCGTTTCATTTGCCCTCATGGCTGCTGTTGGGAGGAAAATATCTTTACTAGTGTATAAGTTCTTTTTTTTTTTCTTTTTTTGCCTTTTTATCTAGAGCTGCACCTGCAGCATGTAGAGGTTCCCAGGCTAGGGGTCTAACAGGAGCTGTAGCTGCTGGCCTACACCACAGCCACAGCAATGCGGGATCCGAGCCATGTCTGCAACCTACACCATAGCTCACGGCAACAGGGGATCCTTAACCCACTGAGCAAGGCCAGGGATCGAACCCGCAACCTCATGGTTCTAAGTTGGATTCGTTAACAACTGAGCCACGAAGGGAACTCCACTAGTGTGTAAGTTCTCTATTTTATATACATTTTAAGGCTGAGCAGTTTGAGCATGTGTCATGGAAACTGTCTGCTCTCCTAGCTTGTTGGCAAACCTGTTTAAATAGGGCTCTAAAGAAACACTGTCAGAACATATTGTAGTCAGTGGAGATGTATTCTTCTTGTTATTCCGACCCCAGAGACTGAAGAAATACCCTTCTTCTTTTTTCAATGTTTACGGCCACACTTGCGGCATGTGGAAGTTCCCGGGCTGGGGGTTGGCTTAGAGCTGCATATGCAGGTGTGCACCACAGCCACAGCAACGCAGGATCTGAGCCGCATCCACAACCTACGCTGCAGCTTGTGCCAATGCTGGATCCTTGACCCACTGGGCAAGGCCAGGGATCGAACCTGAAGCCTTGCAGACACTATGTCAGGTTCTTAACTTGCTGAGCCACATGGGGAACTCCCCGTTTTTTTCATTTTTAATAGCTGTATCTTCTAATGTGAACAGGTAACTTTTCTGTATAATTTGATCCACAAATGTTTGCAGCATCTATTAATGCTTAGTACTGCATATAAGATACTGTACAAGGTAGCTTTCAGTCCACAAAAGCATCCTTGTTTGTATTGAAAACATTGTCTGCATCCAATGCGTTTTTGAAAGTGTCTCTGTCACTAAGATGCCAGCCTGGGATCTATTTAATATTGTGTGTTTATCAAAACAAGTTCTATATAAAAATGCATATTGTGGAGTTCTCTGGTGGCTCAGTAGGTTAAGGATCTGGTGTGGTCCCCGCTTGGCTCTAATTACAGCTGTGGTGCAGGTTGGATCCCTAGCCCAGAAACTTCTGCCTACCATGGGTGTGGTTAAAAAAAAAAATGTTGTGAAAGTCCTCTTTCAGACTCTTCTAAAGGAAAACTTGATTATTGACAGCTTGTTGGCAGCTTAGTTTTTTAAAACATGCTTTACATCCTTTGGATATTTGTACTTACAGATTGTTGGTGTGTTTCCATGCTTCTCTTGTTATATAGTTCTTGAGCAATTTCTTGAAAAATACGTCGAGCACTCTTTTTCTATAAATACAAGAAAAAACATGTCTCTGCGGACAAAAGCCATGATGTTGCACATCCTCTTAGCTTTTTCCTTCTTTCCTTCTCAGAAACCACCCACCCTCCCCCAAGACCTCTCTGAACCTGCAGTTAACTTCCTTATGTTTTGAGTATGTTAAGTAGAATTTATGGTTAAGAACTGTCACTTTACTACTTGAGATTATCCTTTCCCTCAACAATAGGAAGCAGTATCTGTGGTTGAAAGTTAACACAGTGTTCTGCGTTGCTTAAATTACTTTGGATCTGAAATAGAGCACCACAATTCGAAAGGCATTTTACAAACATTTGGTCTGTACCTTCGGTGAGTCTTCTGTTTCTTTTTTTCTTAGAGTGTTAGATTTTGACTGTCAAGAAAAGGAAAGACATTTCATGCATTTCAGAGCAGTTGTGGCAGATATCTCATACCATAATGAGGTTAAACTAAATGTTTAAATGATATGCAGAATGATATGCAAAATGATTACACAGCATATTTAAATGATATGCAGAAGGAGTTAATAATTTGCACATCATGTCTGAGATGCTTTTACTAATAAAATAGCTCAAACTGCTTTTGATGTCGGATTGATAACATTTCTAACAGAGCAAATGCATACCTCCGCTGACAACACGGGAACAGCCAGATGGTAGCCCTTCTCAAAAACTTTAGACTTTTAAAAGATATTTTAAGGAGTTCCCGTCGTGGCTCAGTGGTTAACGAATCCGGCTAGGAACCATGATGTTGCGGGTTCAATACCTGGCCTCGCTCAGTGGGTTAAGGACCCGGTGTTGCCGTGAGCTGTGGTGTAGGTTGCAGACGCGATTCGGATCCCGCATGGCTGTGGCTGTGGCTGTGGCTGTGGTGTAGGCCGGCGGCTACAGGTCCTGTTAGACCCCTAGCCTGGGAACCTCCATATGCCGCGGGTGCGGCCCTAGATAAGGCAAAAAGACAAATAAAATGTTCAAGGCCATAGGAACAGCTCAGGCAAGAAATGCTATTATATTGAGTTGTGATGACTTTTGTATACCTATAATTGTAATAAAAATCATTAAGCGATGGGGGAAAAAAGAAAGAAATTTGACTTACTTTGGTGAGGACGATAAAGATCACGAGGACACCAATGACGTAGATGGAGAGCAGTGACAAGATAGCCACCAGGAGACTCTGCATTTCCTTGCTGAGAACCTTCATTTCTTTGTTAAATTGTAGATACAGAAAAAGCTACTGTCACCACTGAAACACGTTCCATTAAATACACGCATAAAGTAGAACTGAAACCACATGTCAGGGGTGACCCACGCACGTACTCCACTTGGCTGGTCATAAAAGAATTTATTTAGGGTCTCCTGATTGAGAGAACACTCAGGTGTAGTAAAGCCATTAGCTCTTCAAAGTGTTTTATGCCCCAAATACTCATCTTTAGAACTTAAGATTTAAAAAACTTAATTGCTTGTTGTAATTACTAGGAATCACTAGATTCAGTGTCCTCACTTGCCTGAGGAAGTTGTCATGGATTTTAGTAAATTTCAAGAAGCCAGAGCCGCAATGACCCTTTTTCTGTTCTCTGTCTACGTGGAAGATTTAGGGTCAGGGATCTCACGATGGCTTCACCTAAAATTTGTGGTTTTTTTTTTTTTAGGGCTGCACCCACAGCACATGGAAATTCCCAGGCTAAGGGTCTAACGAGCTGTAGCCGCCGGCCTACACCACAGCCACAGCAACGCGGGATCCAAGCCGCGTCTGCGACCTACACCACAGCTCACGGCAACGCCAGATCTTTAACCCACTGAGCGAGGCCAAGGATCAAACCTGTGTCCTCACGGGTGCTAGTCAGATTTGTTTCCTCTGAGCCACGCCGGGAGCTCCTAAAATTTGTGTTTATTCCCCGTGCTCCGTATTGCTTTTTTTTTTCTGGGTCCAGTGCACTGATCACTGACGCTGCTCTAGTGTTTTGTTCTAGGCGGTGCGGTGCCAGGCCAGTTCTCAACTAGGCTGGCGGTTACCGTCGCACGGAAGGGTCAGCATGGGGCGAACATAGCACCCGACAGAACCGCGACCCTGTCTGTGGAGCCTGGATCTCCCCGGGCTCAGGGAAGCCCTTCCGCCCAGCCGGCGCCTTGGCTTGTGAGCCGCGCACACCGTTCACTGGCTCAGGCGTCGAGTTAGCAAACGTTCCCCCTGCGTGTAAAGCGATGCGATGCGTGTAAAGGGCCGAGCGGAAGCCGGCACGAGGGAGCAAAGCCTTGACCGACCTGTCACCGCCAGCACCGTCCCCGCGCCGGTCTGCTTGGCTCCCGGTTCCCAGGAGCCGGGAAAGGCGATTCCGCAGACGTAGATCCCGCTGTCGTTGCGAGCCACGCTGCGCACAGTGAGGGAGACCTGCTTTGGGGCCGGGGTCGCGACTGTGAACTTGCCTGTCTCACTGCGGCACCCGTCCGGGCACAGGTTCTCGGGCTGGCCAGTGCCGTAGCGGAACCACAGGCTCCTTGGTGGCCCCGCAGGGCAGCCGGCCGTGGAGAAGGAGCACGTAATGGTCACGGCCTCTTGTGCGGGGTCCGCCTGCAGGGAAGGTGGCTGAGCCACCGAGACAGTGCAGCCGCGCGCGGCACCTGTGGGCGGAAGCAGATGAGCCCGGTTAGCGGGCTTCTCGCCGCCCTCCGCCCGCGCTTCTGTTTTATTGGCATTTTTGGCAGCCATCGCCTTCTTTCTCTTAACTCGCTCCTCCCGGCACAGACCAGCCTGTGGACGTGGACCTTGGTACCGGGACTTTATAATACCTGTAAATGGGGTGTAGCCTCTAAAAACTGGGACCCGCTGTATCGTAACTTCCGTACTATTGTACATCAGCTTTTAATTTTTAAAAATTGAGACAGAGGAGTTCCCTTCATGGCTCAGTGGTTAACGAATCCAACTAAGAACCATAAGGTTGCGGGTTCGATCCCTGGCCTCGCTCAGTGGGTTAAGGATCCGGCGTTGCCGTGAGCTGTGGTGTAGGTTGCAGACGCGGCTCGGATCCCGCGTGGCTGTGGCTGTGGCGAAGGCCGGCAGCTACAGCTCCTGTTAGACCCCTAGCCTGGGAACCTCCATATGCCACGGGTGTGGCTCTACATAAAAAGCAAAAAGACAAAAAAAAAAAATTGAGACAGAAGGAAATACCAGGTGCTGATGTCCCTCACTTGGCCTGCCTCCCCGAGGTCGCTGACCTCAGCCTGCTGGTGCGGAGCGATGCCCGGGCCTAGGGGACCGGCCTGCAGGGGTCCAGGGACTCCACCTCATCGTCCGCGGAGGTGGCCGCAGGTCCAGAGTCAGAAGGCTAGGATCCACGTGTGCACTCTTGCTTGGTGTACTCACGAGCCTTCCTCGTCTCCCTGGCACAGATCACTTACCCTCTCGGAGGAGCCCGTTTCCTCATCTGTGCCCCTGGCCTCACAGGAGTGCTGTATTCATTGTGGTAACAGGTGTCAAAACCCCTCATGCAGATGTCATGGCCAATGGTTGAGCCCCGGAGCGGGCGGGCTTTGTTTGTTTGTTTGTTTGTTTGCCTTGCGGGCATTGCGATAGCTAGGAATTCATGGCAATTCACAGCTGTCCCCCTGTGAGCCCGGTTGTCCCAGTGGGAAACATTATAAAAGGCCAGGTGTACAGCTGCAAAGATGCAGCCCTGGCTAAGCCTCCGGCGTCCTTGGTTCCAGATGAGTAGGCCGATGAGTGGGCCGAGCCGTAGGCCGGCAGCGCCAATTTCTCCCTGGCGCTTGTCACTCACTGCCTTGTAGTCTTGGTGGCTTTCATCTTATTCGAGAAGCGGGTGTCGTGATCGGAAGCACACGCCTGCCTCGGATCCCAGCTCTGCCAGTTGCTAGCCCTCCGGTCTGTCTCCTCCTGGGAGGAGTCTCGGGAGCTTATCCCGAGCCTGGCGGGAGGTTTAAGCGAGCCTGTCCCATAGGAGGAGTTACTTACCTGAGTCTTCGTTAAGTGTTTAATAAAAGGTAGCTGTTTTCTGCCGCCACCGCTGCTCCTGTTCCTGCAGGACCATAATGCCTCTTAGAGTTGGCAACGTCTCAGCGAGGCGTTAAGAGGGCCGGATACGGCGCCCCGTGCTCCGTCCAGCGCCTCACGCTGCTTCCGTGTCACGGGCGGGGTCCCCACCGTGGCCTCCTCATCCCGGGCGTGTTGCAGCTGGAAAGCTGCTCAGGCCTTGGTGACCCGGAGGACCTCTGCACCCAGCGCTTTTTTGGAGCAACACAGGTTGTACGTGAAATGGTATTGCTTGGGACACATTGGCGCTTTTGTACGTGTTCAGGCTGGCTCTGCCTGCGTCGTCGTTCCCACGTGATCTTAGTCGTCCGCCGTTGTCCTCTGCTGCTGTAAAGGCGGCTGAAAAGTGGTCTGACGCTTGAGTTTTACGCTGGTTTCTTCTTAGAGATCTGTATTCCTGAACTGAAGAATGAAAACTAGACTCGTGCCATTTGCGATGCCAGTCCGTCCTCACCCGTGCTTTTTGGTCTTGGTCTTTTTGCCTTTTCTAGGGCCGCACCCGCGGCATATGGAGGTTCCCAGGCTAGGGGTCCAATCAGAGCTGTAGCCACTGGCCTATACCACAGCCACAGCAACGTGGGATCCGAGCTGCGTCTGCAACCTACACCACAGCTCACAGCAACGCCGGATCCTTAACCCACTGAGCGAGGCCAGGGATCGAACCCGCAACCTCATGTTTCCTAGTCGGATTCATTAACCACTGAGCCACGACGGGAACTCCTCACCCATGTTTTAATTGTAGTATTTGTACACCTGGAGGAGAGCTGGAAGCTTTTTGGGACCTGATGACCAGAAACCAGATGAGGGCCGTCGCCTGGAGAAGACCCAGGTTCTTCACGTCTTCAGCCGCAGGGCCTCAGCTTCCCTCCTCAGTCTGATAAACGCGACCGCGGGTCTCCCTCCCAGACCCAGCACCTTAGCTGTGGACGTGGACTTTCCAGGGTGCCGGTGCTCAGTCCGAAGGGGAGGGAAAACGGAAGGGGGTCTGCCAGCAGTGTCCCCCAGCTTCAGATCCTCCATCACAGAGTTTTTAACAGGGAAGCACGCCTTCTGTTAACAGCTTTGCCCTTTGCAACTTGGGAGTTTCCTCTCTGCTCCTCTGTGCCTCAGAGCCGTGGTTTCCTGTGACAGCACAGGCGTGGGGACACCTCCTCCGCTGCAGTGAAGCAACGCCCCTCGGAAAAGGGAACCTTGGAAGACATGTCACACCGCAGCCCGTCCTGTGAACAGTTTCTCTTTAAGAACTCTCACGCCCTGTGGGATGGTTTTTTTTTTTTTTTCGGTTTTTGCCTTTTCTAGGGCCACACCCGCGGCATGTGGAGGTTCCAGGCTAGGGGTCTAACAGGAGCTGTAGCTGTTGGCCTACACCACAGCCACAGCCACGCAGGATCCGAGCCGCATCTGCGATCTACACCACAGCTCACAGCAACGCCGGATCCTTAACCCACTGAGCGAGGCCAAGGATCGAACCCGCAACCTCATGGTTCCTAGTCGGATTTGTTAACCACTGAGCCACAACGGGAACTCCTTGACACTTTCAAAGAGAAGCCTTTATGGGAATTTGGAACACGGGGGCGGTAGTGGGCCAGCACAGTAACTTTGCGCAGTCATCTGACTGCAGGCCAGTGTTGTTTCCTACTTATTTGTTCCTTCACTTCATGTCCTTTTAGGGAAAATTCCAGATATTTGATGTGCACATCTTTCAGAATATATCTTTAAGAGATAAGAATTCTTTCTTAAAATCATACTAAAATAGCTTATAAATGTATTATATACTTATTAAGAAAAAAAGACTGTTACTGAAAGTAGAAGCAAAAAAAATCACCCATGGTCCTTGCACACACACACACACACACACACACACACACACACACACCCATCACTGTTAAGATTTTAATATATTTCTCTACCAACTGGAAAAAAAATCATTTCAAGAGCCTGTTCTCCCTTTCCCTACCCTGTGACCTAAACTTTGTGAGCAAATTCGCGATAATTAGATTAGACCTAGAATGAGATTATTAGAACTGTGATGGAAGAAGCACTTTTTCAGCGAGAAAAAGCCAAGTATAAGCATCCATATATTATGGGAAGATTTTTCTTCCAGTAAGGAGCCATCGTAGTGTTTTTTTTTTTTTTAATGACAAGCACTGTCATTTAGAGAAATTCAGCTTTTCTGAAACACTGATCTTTAAAAATAATTCAAGTATTATACAGCGTAGAGGCTTTGCCGGCATGGAAACTAAATTGTGGATGACTAACGTGATTTTCTGCATGTTTTCAACCCTTTGTCCGGTGAGAGACTCTGCTCTCAAAGCAGCATAATAGCCAAGGGAATTTTTAATGTTAATGTGAAATGGTTCCTCAGCTGTTGTTTTATTACCGATTTCTCTGAGGAAAAAAAGAAATGAATCACCTTAGGCAATTTCCATAATGCTCAACATTTAAAACTTAATCTGTAGAGGCTTCAAATAAAAATGAATCTGGCGAGCAACAGCAATTGACTTAGATAAAACGGAGGAGAAAGAAAAAGAACCTTACCGATATAAAATAGAACCAGATTGATTTCCAGACTGAGAATGATCTTGGCTCCGTTCACAGTCTCCATTTCTGTGTTATATGTGAGGTGAGGGAGTGTTTAAAAGAGCGTTGGCTTTTTTTTCCTTCTTCTTTTTCTTCTTCTTTTTTTAGAAAGGAAGAACCAAAGAGAGGAACTCTTGTTAAGGAACCATAAACAGGAGGAACCTTGTGAAATTGTGTAAAGATTGTTTGTAACTGCGTTTGACCATTTAAAATTGAGATTTTTTTTTTTAGCCTAGAGCACATTTCTGAATATTTGGGTGGTAGATTTTTCTTGGGTTTTGCAAATCCTCGGAAGTGTTGGCTGTTTTGAGTGAGATTTTATTTTACAGGCAGCGCCTGGTCCCAGGAAGTGGTATTCGACAGATAATTTGCCGAGTAGTTGGGTTGCTGGCCTTGGGGCACCTGCTGGGCGCTAAGTGCTGGGCCAGTAGCTGCTGGAAATTAAGAGGAGAAGCCAGGAGTGTCTTCACGTTGAGACAAGAGAAGAAAGTGAGCAGGGCATCAGAGGACAGTGAAGAAACCTGTTGCGTGCTTAACTTAACCAGTTGTGGTGCTGTTTTGTGCTGTGAAGCAAATGCGTGGAATCTGTCATCCCAAACCCCCGCCCAGCCCCCTGGAGGCTTCATCAGCCAGTTTCTTTGTAAGCAGCAAAAAGTGACTCTTTGGGCTGACTTTCGCAAAAGGGGATTGATTGCAAGGATTTGGGGGTAGCTCAGAGAGTCACTGGGAAGCCTGGAGCCTCGTGTATGGGTCTCCAGGCAAGAAACATGCTCCTAGACATGCCGTAAAACTCATCTGGGGAGTTCCTGTGGTGGCTCAGTGGTCATGAATCCGACCAGTATCCCCGAGGACATGGGTTCGATCCCTGGCCTCACTATAGTGGGTTTAAGGATCCAGCGTTGCCGCGAGCTGTGGCGTAGGTCGCAGACGTGGCTCGGATCCCATACTGCTGTGGCTGTGGCATCGTCTGGCAGCTGTAGCTCCAGTTCGACCCCTAGCCTGGGGACTTCTATACGCCTCAGTTTCGGCCCTAAAAAGCAGGAAAAAAAAAAAACCTGATCTGAAGAGCGCACTGCTGCCCCAAGCACTTGATGCTGCAGTGTGGACCAAAGCCTGTCATGTCATTCGTACCGCTCGGCGCTGCCCCAGCCTCCTGGTCTAAGGCCAGTGCTCTGCCTCCCCAGAGAACAAGTCCCCACTTCTCTGGGTCGCTTGCTCTTCCTTCCAGGTCTCAGGTGATTGTGTGTGAACTTAGGTCCTGTGCCAGTGCCTTTAGCTGCAAGAAAGGCGGGGAAAGCCGCTTCCCCGGGCATTGCGTCCCAACAGGAGGGGGGGGTGCTGCGCCAGCGAAAAGAATGCAAACTCTTTCCACTGCAGTGCTTATACTCTTGGCACCTGTTGATTATATATTTGCCTTATCTATCCTCAATCTGAATTTAGTAACACTACTAATATTATTGTGTATTTTTTAATATCATCGGTGCATCTATAAGCAGCCTCAGATTTATATATAACATTGTGTGTGTTATTCCAAGAAATACTGGGCTGATTCATCCATTATAGTGTGTCCACCACTCTCTAGTTCTGGAGCTTAACTTTGGTGAAATTGTTCTGAGACGTTAGAACATGGGATCAATCTCCTTTGGAAAAAAACACCGAATGATCTGTTTTTATAAATTAAAATCCTTCACTAGTCTGCTTTTATTTTTGGCCTGATAAACCTCTCTAGTTAATATGTTGCATAATTTAACATTAGCAACTTTGCATACTTTTATCCAAAACCTGCTTTGAAATTTTGTTACTCCCCACTTCAGCATTCCAGTATTTAAGGAGCAGTTTTCCAAACATATTAACCCTTGCACCCTAGTCAGTCTAAAGGAGGGCGATTCCTGAAACCGTCAGAGAAGTTGTGGGCTTTGGATCCTGTTAAACCAGGGTTTGCATTATCTTCTCTTTTTCTTTTTTTTTTTAGGGCCGTGCTCGCGGCATATGGAAGTTCCCAGGCTAGGGGTCCAATCGGAGCTACAGCTTCCGGCCTACACCACAGCCACAGCCACGCGGGATCCTGGCCACATCTGCGACCCACCCCACAGCTCACGGCAACGCCGGATCCTTAACCCACTGAGCGAGGCCAGGGATCGAACCCACGTCCTCATGGATCCTAGTCGGATTCGTTTCCATGACGCCACGACGGGAACTCCCAGGTTTGTATTTCTGCCGCACTGTCTATTAACCTTTCAGGCGTGGGTCCTTCATTCCTCCTGTATGTGTGGACTTCTGCTCTCTGTGTCCTCCTCCTGCTGGGGGCTGGGACACAAGTCATCAAAGCACCAGATCCTCGGCAAACGTCATTCTTGCCCTCTTGAAAGAGCTTGTTTGTTCAAGAATTTAACTGAATGTTTCTCTTCGTTTTAGTAGGTGGCAAGTGGGACAGACCATCAGAAATCTTGGAAATCAAGGGCCAGAACTGGGAAGAACAAGTGAACAGCCTGCCGGAAGTTTTCAGGAAAGCCGGCTTTGTGATCGAAGCGTTCACCAGACTGCCGTACCTGTGCGAAGGCGACATGTATAATGACTACTACGTCTTGGATGACGCTGTCTTCGTCCTCAAACCAGTGTAAATGCGTGGCGGGGGAGGTCTTCAGAGGCCACCCTCAGAACCTACACGCCAGAAGAGTCTGCGTCCTCAGCCGTGTCAAGGGAGGGCCCTTGGGGGACTGCCTATTCCAAATATCATGTAGGAGTTTTAAAAGCCAAAATCCTAATTATTTCCTGGTTAGTGTGTGAAAGGAATGTTTCTAAAAAATGAAAACCCAACTCTTTGAGGATTTCTATCAACTCTTTGACTCAGTAACGCAGGTCACTCTCCAGTGATGGAAGATTTTTTTTTGTCTTTTTGCCTTTTCTAGGGCCGTACTCGCGGCATAGGCTAGGGATCGAATCAGAGCTGCAGCTGTTGGTCTACACCACAGCCATGGCAACGTCGGATCCTTAACCCACTGAGCGAGGCCAGGGATCGAACCCGCAACCTCATGGTTCCTAGTCAGATACGTTAACCACTGAGCCACAACGGGAACTCCGAAGATATTTTTTTATACTTAATTGCAGTAGTGACTCATCGGCAGTCAAAGCAATAGTCACGACTTCACACAGAACCAGGAAATACGGATCGTTTCAAATCAAATGAAGCCCAGCAATACAGCTCTCCGTCCGATCGCAAGTGTTGGTCATAAGGTACAGCCACTGATGTTCCCTCAAACATGTTTCGAACTTCTATCATTATTCGAGAAGATGTTTTTAATCATGTTAATAAACTTTTTTTTGGAGATGACTTCTGCGTCACGTTTGAGTTACTCTCAGGCTCCCCTAGCATCTCTCGTGGCTTGGCCTTCAGGGGGTACTGAACACAACAGCAGCATGTAAAAGATGCAGCTGACTCGAATACGTGGTAAAGGAAGGCTTTAGGCTGGGGCTGGGGGAGTCACGCGAGTGGCGGTGAATGCAGGCGATCCAGGCTCACCCACAGAAGAACCACCTTGATCCGATACAGGACATCAGGGACCACCCTCCCTCCCCAGTTTGTGTCGTTCTGGGAAATGCAGAACCCTGGGTTCTGGCTTTGTGGTAACTTGAGCCCTTCACGCAGCCTGTTGTTCTCCCGGACAACCTCAGGTTCTCAGAACTGAAACCTTCAGACTCCATGCAACCTAAAAACGTGTTAACTCCACTTCTTCCTCTACACTCGTGTCCCTCTTTCCCGGGCCTCTGCTCGCCTCAAAATCCTTGGCTGAGTTTCTTATTTGCCCAGAACCTGGTCTGAGGACGCCATGTCAGACTCATGCATTCTAGAACCCACAAGTGCCTCCAACCGTGTATCCAGAAGTCTTGCCATGAGGAACTCGTTAGCGAGCTCAGTAACCTGGGTTGGATGTTGCAGGGAGCGGAGTGCTTATTAACCCAGGATCTAAACTCTCAGTAATAACAGAGATGCCAAGCTGAGACTGGGGCTATTAACCATATGTTATTCTCACAACTTATTTTTGGCCAGGTGCTTCATTAAATATGTTCATTTGGATGCTCATAGACGTCATCACGTCAACCCATTTACTGCAACACCTGGGTATAAAAGAGAAAGTCTTGAGAGGAATGGCTTTATTATTCATTAAGCACGGCAGTCACGTGTCCCCACATCAGTGACTTCCACTGTCACTGAGTGTAGTCATATAATAAGGGTTGGGTTTTGTGATTTATGCAGAAGTGTTATTGCTGCTTTCTAATGCTTTTTCCGCCCCCTAGGAATTCAGATAAGTGAAGTGCAAATACTTAGCCACTTAGATTGTAAAAATAGAGGAGATGCGTAAACTTGACATAGTTCTTACACAGCTGAGCTTTGCTTCTTTGTAAAGTCTCATCAGGGACTGCTGTTCAGACCGCCAGGCAAGAGTGCAACAGCGATGGGTGTTCAAAGAGGCAGGTTGCTCCTAAGGTGTTCCATAACTTTGAAATCGAGAATTGATTCGATAGCCTGTTTTTTTTGCTTTTTGTTTTTGTTTTTTGTCTTTTTGCCTTTTATCTAGAGCTGCACCTGCGGCATATGGAGGTTCCCAGGCTAGGGGTCTAATCGGAGCTGTAGCCACCGGCCTTCACCACAGCCACAGCAACGTGGGATCCGAGCCACGTCTGCGACCTACACCACAGCTCACGGCAACGCCGGATCCTTAACCCACTGAGCAAGTCCAGGGATCGAACCCGCAACCTCATGGTTCTTAGTCGGATTCGTTAACCACTGAGCCATGAAGGGAACTCCCAGCCTGTTTTGAAAAACCACACACACACCTCACTCTACCTGAAAAATCAGAGAAAGCACCTACAGTTATGCCTTTCAAAGATAAAAATAGTGTCTCAAAGTCTGAAGTTCTGTGAAAACCAGCTTCTCCAATGTGCCATTTTTTTGAGTGAAAATTTAAACCTGCAGATCCACTCATTTCACGCCTGTTCTTGAAAGAAAGTCGGTAGCATGTCACCATGCCACTAGATGGCAGTGTTGCTCAGTGTCAATGACTTCTTTTTTCTTCCCCTAAATGAAATCATGGTTTTCTGTTTTTTTTTTTTTCCCCTCCTCATAGTACAATAAACTGCCTTCTTGTCTGCACCATTCCTTCTGTAAGTGCGTCCTATCAAGTTAGAGCTGTACTGGAGGAATTAAGAGCTCTGTTGTGTGGTTAGTTGACCTTAAAGGTCGCCGAGAGAGGAAATGCAAGCTGCACCTGTGCGTCAAAGCACAGGTGCACCTGCACCTGCACCTGTAAGCCCCTTGCGTGTTTAGACCCCTGAGTTCAGGAAAGGGAAGAAGACACAACAGCTGCAGTCATTCCTCCCTGGTGCAGAGCCGTGAATAATGGCTGTGTTTTCTGTCCTTCTCAATGTCACATCCGTTTGTATGTAGTTGGCCTTTAACAGAAAAGAAGCTTGGCTGGAAGATAAGGTAAAACTTCGTTGTTTCCAGTCATCTTTCTGAGGAAAGCTTTGTTGTCACTTAGTTCCGAGTCCCCTGTGTACACAGACTCGTAATGAAGCAAGAATGGGTTTTCATCAGTCACTTCCCACTGCTTGGTCCCCAATATAAGTGTTTCATGATCCTTTTGCTCCAACAGCTATAGCACCTTCCACAAGGGCTTCTGGGGGCTAAAATGACCTCCCACGTTTGGGCCGATGCCCAAGTACCCCTTCAAATATGCTTATATCTGATGGAACCATGTTCTAGCTAGATGAAGGCACGCTGGGCCAGGGCTGTCTGGGCTGAGCTGTGCTGCCCCGGAGTCCACTGAGCGCAACTCTGGGCTCATCACTGACTGGGATCCAAACCGGATGCTTGAGAAGTCACACCTTATCAAAGATACAAAATCTCTTGGAATAAACCGTGATGGAAGATGATCTAAAAAAGGGGGAATATGTGATTGGGTCACTTTGCTGTGGAGCAGAAATTGGCACACTGTAAATCAACTATCCGCTAATCACAATTTTTAACAAACCTGAAAAAAAAACCAATAAAAATCATGAATTGCTGGGAGGGGGTTCACACTGGCCGTGCCAAGATCGAAGTGAAAGAATGCCCCCAGTGTCATTCAGGAAAGAAAGAATTGCAGTATACAACTCAACAGCCTGCCTTTTGGCAATTCATGGATGACGAGGCAATAGCTTGGGAACAGTCAACAGTATGATAAAACAATTTCACATTTACTGGAGCTATCTGGAGAGATGTTCATGTTTTGCTGCTTACTTTGTCAATTCTAATATCTTTGCGTCACCTTTGTCTTCTCATGTAGGAGTTGATTCTAACTTCTTTTTTGTTGTCACTTTGAAAGAATTTATTATTTATTTATTTATTTATTTATTGTCTTTTTGCCTTTTATATAGAGCTGCACCCGCGGCATACGGAGATACCCAGGCTAGGGGTCTAACAGGAGCTGTAGCCGCCGGCCTTCACCACAGCCACAGCAACACGGGATCCGAGCCTCGTCTGCAACCTACACCACAGCTCACGACAACGCCGGATCCTTAACCCACCAAGCAAGGCCAGGGATTGAACCCGCAACCTCATGGTTCTCAGTCGGATCCGTTAACCACTGAGCCACGACAGGAACTCCGAAAGAATTTATTTTAGAACGAACTTTGATTCTGGAAGAATGTTAGATGTGGAGAAACCTGGCAAAGATCGGAAAGTTCCTGCTCCCTCCCTTTGCCCTCTAATGTTCTCTTACGTAGCTCCAGCACGCTTGTCTAAACTCAGAAATGAGCATTGGTGCGTTACTAGTAAGTAAACTACAGATTGCTGCAATGTTGCTCGTTTTTTCCACTAATGACTTTTTTTCTGTTCTAGGAGCCAAATCAGCTACCACATCCCATTAAATTATTATTAATTTTTTTCTTTTTAGGGTTGCACCTGCAGCGTATGGACGTTCCCAGGCCAGGGGTCGAATCAGAGCTGCAGCTGCCGGCCCACGCCACAGCCACAGCCATGCTGGATCCAAGCTGCAGCTGAAACCTATGCTGCAGCTTCTGGCAACACCGAATCCTCATCCCACGGAGCAAGGCCAGGGATCAAACCTGCATCCTCAGGGACACTAGTGGGTTCTTAACCCACTGAGTCACAACGGGAACTCTAGTTGCTTACTTTTAAAATTGTTAGTGTTTGCTAACAGTTTTTCTTCCAAGTTTTTAAATTATAAAACCACATGAGATTTACCATTTTAACCATTTTTTGGAGTTCAGTGGCTTTTAGTGCAATGAGCACCACCATCCGTTTTTACTCTTTTCATTTTACAAAACTGAAACTTTGTACCCATGAAACATTAGTTCCCCGTTCCCTCTTCCCCCAGCCCCTGGCAATCGCCGTTCTACTTTCTATGAATTTGGCAATTCTAGGTACTTCATATAAGTAGAATCATACAATAGTTGTCTTTTCATGACTGGCTTGCTTCACTCAGCATATTAATCTCAAGGTTTATCCATGTTGTACCATGTGTCAAAATTTCTTCCCTTTTCAGGGCTGAGTAATATTCCCCTGTGTGTGTTTGGCTTATTCATTATCAATGGGCACCTGGGTTACTTCCACCCTTTTTTTTTGTTATGAACATGGGTGCACACATATATGTTTTAGTTGCTGTTTTCAATTTTTTTGGCTGTATACCCAGAAGTGGAATGCTGGATCATATGGTAATTCCAGATTTAAATTTTTGAGTAATCGCCATATTGTTTTTCACAGTGACTGCACCATTTTACATTCTCACCAACAGTGTCCAAGGGTTCACGTTTATCCACATCCTGGCTGACACTTACTGTTTTGTATTGATAGTGTCCACCAATGGATATGAGGTAGTGTTTAGTGTGAGGTGGTATCAGTGGATGTGAGGTGATATTTAGAGGATTTGCTTTGCATTTTCCTGATGATTTTTTTTTTTTTTATAATACAGCTTGTATGGCATTGGGTTTCATCTACTAGTAACTTGTACTCTAGCTTGCTCTCTGTATTGGTGTCAGTGAACTGGAATGCGTGTTCACTGATTGCAAAGTACTTCTTTTTAGCTATGAAATTTTATACTTTGGGAGCATTAGGAGAATATTATTACATAACTAGAACTTAAGATTTCCCTCTGGATTTCAGAGTCAGTGTGCTGTATTCACATGAATTGATGCTAGTATATTTTTGATACGTGGCCATTTAAAAATTACTTTCAATACTTGTAAAATGAAACGTAAGAGCCCCTTCCCCCACGCCAAATAAATGACCACGTGAAATCGGAATGTCTTGTACACCTGTGCTTCTTAAGTTCTGGAAAATAATTAAGAACAGATAGAATGCGCAGATGCTGTTTTCTTATATCCCATTTAGGAGCCGACACACACTATTGGTTTTAAATGCCTTTGAACCCTGAACACTTTTAATATGGGAGAGCTGAGGTGCTGGAGAATACACTGGCAGTCCTTTTCACAGTCAGCCGAACAAAACAGCGGTTTTCTCCGCACTTGATTTTGCCACCTTGTTTTTATTCTTTATTCTTTTTTTTTTTTTTTTGCCTTTTGTCATTTTAGGGCCACACACGCAGCATGTGGAGGTTCCCAGGCTAGGGGTCTAATCGGAGCTGTAGCCACTGGCCTACGCCGCAGCCACAGCAACGCGGGATCTGAGCCGCGTCTGCGACCTACACCGCAGCTCACGGCAGCGCCGGATCATTAACCCACTGAGCGAGGCCAGGGCTTGAACCCACAACCTCATGGTTCCTAGTCGGATTCGTTAACACCTGAGCCACAACGGGAACTCCTGCCACCTTGTTTTTATTCTTTATAACGTGGCAGTGACTGATCATAAAGCCCTTCTGCTTTTGGCATTATAAGTGCCATGTTTATTATAGAAAAAGTAGAAAACACAGACAGGTGTAAAGAAGAAAATGCAAATGCAGAGTTCCTGTCATGGCTCACGAACCCGGCAAGTATCCATGAGGTTGCGGGGTCCATCCCTGGCCTCGCTCAGTGGGTTAAGGTTCCAGCGTTGCTGCAAGCTGCCCATGAATGGGGCTCAGATCCCGCGCTGCTGTGGCTGTGGTGTAGGCCGGCAGCTGCAGCTCCGATTCAGCCCCTAGCCTGGGAACTTCCATATGCCGCAGGTGTGGCCCTAAAAAAAAAGAAAAGAAAATGCAAATAGACTTTACCTTCACTGTAACCCAGAGAGCACCGCCATTAACGTTTGGGAATATGTCCTTTCAGAGTTTTTTCTCTGCATGTATGTACACACTTATATAAAATTTTAACATTCAAAAATTTGAAAATAAAAGATACTTTTATTCTTTCAAAATGAATCATGTGAAATGCATAGACACCTATTTCTTTCTGTTTTTCTTTCTTTCTCCCTTCCTTTCCTGCTTCCTTCCTTCCTTCCTTTCTCTCTCTCTCTCTCTTTTTCGTCTTTTCAGGGCCCACGGCATATGGAAGTTCCAAGGCTAAAGGTCGAATTGGAGTTGTAGCTGCCGGCCTACACCACAGCCACAGCAACGCTGGATCCTTAACCCACTGATCAAGGCCGGGGATTGAACCTGCGCCCTCATGGATGCTAGTCAGATTCGTTTCCGCTGAGCCACGACGGGAGCTCTGACTCCTATCTTCTAAATCAAAAACTGACAAAAGATGGAAGAGATTTCCCACTATTTGGTGCTTGAGAGTAAAGCTTCTTTTTTTAAAGGATTAAAGAGCCTGGGGAGAAAAAGATGTCTTTCGAGGATGCTGATAACTATTGCTGCAACTACTTATAAATAATATAAATATGATATTAATAACCATCAGATAGGCAACAACAGTACAGTTGGCCATTTCTGAAGAGAATGACTAACTTTGCCACTGACAAAATAATGGCAGCATTAGACATTTCAGTTATTAAAAGTTTTCCTGGTATTTAGATGTTTCATTAAATATAAAGGATTGCAAGGAAATCTCTAGAGTTCATAACTGTGTTTCCATTAGGACAGACATAAAGCGGTTATGTATAATCCTACCACACAAACCTAACCCTTCAATGTATTTCTTTTCTGTTTTAATAGAAGTGCATATACATATATTACTTCATATTTGGCTCTTCTGGGTATAAAATTGTTTCCTTGTGTTTCTATTATACAGTCTCTGTTAATACCCATTTAAATAGCAGTATATAACCCACGAAGCTGATATTGATAGTTTATGTAACCATTTTCTTTTCTTTTTTGTCTTTTTAGGGACGCATCCGCGGCATATGGAGGTTCCCAGGCTAGGGGTGGAATCGGAGCTACAGCCGCCTGCCTGCACCACAGCCACAGCAACGCGGGATCCGAGCCACGTCTGCCACCTACACCACAGCTCACAGCAAGGCTGGATCCTTAACCCACCGAGCGAGGCCAGGGATTGAACCTGCAACCTCATGGTTCTTAGATTTGTTTCCGCTGCTCCACGATGGGAACTCCTGAAGTAAATATTTTGATGCACAAATCTTATTTATTTCTGAGGATTTGTTTATTCTTTTATATAAATTTGGTCACATCTACTGACCTACGGGTCGGAATATTTTTACACTTATTTAAAAAAAAAAACAAAACTTTTTATTATGGAAAGTTCCAAGCACACGAAAAAGAAGAAAATAGATAAAAATGACCCCTGCTCAGGCTGCAGCGGGTATCAATACATAACCAGTCTTGCTTCACCCCAGACTCCTGCCACTCCTTGGTCCCCATTATTTCCAAACAAATCCCAGCTGTCATATTTCAGCCTTGTAAATACATATCTGCAAAAGATAAGGACTCTTAAAAAAGAGCCATATTGCAATTCCACACCTGAAGAAAACCTCTAAACCATTCAACATCCAGTGACCACGCTGCTGCAACTGCCCTATCGTTTTTTAAATGGTTTGAATTCGGATCCAAAGAAAGTCCCTACATGGCAATCGGTGCAGGTGTGTTTGGAAAGCCCTTCGGGCTTCTTCTTTGTTGCAGTCTCGGAGAGGGGCGACGGAGAGCGCGTTTTTGTCCGCGCCTCTTGCAGACTTGGGGACTGTGACCAGCCCTGCGCTGGGGGCTGGGGTTTCCACTCGGGCCGCCGCCGCAGGGAGGTGGGCGCGGTTCCCACCCACAGCCCGCCGGACCCCAGAGCAGCCGAGCCGGGAGCTGCAGGTGAGGCTTGGGCTGCAGGGGAGGAGGGTCCCCCACCCAGGGCCAGGCGCCGCTGGGGACTCGGCAGGGCTGGGATCACGGGCGGGGCGGGGCGCGGCGGCGGCAGGTGCAGCTCAGGGCGCTGGGGTCGCGCGGAGGCCACGGGGTCTTCCCGCAGGACCTGCTTAAGGAAGGGACACAAGGTGTGCGTGGGGCAGTTTGCGACCGAGCAAGATAGGCCAGTGCGCAAAGGGAGAATACAGCGACTTCACGGGCTCCTGGGGGGGGGGGGGGCGGGGGGGGGGGGGGGCCCATGGGAGGGGAAGGGAAAAAATTCCCAAGAAAGGGACCCGATCCCGCTTAACAATAGTAATAAGAGCAGTCATGATGACAACTTTGTAATTATAACAGCAGCAAATCAGTAGCATCAGTAATAATAATAGCTACTATTCATCGAGTATATGTGCCAGTGTCAGGCTCCTTTTAAACGTTATTTTACACATAAGGAAAAGTTCTTTACTTATTTTACATACGTTATCTCACAGCTCTTGTGAACAAGGAATGAGAATATCCAGGTGGAGCAAACAGCACCGACTCTGCCAGTTGGATGGATATACTGAACTTTAAAAATGTTTACAGGAGTTCCCATCGTGGCTCAGTGGTTAACGAGTCCTACTAGGAACCATGCGGTTGCAGGTTCGATCCCTGGCCTCACTCAGTGGGTTAAGGATCCAGCGTTTCCACAGACGTGGCTTGGATCTGGCGTGGCTGTGGCTGCGGTGTAGACCAGCGGCTACAGCTCCGATTCCACCCCTAGCCTGGGAACCTCCATATGCTGTGGGTGCGGCCCTAAAAAGCCAAAAAAAAAAAAAAAAGTCCAATCGAAATCCAGTTCAAATATTCTACAAACCAGACAAGGTACCCCCACTTGGCATCATGGCAATGAAAATGGCCTTGGGATCTGGCTGTTTGTGTCATCTTTGGTTGAAAATGTCCAAGTTCCTATCAGTAGACCCTTAAGCGTGTCTGCGTGGTACAGACCTTAAGGGCGCCGTTTTGCAGACACGTAACCCATTGGATTGTGAACTGCATCTGGGCCAGGGTGACCCAGGCTTGGGGGAACCCCGCCAGCATCTTGGCCAGAGTTGTATAAGATGCAATGGCTCTCCTCTCTTGGGTGACCTACTCATCCTGGTTTGCCTGCGACTCTCTGGGCTGTGAAACCCCCCGCTCCGTCCCAGGACACCGGATAACTGGTCCCCACGTTGGTCCCACAGCTCAGAGTTTTTCAGGAAACCATGTTCATTTCAGGTGTGGGCTTATTGCTGGTGTTTTCATTTTCAGTTCCCTTCAAAGCGCTCCTTGCCTGCCTGGGTTGTGCCCACCTGCAGGGAGAGGGGCTTTTTGGGTGGGAAGCGGGGCGGGGCACGTGGAGAAAGCTCTGGATGGAACACCCCCCCCCCCAAATCATCCTTTTCAACCCGCTGACCAAGCCACTGAAAGAGAGTGACCTGCAGGGCTTTTAATCAAAACCAAATCCCACCCCGCCGATGGGATGGGGTTTCACTGGAACGAGAATTTTCTGTGCAGCAGAAAGTGGGCCTCTGTTTCAGTAATTGTAAACCCTTGTAGAACTAATTGGGAGACTGTAGCAAGAAGCACAAGAGGCCCCGTTGTCTGGGAAACTGGAGAATGGTGAATGAGGCTGATACTCCAGGGCAGATGACCAAATGGAAGGGAGAAAAAAAGGGGGGGGGCGAAGCCCCAAAGCCGGTACGAATTACAGTGAGGATCCAACAGACCAGGCTGCGGGGTGGGACGATGGACGAGAAAGGGTCTACAAAGGGCTTTGGGGACTGGGTTTGCTCCAAACCTGTTCGAATGCTCTGCTTTTGGTGCCTGGAGGTTTCAAAAGTTTCAGTTTGTTTTCGCCGCGGGCGGTAAAATGAGTGTAACTGTTTCCAAAGCTGGTTGTGAAAATCCTGCCTGGAATCCATGGGTTGTAACAAGCAAGACAATGGGAAATCTGAAGTACAAGGTGCTGGGGTGCCTATAGAGTGATCTCAGTACCGTGCATGATGGAGTTCCCTGCAAGCTCCTAAGAGGGTGGCGTCCTGTGACTGCGTGGAAGCCCGCCTGGGAGTCAGGTGCAGCAAGGCGCCGCCCCCAGTTTTCATCTGACTGGACCCAGGAGCAGTTCTTGGGTGGTCCTCCCCTCTGTGCCCTTGGCCTTCAGGACACCATCCTTTCTTGTTTTCCTCCCAGCCCTCTGGCCATTCCTCTCAGCCTCCTTATCCCCTCTACCTTTCTTTAGGAAAAACACATGGTCTCTTTTGTTTTTCCTTTTTTTTTTCTTTTTACAGCTGCACCTGTGATATATGGAAGTCCCCAGGCTAGGGGTCAAACTGGAGCTGCACTTGCCAGCCACAGCCACAGCCACAGCCACACCGGATCCGAGCCGCATCTGCACACCTACATGGCAAGCTTGTGCCAATGCTGGGTTCTTTTTTTTTTTTTTTTTTTTTTTTTTTTTTTTTTTTTTTTTTTTTTTTTTTTTTTTTTTTTTTTTTTTTTTTTTTTT
>PVHT020000061.1:15314396-15340347 GCA_004024745.2 Catagonus wagneri
ATGCTGGGTTCTTAACCCACTGAGCCACAACGGGAACTCCAGGATGTAGCTCTTAAAAGTAGGCTTGGCAAACTTTTTCAGTAAAGGAGCAGAGAGTAAATATTTTTGGCTTTGTGGGCCACACGGCCTCTGTCCCAGCTTCCCAGCTGTCACTGCAGAGTGAAAGCAGCCGCAGACGATACTTGAATGAATGGAATGGCCACTGTTGTCCGATAAAACTATATTCGTGGACCTTAAGATTTAAATTTCCCACATGAAGTTTTCATGCGTCTAGAGGTATTGTGCTTTTGATTTTTTGAGACCGCTTAGCAATGGAAAAACCATTTTTAGCTCGTGAGCCATGCAAAACCAGGCAGCCATTTGAATTTGGCCTGTGGGTTGTAGCTTATTAACCCCTTGTAGGAGGTCATTGACAGGATGTGGCTGCCAGGTGACCCTCAAGCTGGACTTGGGAGTCAGAGACTCCTCACCCCTCCCCTGTCCTTGGAATGTGTGTTCAGCCCACCGTCCCCACCATGGGAACTGTTTTCAAGGACTCAGGCTTGAGAGAGTAAAGTATCGTTGACACATTTTTTTTTTTTTTTGTCTTTTTGCCTTTTCTAGGGTTGCACTTGCAGCATATGGAGGTTCCCAGGCGAGGGGTCTAACAGGAGCTGTAGCCGCCGGCCTTCGCCACAGCCACAGCAACGCGGGATCCGAGCCGCGTCTGCAACCTACACCACAGCTCACGGCAATGCCGGATCCTTAACCCACTGAGCGAGCCCAGGGATCGAACCCTCAACCTCATGGGTCCTAGTCGGATTCGTTAACCACTGAGCCACAACGGGAACTCTGAGACATTTTGATTGAACATAAGATTGAACCCCATTAAGGCCTCTCCACAAACTTTTAAGATTCTGGCAGATGGGTGTGGAGCGCTTCTCATCTTGTGTCTTGATTACTGTGGCTTTGTAATATTGTCCGAAGTCTGGGAGAGTTATGCCTCCTGCTTGATTTTTGTTCCTCAGGATTGCTTTGGCAATTCTGGGTCTTTTGTGGTTCCATATACATTTTTGGATTGTTTGTTCCAGTTCTGTGAAAAATGTCATGGGTAATTTGATAGGGATTGCATTGAATCTGTAGATTGCTTTGGGTAGTATGGCCATTTTTTACAATATTAATTTTTCCAACCCAGGAGCATGGAATATCTTTTTCTTTTTTTTTTTTTTGTCTTTTTGCCTTATCTAGGGCCGCACCCACAGCATATGGAGGTTCCCAGGCTAGGGGTCTAACAGGAGCTGTAGCTGCCGGCCTTCGCCACAGCCACAGCCACGCGGGATCCGAGCCGCGTCTGTGACCTACACCACAGCTCACGGCAACGCCGGATCCTTAACCCGCTGAGCCAGGCCAGGGAAACAAACCCGCGTCCTCGTGGATGCGAGTCGGGTTTGTTAACCACTGGGCCACAACAGGAATTCCCCCCTTTTGTCTTCTGAATGCTCTTAAGTGTATTTAAAGGTATAGCCTGAATCAAACCTGAATCACTTCTGTGCTTGAATGAATTCCAGGAGAATGTCTCAGGAACCTCAGACTTCCCATCTTTTGCTGTTCCTTCTTCTGAGCCATGGCGTGGCAAGTCACAGAACCACAGATTCCCGGCAAGGTAAGTCCTGACAGAGGAAACGTCTGTCTTGGGTTTGCACACATCTCAGAGAATGATGTGGGCTTAGATCAATTTAGGTACATGATGCCGTAAATTGTTGTGGGGTGTGTGGGTGCATGCGTGCGTGTGCATGCGTGCGTGTACGTGCGTGCATGTGCGTGCGTGTGCGTGTGTGTGCGTGTGCGTGCGTGCGTGTGTGTACCCATCTATGTGCAGAATTTTCAGGATTATTCTAAAAGGGTTTTTCAAACCAAAATTTTCTCCTATTGTCATATCGGGGTGTAAGGATAATTAAAATTCACTAAAAATTTCCTTCATGAGGGACCCTGGGGGGGCGCTCTTTTCTTAATCTGCATTTGCAAAGGTCATCTCATTCAATTGTATTTATACCTTCAATGGCTGTTCCTTGCAGATTTGCATCCATTGCTGCAAAAAATGGCGGTGAGTGTTGTGTTTTCTTTTTTTGTCTTTTTGCCTTTTCTAGGGTCAGGGATGTGGTGTATGGAGGTCCCCAGGCTAGGGGTCTAATAGGAGCCCTACACCACAGCCACAGCCACGCGGGATCCGAGCCGCGTCTTCAACCTGCACCACAGCTCATGGCAATGCCGGATCCTTAACCCACTGAGCGAGGCCAGAGATCGAACCCGCAACCTCATGGTTCTTAGTCGGATTCGTTAACCACTGAGCCACGGCGGGAACTCCCTGTTTTCTCTTAAACGACATCCCCTTTCCTGGAGCCGCCAACGTTTGGATGTTTTCCTTGAAGTTATCTCTTTGCCTTTTAGGAAGAAATAATCGATGGAAGCTACCTGAATGGTAAAGTCCCCACTGTCCTCGCTTGTGGCTTCTGAGAGTTTCAAACAGAATGTGCCTGTAATCTCTCTGGAATGATTCCTTTTTAAGTTGTCTTTTCATTTTGTTTCCGTTTTAGCACTGCTGGATCTCATACGGTTTCAGAGGTAACCCACCCTAAGGGGACAGGAGCGGATGGAATAGATTTTTAATACAAATTCTTGTCTTTTTGGGGTTTTTTTTGTTTGTTTTTTTTGGTTTCTTAGGGCTGCATCCTAAATGCATATGGAGGTTCCCAGGCTGGGGGCTGAATCAGAGCTGCAACTGAGGCCTAAGCCACAGCCACAGCAACACCCGATAAAAGCCACACCTGCCACCTACACTGCAGCTCATGGCTATGCCGGATCCTTAACCCACTGAGCGAGGCCAGGGATCGAGCCCATAACCTCGCAGAGAAGATGTCAAGTTCTTTTTTTTTTTCCTTTTGTCTTTTTGCCTTTATCTAGAGCCGCACCCGCAGCATATGGAGGTTCCCAGGCTAGGGATCTAACAGGAGCTGTAGCCGCCGGCCTACACCACAGCCACAGCAACGCGGGATCCGAGCTGCGCCTGCAACCTACACCACAGCTCACGGCAACGCCGGATCCTTAACCCACTGAGCAAGGCCAGGGATCGAACCTGCAACCTCATGGTTCTTAGTCGGATTCATTAACCGCTGAGCCACGACGGGAACTCCACAATGTCAAGTTCTTAACCCGCTGAGCCACAACAGGGGCTCCCTACCATTTTTTTTCTTTTTTTTTTTTTTTGCAAATTTAATATAGCCAGGACACCTTTCCAGGTCAGTCTGTTTGGCTTCTAGTTAATCCGAGGGGATTGTTATGGTTCTTAGCACATAACACACAGCTCTGAAATCGATCATTGTCTTTGAGAGAATAGCATTCAGAAGGATTCCTAGAACTGGCAAGCCCCCCCACACTGTGTCAGGGTAACACGTGTCCTACCTCCAAGCAGAGTTCCTCGCATCCTGGGCCCATGCCCACTATCCTCCCAAACTTTGGTCCCCTGAGCCCTCAGCTGGTAGGGGGGACCCCCTCGTCCCGGGGAGCCTGCTGTGCTGACCTTGTGCTGTCTGTCTCCCACCGAAGCTCCCACGTGTGGACAGCGGACCTGTCTCACAGAGTCCTGGCTTATCTGAATTCACGGAATGTCGCCTTCACCATCCCCAGCCTGCAGGTGTGTATGCGAGACCCATGCCTGTGTTCTCCCCCCGTCGCAAACTCAGGGGCCAGGTAAGTGGCAGAAGTGGGCGGGGTGAGAGCTGGTAAGAGACACGCACAGAGACACCTGTTCTATGTAGCTGTACTTGAGACAGCAAACAAGCTCTTTTGTCTTTCATCCCCCCCCCCTTTTTTTTTGGTCTTTTTAGGGCTGCACCCACAGCATAGGGAGGTTCCCAGGCTAGGGGTTGAATCAGAACTGTAGCCGCCGGCCTTTGCCACAGCCACAGCAACGCCAGATCCGAGCCGCAGCTGCCACCTACAGCGCAGCTCACAGCAACGCCGGATCCTTAACCCACGGAGTGAGGCCAGGGATCGATCCTGCATCCTCATGGATGCTGGTCTGATTCGTTTCTGCTGAGCCACGATGAGTACTCCTTATTTTCCCACTTTTGATGGAGACACGGCGTATCGGGGTTCAGGCTGGGCTGCCGTTAACAAGGAGACCCTAGAGTTACAGCAGCTCCAACAGTTTTGTTTATTCCTATCTCATGTCCAGGGTCAGAGTGGAGATCCAGAGAGCAGAGGCAGCTCTCTCCACTTCAAAAGACCAGCGAGGGGACCGGGTTCCTTCTGTCTTGTTTTCCTGTGGCCCACGTGGCTGAAACAGCACCCCCATTCTGCAGCCCAGAGAGGGCGGGGTGGGGGAGATGAAGTAAAGATTGAGCAGCTTCTCTTTAAAGACGTGGCCTGAGGATCGCATTGGCTCCCGGTCCACAGTCACGTCTTATTGCAGACGAGTAAGACGAGAGGGTTTTCTGCGAGGCCACGTACCCGGCTAAAACTTGTGGATTCTGTTGTCCAAAGGAATTAAAAGAGAGGGGTTCTTTGGGTATCATTATCGGGCTCTGGGTATCATTATGGGTCTAGGAAATGGTTTTCTTCCCTTTTACGCTACGGTATTACAAGCATGTACACAGATGGCAAATGCTTTCGGTTGGGGGTGGGGATGGGGGGCAATAGGGCATGCTGACGACTGTGGCAAACTGGCTGGCACCTGCCTCTTCAGCATCCTGGGTAGCCCAGGGTTACCGTGTTGTGCCTTTGCCAAGACACTGCGCATAGCATGGAAAATCGAGAGACTGTTCTTCCAGAACTCAAAGGCTCTTACCTGATTCAGCAGAGAAGTCAGTGGTGTTAGGACGCTGACGGGTGCCTCTGCTGTTTCAGTTTTCACTTACTTGACAGTGAAGATGAACGTGTCAGCCAACATTTGCATGAGAAAGACACTCAGAGTTCCTGGATGTTAGCCATTTACCAAGATACCCACTAGCTGCAGGTGGCTGGTGGCCTCGTGGCGTCATCTTGTTCGGCAGTCCGTGCCACCTACAGGGAGGGGTACCTGCCCCTTTCTCTGCAGCAGTAGAGCTTCTCATGGAATGCGTGTGTGTTTTAACCTAATCAGGACCTCAGCTGCCTCTTTGCCTTTCGTATATTCATTTCTTCATTCAGTATCCACTTTTCAGCCTTTCGTCTCCACCAGGCGCCATTCTAGACACTTGGAGACTCGGGAGAACAAGGCAGTCAGATAATTACCCACAGGGTCTTTCATTCTAGAGGGAGAGACCTTGAGTCAACGGTTATTCAGCTCATTCAGGGCAGAAATAGTGGCTGGCACTTATTCCCCACGCACTGTGTGCCGGGCACTACTGAGAGCACTGTTCATACTCATTTATTCCTCATGATTTAGGATTCATCATTACTTACCTAGTAAGTTTGACTGTTGTCCCTCCCTTTCAGCTGAGAAAACTGAAGCCCAGAAATAGTGTGGCCCATTGATCAAATAAAAATACAGGAGTCCAGGAGTTCCCGTCGTGGTGCAGTGGTTAATGAATCAGACTAGGAACCATGAGGTTGCGGGTTCGATCCCTGGCCTTGCTCAGTGGGTTAAGGATCCGGCGTTGCCATGAGCTGTGGTGTAGGTCGCAGACGCGGCTTGGATCCCATGTTGCTGTGGCTGTGGCGTAGGCCAGTGGCTACAGCTCCGATTAGACCCCTAGCCTGGGAACCTCCACATGCCGCGGGTGAGGCCCTAAAATGACAAAAGGCAAAAAACAAAAAAATAAAAAAAACCAAACAGGAGTCCAGAGTTTCTGTCGTGGCTCAATGGTTAATGAACCCGACTGGCATCCATGAGGACCTGGGTTTGATCCCTGGTCCCGCTCAGTAGGTTAAGGATCCGGTGTTGCCGTGAGCTGTGGTGTAGGTCACAGACGTGGCTCAGATCTGGCGTTGGCTGTGGCTGCGGTGTAAGCCGGCAGCTGTAGCTCTGATTCCACCCATAGCCTGGGAACCTCCATATGCCACAAGTGTGGCCCTAAAGAGACCAAAAAAAAAAAAAAAAAAAAAAAACCAGGAGTCCCAGTTAAATTAGACTTGCAGATGAACAACAAATGCATTTTTAGTATAAGTATGTCCCCCACAAGGTCTGGGATATAATTATCCTAAAAATTATTCTTTGTTTATCTACAAGTCAAATTTAACTGGGTATTTTATCCAGCAATCCTCTTTAAGAAACTTGCCTTGGAGTTCCCGTCGTGGCTCAGTGGTTAACGAATCCGACTAGCAACCATGAAGTTGCGGGTTCGATCCCTGGCCTTGCTCAGTGGGTTAAGGATCCGGCGTTGCCATGAGCTGTGGTGTAGGTTGCAGACGCGGCTCGGATCCTGCGTTGCTGTGGCTGTGGCGAAGGCCGGCGGCTACAGCTGCTGTTAGACCCCTAGCCTGGGAACCTCCATATGCCGCGGGTGCGGCCCCAGATAAGGCAAAAAAGACAAAAAAAAAAAAAAGAAACTTGCCTTAAGCCGCATGGCTAGTAAGTGGCAAGGTGGGGATTTGGACGTGGGCTCTCTGGTTCCAGATCTCACCCTTGCCTATGCTGTCCCGCTATGCTGCCTTTCTAGAGCACTTCTATTTCAGAAAGACTTAGAAAAGAATTCCCCATGTAGCAGAGGAAATCTCTATAAGGAGAGGCTGTTGGCTTCTCCCTTACTGGGGGGAAATGCCACGGAGAGTTCGTGCTACCTGAATTTGGCTTCTGATTCGGTCTTGGATATTGGGAGAGGTTTAAAGCAGTGCCCAGCTGGGTGCGACAAGCTTTCTGAGCAGAGGCGGCTGCTCAGGACTGGAAACCTCAGTCACCTGCAGGGACCAGGCAGGCCCTTGGAAAACAAGTGACCTGGAGAGTGGTGAGCAGTTGAAAGACCTACCCCTAGGCCTGTTGACTGTGGCAAAGAAGGGGCTGTCACATCTTCACGTTTTCCAAGAGAAGCTGAAAATCTGGATTTTTGGAATTCCCGGAAATTTAAATGTTGCCAGTTCATAGCCATTTTTTTTTTTTTTCTGCACCTGCAGCATATGGAGCTTCCCAGGTTAGGGGTCAAATTGGATCCGCAGGTGCTGGCCACAGCCACAGTCACAGCCACTCAGTGTGTGACCTACACCACAGCTCCCGGCAAGGCCAGATCCTTAACCCACCGAGCGAGGGCAGGGATTGAACCCGTGTCCTCATAGATACTAGTCAGGTTTGCTACTGAGCCACAAGGGGAACTCCATAACAGATTTTGGAGTGAACGCGACCCAGGACAGGTGCAGGCTGCCAGCTGGCGGCCTCTGCAGGGGTGGCTTGGCTGGGTGGCTGGCCGTGGTGCTGACCTTGTCCCGTCTTCACTGACTTTCCCAACCTTCTACATCCAGGCCGCCATGGAAAACCACCTGGAGCAGCGTTTGTACCAGCCCCGGCAGCTGCTGGAGGACCTGAGGGGGACAGACGCTCTGCAGTTCCACACCGCCATGAAGTGTCTCTTAGAGGATAAGAAGGACCGCTTGGTGAGGTGTTCGTGGCAGGTCAGGGGCGGGGCGGGAGGGCAAGGGGGGTCCAGGGCCACTTGGCATCTGTCAAATTGAATAGAATGGAGCCTCAATAAGGCCTGGGCCCTTCTCTATCTCCTCCTCTTTCCTTTTCCCTCTGTGAACTCTCTGGGAGTTTTGGGACCCAGGTTTTCTCTCTTTTTCCAAAGTTCAAGTGAAAAGCCTTATGATTCATATTCTTCTTCTTCTTCTTCTTCTTTTTTTTTGTCTTTTTGCCTTATCTAGGGCCGCACCCACGGCATATGGAGGTTCCCAGGCTAGGGTTCATAACAGGAGCTGTAGCCGCTGGCCTACACCACAGCCACAGCCACATGGGATCCGAGCCGTGTCTGCAACCTACACCACAGCTCACGGCAACGCCGGATCCTTAACCCACTGAATGAGGCCAGGGATCGAACCCACAACCTCATGGTTCCTAGTCGGATTCATTAACCACTGAGCCACGATGGGAACTCCATTTTTTTTGTCTTTTTAAGACTGCACCCTCGGCATATGGAAGTTCCCAGGCTAGGGGTTGAATCGGAGCTGGACCTGCCGGCCTACACCACACCACAGCAACGCAGGATCTGAGCGGCATCCGCGACCTACACCGCGGCTCATGGCAATGGCCAGATCCTTAACCCACTGAGCGAGGCCGGGGATCAAACCCGCAACCTTATGGTTACTAGTCAGGGTCGTTACCGCTAAGCCATGATGGGAACTCCTGATTCGTATTCTCATGGGTCCTAAGAAATGAGGGCTACTGAGGAGCTCCCATAAGTTTCGCTTGATAAACATCCATGAATGATTCCTATGCCCCGGGGAACCGGATTCAGAGCTAAAAGCCTGTCTCTGACCTCAAGGAGCTTATGGTCTAGAGGACAAGAAAAACAGATATGATTTCCGCGGCCTGAGATTGGTCACATAAGCACAAAGCAAGGCCTCTGAGGCCCAGAGAATCCTTGGGAATCAGCAAGACGAAGTTTAGAAATTTTTTTTTTTTTTTAGACACAGGTGAGTGCGGAAGAGTGTTTTCCAAAGGGAAAATATTTTAATAATCACAGGTTAATTAATTAATTAATTTTGTCTTTTTGGGGCTGCACTTGCAGCACATGGAAGTTCCCAGGCTAGGGGTCGAATCGGAGCTGCAGCTACGCCACAGCCACAGCAACCCAGGATCCGAGCCACACCTGCGACCTACACCGCAGCTCACGGCAACACTGGATCCTTAACCTGCTGAGCGAGGCCAGGGATCGAACCTGCATCCTCATGGATCTTAGTTGGGTTTGTTACCCCTGAGTCACAAAGGGAACTCCTCATTCCTTCATTTAATTCTTACGTACAGCTAAGAAGTAGGCACTGCTTTTATCTTCATTCAAGAGGAAGAAACTGAGGCTTTAAAAAGTTCAACGATTGGAGTTCCCGTTGTGGCTCAGTGGTTAACGAATCTGACTAAGAACCATGAGGTTGAGGGTTCGATCCCTGGCCTCGCTCAGTGGGTTAAGGATCCGGCGTTGCCGTGAGCTGTGGTGTAGGTCGCAGACGCGGTTCGGATCCCGCATTGCTGTGGCTGTGGCTGTGGCATAGGCCGGCGGCTACAGCTCCTGTTAGACCCCTAGCCTGGGAACCTCCATGTGCCGCGGGTGTGGCCCTAGATAAGGCAAAAAGACAAAAAAAAAGAAGTTCAACGATTTGCTCAAGGAGACACACTTATAAGTGGAGGGACTGGAGTTTGAACCTGGGACTGTCTGACCCTTGGACCCGTGGCACTTAACCTATAGGAGATGGTGTGTGTCCTCGCCGTGCCTGCGCTGTGCTTGTACTAGTGTGTAGTCTAGTCCACACTCAGTAAACTGTGGACAGAGTCGTGTCCACTCAGATTGTGCCCGAACCCCATCAGCACTCCTGGGGGTTGTGGTTCCAAGGCTTCGATCATTCATTCATTCTTCATCCCGATGGGCTATTTCTCAGTGTCTTCTAAGTACCGGACACCCCTCTAGGCACACGACTTGGGCCTCGGGACTTTGCTGGCTCCCCGCTAGCCACGGCCTAGAGTCAGTTGCCAGGGCTCCACCAGAGACCGGTAAAATCAGTGATTATGATGTGCAGCCAGGGCTGAGATCCACTGGCTTGGAAGAAAGACAGCACCTCTAATGCATGGTGGAGTCTGGTTCAAGATGCTTCTGAGGGAGTTCCCGTTGTGGCTCAGCCGGTTAAGAACCCAGCTAGTATCCATGAGGACGTGTGTTCAGTCCCTGGCCTCTCTCAGTGGTTGAAGATACGGTGAGCTGTGGTGCAGGCGGGCAGACATGGCTCAGATCTGGTGTTGCTGTGGCTGCGGTGTAGGCCAGCCTGCACTTACGTAGCTCTGATTCGACCCCTAGCCTGGGCACTTCCATGTGCTGCAGGTGTCCCCCGCCACCTCCCCAACCCAAACATGCTTTTGGGAGCCCAGAGTGGAGGGAGATTTGATTTGACCAAAGCAGAAGGACATCAGAGCAGATTTCGCCACTTAGGGGCCAGCTGAGTGTGGCTTTCAAGGATGGGCTGGATTTCACTGGGAGAAGGGGATAAGGAGGAGATTCCAGCTAGAGAGGGAGCGAGGGCCTGGAGTGTGACAGTCATGGAAAGTGACAAGGTGCCTTGTGCAGATGGAGCAGGGGAAGGCCTTGACTTTGTCCCGCAGGTGATGGATGGAATGTTCTGGAAGGTCTGACACAGCAGCACGGTGCTTAACAGCGGTCCTGAATTTCACCATTGCTGCTCAGCGTGGTCCCTCCCGGGGCTTCCAAATCGAGAGGCAGACCTCAAGGCAAGCCTAAGTTCTATCATTCCTTTAGGAGCTGGACAATGTCATTATTGACCTGGGAGAGATGCGGAAGCAAGCCTTGCAAAGCCCGGGCGTGAACCGCAGCCTGTTTCTTGTGACGCTGGAGAGGTGCTTCCAGGTGCTGAATCCCCTGGAGTGCGTGGAGATCCTGGGCAGAGTGCTGAGGGGGTCCTCGGGCCGCTTTCTGCAGCCGGACATCACAGAGAAGCTGCCCTGGGACCTGCGTGAGGACGCCTTTAAGAACCTGTGAGTTAAAAAAAAAAAAAAAAGAGTTTCTGTTGTGGCGCAGCAGAAATGACTCCAACTAGCATCCACGAGGATGCAGGTTCGATCCCTGGCCTCGCTCAGTGGGTTAAGGATCCAGCGTTGCCGTGAGCTGTGGTGTAGTTTGCAGACGCGGCTTGGATCCCGCGTTGCTGTGGCTGTGGTGTAGGCCGGCAGCTGTAGCTCCAATTCAACCTCCAGCCTGGCAACCTCCATATGCCACAGGTGCTGCCCTAAAAAGTGGAAAAAAAAGGGAACCTGTGAGTTCCCTCAACCTCTGACCCCACACCTGCCCCTCGGAGTCTGTTCTGAGAGTTCTAGAAGGTAACGCAGGATGGAGGGCAGAAGGCAGATGGGCCAGGTTACTATGAGTGGTCTGGAACAGAAGCTTAAAATCTGCGCAATTCAGGGATGGTTTGCTTAGGAGTTCCCGTCATGGCTCAGTGGTTAACAAATCTGACTAGGAACCGTGAGGTTGCGGATTCGATTCCTGGCCTTGCTCAGTGGGTTGAGGATCCGGCGTTGCCATGAGCTGTGGTGTAGGTTGCAGATGTGGCTCGGATCCCACGTTGCTGTGGCTGTGGCGAAGGCCGGCGGCTACAACTCCTGATAGACCCCTAGCCTGGGAACCTCCATGTGCCGCGGGTGCGGCCCTAGATAAGGCAAAAAGGCAAAAAAATAAAACAAAATAAAATAATAAAGTAATCTTAAAAATAAATACAACGTGGAGTTCCCGTTGTGGCTCGGTGGGTTAAGAACTGGATGTCAACTCTGAGGATTTGGGGTCGATCCCCAGCCTCACTCAGTGGGTTAAGGATCTGGCATTGTCACAAGCTGGGGAGTAGGTCACAGACGCAGCTCGGATCTGGCATTGCTGTGGCTGTGGTGTGGGCTGTCAGCTACAACTCTGATTCAGCCCCTAGCCTGGAAACCTCCATATGCCACAGGTGCAGCAGCAGAAAGAAAAAAAACAAGCAATGAAAAAAAACCCCGAAACAATGAAAAAAAAGCAAAAAACAAACTAAAAAAAAAAAAGAGAGAGAGAGAAAAAACTACCAGTGTTATCAGATCCTGTCTAAATATGTTGCTTTTCCAAGGCCCTGAGCCTGGGACCTGAGCTCTTGGTTAAAAAATGAGCCGAGATTTGGGACGCAAATGCTATCAAATTGACTTGTGATGATTTTTGTACTCCTGTAATTGAAATAAAATTCATTAAACAAAAAAAAAGAAAAAAAGAGCTGAGAGTGCAGTGAAGACTCATGAGCACTAAACTGAGACTTTCTCCTTGAGAGGCGGATTGACAGAACACGGTTGGATCCAGAAGCTGGAATGACACCAGCAGGATCATCTCTGACCTTTTTAAATCTCAGCTCTGCCCTCTTGTGGTAGCACCGTGAATTGCAGGGCCTCCTGTGAGTGCCTGGTTCCCGAGGCTTTCCCAGCAGCTCCAAGCAGAGTCCTAGACCTGATTCTCATTGGTCCAGACTGGGTCATGTGCCCATCTTGAGCCAATCACTGTAGCCAATAGGATACAGTAGGCGGAAGGGTTTAGCGGTGGGTCGCAGTCCTGCGCAAACATCACCCATTAGGACTGGGAGAAATGCAACCCCCTGCAGTGTTGGTGGGAATGTAAATTGCTGCAACCGCCATGGAAAACAGTATGGAAGCTCCGCAGACAACATAGAACCACCATGCGATCCAGCAAACCCCCACCCCACCGCACACACCTGGACAAAACTATAATTAATCAACTAACTGATTATTAAATATCAACACATCAATATGTTAATTAAATATTAAATACTAATATCAATATTCATCATCAACATTAAATATTAGCATATTAATTAACACATCGATCAATTAATTGATTAATTGTTACATATTAACATATTGTTAACATGTAAATTATTATTAATAATTCAATAAATCAAGTATCGAGATTTTATTTATTTATTTATTCTGTTTCTAAAGAACTCATTATGGCCCTTGTAAGACATCCTAGCATTCTCTACGACCATTTCTAACGCTGTTTTTAGAAAATGTTTTCTTCTCAGGGCCATACCCGTGGCACATCGAAGTTCCCAGACTAGGCGTTGAACTGGAGCTGTTGCTGCCAGCCTCCAGCACAGCTCACAGCCATACCAGCTCTCATCTGTGACCCACTCCGCAAGGAGGTCGTTACAGACTTGGGCCACGGGGAGTGGTGTGGCCATGGGGACACCAGAGGGCGGTGGCTTAAAAAGCGATCAGTTTCCTTCTCAGCCGGCAGGATGTCTATAATCAAAGTGTCAGGCAATAACAAGTGTCAACAAAGACGGGGGGAAACCAGACCCTCAGACTCCACGGCTGAGAGCATCAGCTAGTGCACCTGCCTTGGAAAATGGTCTGGCCGTTCCTCAGAGAAGCATAGCGTTGCTGTCTAACCCAACCATTCCACTCCTGGAAACCTATGTCACATAAACACTACATGAATATTTATGGCAGCATTATTCGTAATAGACAAAAGGTAGAAACAACCCGAGGGCCCATCACCTGTCGAAGAGATCCACAGAATGTGGTATATTTGCACAACGGAATAGAATTTGGTCATAAAAAAAGGCACCTGTGCACCGAGGTACGTGGAATGCTTGGCCAGCGGGGACCTGCCGTAGAGCCCAGGGAACTCTATGGAATATTCTGTGACCATCTAGGTGGGAAAAGCATCAGAAAGAGAACGGGTATGTTTTTAACTGAATCATCTGCGCTACCTTGTAAATCAACTGCGATAAAACTTTAAAAAAAGAAAACGTAAGTGAAGTTACTGATACATGTTTCAACATGCATGAACCTTGAAAATATCATGGCAAGCAAAAGGCCAGAAAGGAAGGTGACGTGAGGTGTGATTACATGTCTCCAAAATACCCAGAAGAGGCAAATTTATACAGGCAGAAAGTAGCCTAGCGGTTTCTAGGAGCTGGGGTCACTAGATGTTCTGGGGTGACAGTCAGAGGGTATGGGGTTTCTCTCTTTCTTCCTTTCTTTCTTTTCTTTTCCTTCCTTCCTTTCCTTTTTTTCTTTTCAGGGCCACACCTGCGACATATGGAGGTTCCCAGGCTAAGGGTCGGATCAGAGCTGCAGCTGCCGGCGCACACCACAGCCACAGCCACGCATCTGCGACCTACACCGAGGCTCATGGCCAGGCCAGATCCTTAACCCACCGAGCAAGGCCAGGGGTTGAACCCGCGTCCTCATGGATCCCGGTTGGGTTCATTGCCTACGAGCCACGACGGGAACGCCCAAGGGTTTTTAACAGCCAGCTTCATGCAGATTGCTCTTTGGACCCCGCCTCAAGGCAGCCGCCATCCGTCTGTTCCTTACCTGACACCCAGGTTTGTGTCACCTAGATCTGCGGTGTTCAGGGATCTCTACGACCAGACCTCGGCCCAGTCCCAGAAGGCGCTCTACTCCTGGATGACTGGGGTTTTGCGGACTTGCTCGAATGTCACCGGTGAGCCTGGGCTTTGCGGTGGGAACCCTTGGTAGGGGGCAGCCCATCCTTAAGAGAAGTGCTTGATCTCTGAAGGTAGGCATTTGATCTCATGGTCCCTGAGGGTTTTCAAAAAACGATTTGATGTGGCTCGTAAAAAACACACATACCCTGGAGTTCCCGTCGGGGCTCAGTGGTTAACAAATCCGACTAAGAACCATGAGGTTGCGGGTTCGATCCCTGGCCTCGCTCAGTGGGTTAAGGATCCGGCGTGGCTGTGAGCTGTGGTGTAGGTTGCAGACGTGGCTCAGATCCCGCGTGGCTGTGGCCGTGGCGAAGGCCGGCGGCTACAGCTCCTGTTAGACCTCTAGCCTGGGACCCTCCATATGCCGCGGGTGCAGCCCTAGATAAGGCAAAAAGACAAAAACACACACACACACACACACACACACATGTACCCCGTTTCATCAGTGCATGTTTCCACGTCAAAGTCTCTGCAGCCTTAAGGATCACCTGTGCCTCCCAATCAGTGGCGTGTCCTCCTTTCTTAGCAGAACATAGTGACAGCATCTTAGATGCACTGAAAACTCTCAGAGTGAGTTTGCTGGTTCAAAACCTGTGTCAAAGGAAAACTAGGCAATAAAGCACAGAAATCTAGTCCTAAGCTTCCCTGCAGCTAAGGAGAAATAGGCCAGGACTCCTTCGTTTGATAGATGTGTATGAAAAACCTACTGTTTTCTAGTTTCTGGTTCAGGAGTTCCCTTCGTGGCTCAGTGGTTAACGAATCCGACTAAGAACCGTGAGGTTGCGGGTTCGATCCCTGGCCTCGCTTAGTGGGTTAAGGATCCGGCGTTGCCGTGAGCTGTGGTGTAGGTCGCAGACGTAGCTCGGATCCCGCGTTGCTGTGGCTGTGGCGTAGGCCGGCGGCTACAGCTCCTGTTAGACCCCTAGCCTGGGAACCTCCATGTGCCGTGGGTGTGGCCCTAGATAAAAGCAAAAAGACAAAAAAAAAAAGCGGATTTGGTGGTCTGAGGCATTAAAACACAATCTGCGTTTCTTCTAACAAATTTGCAGGCGATGCTAAGGTTGCTGTTCCAAGAGCCACACTGCCGAGTAACCCAGTGGAGGGCATCTGTCATTGTGCGTGCATAGCCTCTCATAAAATGGTTGTTGAATGAATTAATGAACGCAGAAAGGAGGTCCTGATATCAAAGATGCTTTTGATCATCATTTACCAGTGCCTGGGCTTATAATTATTTACTTATTTCATTTACCAGTGCCCGGGCTTATATTGAATTATTTACTTATTTATCCATTTATTTGTGTTTTTGCAGAGGACTCTGTGTCATGGGTCAGTGCAGAAAACTTGTGGATTTTGGGCAGATATATGGTTCACCTGTCGCTGGAAGAAATTAGGAACATTAGTCCTAGAGAAGTAAGTTGGAAAACACATCTCCGTGTCCCCGTCATTAACATACCTGGGGTCAGGTGTAGTCTAAACCTCGCGTGTTCAGCCAGCCAGCCCGGGTGCCCTAGAAATTGCACACCCACCTCAGCTCAATATAACTTGAGCATCCTAAGACAACTCTTTGAGGAGTTCCCCTCGTGGCTCAGTGGCAACGAATCTGACTAGGATCCATGAGGACACAGGTTCAATCCCTGGCCCCGATCAGTGGGTTAAGGACCTGGCATTGCTGTGAGCTGTGGTGTCGGTTGCAGACATGACTCGGATCCCACGTGGCTGTGGCTGTGGCTGTGGCATAGACCGGCGGCTACAGCTCCAATTAGACCCCTAGCCTGGGAACCTCCATATGCCGCAGGTGTGGCCCTAAAAAAAAAAGGGACAAAAAAATAAAACTCTTTGAATAAGGCCTCAAGTAGTCAGTCATTGGATTGTGTTCTAGGGTCGAAGAGCTAAGAAAATAAGAATTGCAAACACCTAAGATAGCTCTGATGCGGACAAACGTGATCTGAAAAGAACGCAGCTCTGAAGCAAAAATTTGAGGGTATGCGGTGCCCAAGAGAAAGCCAAGGACAGTAGTCACAGAGTTTCGGGTCCTTGGAAGCACAAACCCAGATCGAAAGAAACGTGGATTAATAGCTACTTTTTCTTCTTTTCTTTTTAAAAATGTTATGGCCGCACCTGTGGCCCATGCAAGTTCCTGGGCCAGGAATTGAATCTGAGCTTCAGCTGGGGCAGTGCCAGATCCTTTAACCCACGGCGCCGGGCCAGGGATAGAACCCGCACCTCTGAAGAGACCTGAGCTGCCACAGTCGGAACTCCTTCAACTTCGTATCTTACAAAGAAAGCCCGTAGGCTTTTTTTTTTTTCTCTTTATCACCTGAGCGTCATTTACAAACTGACTCTAATTCTGATTTCCCAAAGCAAACAATTTGCGGACCACATTCTCTGACCTCAAGAAAACAAACTGAGGAGTTCCTCTCATAGCTCAGTGGTTAGTGAACCGGACTGGCATCCATGAGGACGCGGGTTCGATCCCTGGCCTTGCTCAGTGGGTTATAGATCTGGCGTTGCTATGAGTTGTGGGTGTAGGTCGCAGACGGGACTCGGATGCCTCGTGGCTGTGGCTGTGGCTGTGGTGTAGGCCGGCGGCTGTAGCTCCTGTTAGACCCCTAGCCTGGGAACCTCCATGTGCCCGCGGGTGCGGCCCTTAAAAAAAAAAAAAATGGGAAAGAAAACAAAACAAATCGCGAAATAAATGTTCTAGTAGCTGTAAAACATTTCCACTGCTCAGATATTAAAACTTTCCTAAATAGCATCTGGATTGAAGAAACACTAAAGCACCAGCTACTGACTATTAAGAAATCATTGACAAGTACAGTTACCAACGGGGACGCGGGGTGGGGTGGGGGATGAATTAGGAGTTTGAGATCAGCCGATACGATCGTCTGTATACAAAAGAGATAAACAAAAAGTCCTCTTGTAGAGCACAGGGAACTATATTCAATATCTTGTAATAAACTATTGTGGAAAAAAAAAAAAACCAGTGGCAGCGCCGATGGGCGTCTCAGCTGTCTGTGCGGGGTCGGAGCACAGAGCACCCCAACTGATCTTCCCACCCTTGTCCACCAGATGGCGCTGTTCATCAGCTACGACAATGCCACCAAGCAGCTGGACACGGTTTATGACATCACGCCTGAACACGCCCAGGCGTTTCTGGAGAGGATCCGCGCCTCCGGCTTTGACATGAGGAATACCTCCACCATCCACAGGCAAGGCGCGTGGGCGCTGGGCCCTCGGAGCACTTTTCTGAGATGCTGTCTAAGCATCAGCTTCCTCCGAGCAGCCAAAGACCTGCGGAGGGAAGGGTGGTGGCTGGGCCATCTCGGAATAGTCCCAGGGCTCCGTGCCTGTGAGAGAGGTGTTTTCCCAAAGAGACCCCTTCAAAGAGGTTATGAGTGGGGAGAAGACAAATGCATTTTTTTTTTAAAGTTATTGAGGAGTTCCCGTTGTGGCTCAGGGGTCACGGACCCGACTAGCATCCGTGAGGATGCAGGTTTGATCCCTGGCCTTGCTCAGCGGGTTAGGGATCCTATGTTGCCGTGAGCTGTGGTGTAGATCTCAGAGGTGGCTTGCATCTGGCTTTGCTGTGGCTGTGGTGTAGGCCGGCAGCTACAGCTCCAATTTGACCCCTAGCCTGGGAACTTACAGGTGCTACAGGTATGGCCCTAAAAAGAAAAAAAAAAAAAGACTGAATTAGAAATAACCAGGAAGAGAGGAGGGTTTGAAGCTGGGAAGTGTGTGTGTGTGTGGGAAGCTCGGGGAGGGAGGGCTGCCCTGTACAGTAGTGCAGGGTGTGCACTGCACAACTGTGCACAGCAGCCTTGCAAGAGAAGTTAAGTAACTTGCTGGAGGTCGGACATTTCATAGAGTTGGCCTGATGCTAATGTCCTTAACTACTAGATGTGGTGCTTCCAGCTTGACCAGGCTTCAAATCCCATCTCTCTGCTCCTGCACTGTTCTGCCTTCTGCCTCCTCCCCCACCTTTGAAGTCATCATCATCATCATCATATTGGTTGTAAAGCATCCTGGAAATAGGCGTTCCCATCATGGCTCAGTGATTAACGAATCCGACTAGGACCCATGGGGGTGCAGGTTCAATCCCTGGCCTCGCTCAGCGGGTTAAGGATCCGGTGTTGCCGTGACCTGTGGTGTAGGTCGCAGACGCGGTTTGGATCCCGTGTTGCTGTGGCTGTGGTGAAGGCCGGCGGCTACAGCTCCTGTTAGACCCCTAGCCTGGGAACCTCCATATGCCACAAGTGCGGCCCTAGAAAAGTCAAAAAGACAAAAAAAAAATAATAAAGCATCCTGGAAATAAATTTCCATCTCAGATAGTCCATTAGGGAACACAAACCCCTTATCTCTGTGTGGAAATGGGAATTTTTCTGTGGCTAATCGAGCGCTGTGTGGAAATGGGAATTTTTCGTGGCTAATTGAATGTTAATGACCTGAGAGGAGAGATGACATAGTTGGATGGATCTAGATTTAAGGCCCAGGACCCCTGCTTGCCTTGGGTGAGCCGCTCGATTTCTCTGAGTCTCAGTTTGCCCTTCTGTGAAATGGGGCTAATGAGAGTGCTTACCTTGCAGGGTTGTTGCAATGAGAAGGTCCAGGTAAAGGGCTCAGCACAGCACCTGGGAGGCGGCAGCTGCTGTGATCAGGACCCTCTTTGGTTCTAACCGGGGTGGGGCTTCAGTGGTGGCTCCTGACGCTGCCCCCCCCCCCCCCCCCCCCCCCCCCCCCCCCCCCCCCCCCCCCCCCCCCCCCCGCCAGCATCCCTTATCTCCTCACACAGGCTGGGGCTGCTGGTTTGTTTCTACGATGACCTGGAGTTGCTGGATGCTGCTATGGCTCAAGTCCTCCTTCACCAGATGATCAAGTGCAGCCACCTGAGGGGCTTCCAGGCTGGGATTCAGAAGGTGCGGAAGAGCTGGGGGCCTAGAGCCCTGGCTTCAGTTTCACTTGCCAGAGAAATGGGAGGATAGCCTTGCCTACCCTGGGAGAGGACACATGCAGGATCAATCAGGATCTAGGTCCAGCCACAGCAGATGGTTATCTCAGACACGGGAGTGGGCTTATAGTGGGAAGAAAACAGCAAAAAGAAAAAATAAAAACTGGAGGGCAAAGCTTGCCTAGGTCAAAATTCAGAGCGGCCCCTTCAAACTTAAACGTGCCTAAGGTTGCTTGGGAATCGTAAACGCAGCTTTAAGGGCTGGGTGAGGCCCCGAGCCTCTGCGTTTCTAATAAGCTTCCAGGTGATGCTGAAGCTGCTGGCCTGGGGAACAGCAGTAGATAAATCAGTGCTGCTCAAACCTGTCTCTGCACTTGTGACACGCCCCTCCCGCAGGCTCCACCCCCAGTGAGTCTCATGATTGGTCAGGGGCGTGGCCTGGGCATGGCCTGGGCGTGGGAGGTTCTTCCGGAGATTGGGGTAGCCAGGATGGAAGGCACTGAATTACGGTATATTTATTGAGTTTTTTGGACACAGTGGCTCCTAAGGACCTTCTCATTCCCCTCCCCCCTCCATCTCGCTCTCCTTTCTTCCCTTAAATTCTTTTTTTGTTTGTTTGGTTTTTTTTTTTTTGGGGGGGGCCTTTTTGTCTTTCTAGAGCCAGACCCGCCGCATGTGGAGGTTCCCAGGCTAGGGGTTGAATCGGAGCTGTAGCCGCTGGCCTACACCACAACCACAGCAACACTGGATCCGAGCCTCGTCTGCAACCTACACCACAGCTCAGAGCAACGCCGGATCGTTAACCCACTGAGCAAGGTCAGGGATCGAACCCGCAACCTCATGGTTCCTAGTCGGATTCGTTAACCGCTGCACCACGACGGGAACTCCTCCCCTTAAATTCTTAATTACGCTCGGTATCTCCCACTTCTTTTTGAATTTCTTAAAAAAAATTTTTTTTTTCTTTTTACAGCCGCACCTGCGGTGTACAGAAGTTCCCGGGCTAGGGTTCGAGTTGGAGCCGCAGCTGCCGGCCTACGCCACAGCCACGGCAGATCCGAGCCGTATCTGCCACCTGCACTGCCTCTTGTGGCAACACAGGATCCTTAACCCACAGAACGAGGCCAGGGATCCGAACCTGCCTCGTCACCGAGACAGTGTTGGGTCCTTCAGCTGCTGAACCACAATGGGAGCTCCCAAATTTCCTTTTTTTCCCCCTTTTAATTGAAAAGATGACACGAAAGCAATGTTCAAGAAAATTTTGATAATAGGGGTCGGTAATTCCACGCCACTTTTTCACACATCATAAAATCCTCCATCCCATTTAGCATTTGGCATAACAAGCCTTGCCCTCCCCAGTGTCTATTTTTGTTTCAGTAAAAGAATTCTTCCAAGCAATCTCAAGCAAAAATAAGAAAATAAATGCATTTTAAGGACACAGGGGTAGCTGTGACCAAGAAGAAAGTAGGACACGATTAGATATGAGAGAGCCCGGAGTTCCCGTCGTGGCTCAGTGGTTAACGAATCCGACTAGGAACCATGAGGTTGCGGGTTCGATCCCTGGCCTCGCTCAGCGGGTTAAGGATCCGGCGTGACCGTGAGTTGTGGTGTAGGTCGCAGACGCGGCTCGGAACCTACATTGCTGTGGCTGTGGTGAAGGCTGGCAGCTACAGCTCCTGTTAGACCCCTAGCCTGGGAACCGCCATATGCAGACATAAAAAGGCAAAAAGATAAAAAAAAAAAAAAAGGATATGAGAGAACCCTTTGGTTCATTTAGGTCAGTTCTCAAACCCGAGGGTGCATCAGAATCATCTGGAAGCCTTGTTAAAAACAGATAAGAAAATACCGGCAACCAGAGCCTCTGATCGGGGAGGGCTGGGGTGGAGCCTGACAACCTGCATTTCTAACAGTCTCCCCGGTGATGCCGATACTACTGGCCAGGGACCTCACTTTGAGAACCCCTGCTCTGGGGTTTTGGGAGAGATGAAAGCTGAGCTCCAAGGAAAGGAAACCGCTGAATTTGGGGAAAACCAGGGGCTGAGACAGCTGATTTTTTTTTTCACTTTGCTACCCCCTAGTGGCCATTTCAGGATCATTGGGGACAGGGTCGCACCTGTCGGTAGTGGATGTGTTTATTGTGCTCACAAATTCAGGTGTTAGAACCAACGTGAACCATGCCCGGGTTTGGGTACCGAGGTCAGGCTACAGTAGATAAGTGTATCGCCTTTTTCATTGGAAGCAGTTGGGAAACACACCCGACTGCAACTAGACAGGCATGTTATAAAAAATAATGAAGGGGATCTCAGAAACATGAAAACCCGTGTGAGACCTGATTTTAAGTGAAAAATTACAGAGAAGAAAATTGCACTTCTGTCTATGTTCCAATTATGTAAAGACCACACACCGTATTTTATTTATAAAGACATAATAAGTCTTGGAAACATGTATACCCAATTACTAATCATAGAAATTTATCTGAGGTGAGATTTTTTTTTCCAGGAGACTTTCATTTTCTCATTAGTGTTGAGAATTATCTTTACCCAGATTTTATATGTGTGTGTGTGTGTGTGTGTATTGCTTTTTTAGGGCCGTACCTGCAGCATATGGAGGTTCCCAGGCCATGGGTCGAATCAGAGCTACAGCTGCCGGCCACAGCCACAGCAACTTGGTTCCGAGCCGCCCCTGTGACCTACACCACAGCTCATGGCAACGCCAGATCCCCAACCCACTGACCAAAGCCAGGGATCAAACCCGCAACCTCATGGTGACTCGTCAGATCTGTTTCTGCTGTGCCGCAATGGGAACTCCCAGATTATAGATTGTTATGAAAGCCCCCCCCCCCCCACCTATTACATGAAGGAAAAACAGCCGGATAGACAGGATGTAGAATTCAAGGTCACAAAACGAAAATAGATGCTATAGGAGTGTGGTGGACTTAAAGTGAAATGAACAGGATTTCCCCCTGCCCTGCTTTAAGGTTGATTTAATAACAAATTCATATTGAAATGAAGCCCAAGGAGCTTTTGTGGCCTATGAAGGTCCTGATCAGTGGAGTGACCCATGCTGTGGGCTCGGCAGGAGTCCCCTTGACTGGGGAGGGTGGGGCCAGGGTGCACCCTGGGGTGCAGTCAGAAGGAACCAGCGTCCTGCTTTGCTGTCCTCCTCATCTCAGCTTTCCCTCCTGCCAGCTCAAAGCTGACCTCCTGGAAACCGCCACGGAGAACCGGACCCTCAACGAGACCCTGGGCTCTTTGTCGGATGCGGTGGTGGGCTTGACCCACAGTCAGCTGGAGTCGCTCTCCCCCAAGGCTGTGCACGGTGCCATCTTGACCCTCAACCAGGTCTCAGGCTGGGCCAAGAGCCAGGTCGTCATCTTGTCTGCCAAATACCTGGCCCATGAGAAGGTCAGTGGGAGCTCTGAACTCTGTTTTAACACCCTGAGGCCCAAGGAAACTGGTTATACACACACAGCAGGGGCAGCCAGTCCGTATGAAGACACTGTGGGAATTCGAGCTCAACGAGAATTCTTTAATTCTCAACGAGTTATGGCTCAGTCAATTCTTTTGTCTCCCCTACAACCCCGTGAGGCCGGTAGTGTTATAACGTTCATTTTTCGCATCATTTTTGCGAGGCACAGAGCATATAAGGGAATGGCCAAGGCCACATGGAAGGAAAGAGCAGAGATTGAACCCAGGGCATCTGGCTTCAGAGCCTGCTTGCTTCCCACCCAAGGTAACCACGTCCGTCATGGCACCAAGACCATGGCTCACCCATTCTTTCATTCTGGTTCAAGGCCAAGGGCAGAGGGTGGATCATTCGTCTTGTCCCTTTAAGACTTATGATGACTTAAGGTTTTTTTTTTTTTTGGCCACAACCGAGGCATGTGGAAATTCTTGGACCGGGGATTGAACCTGTGCCACAGCTACAGCCTTCATCACCGCTGTGGCAATGCCAGAGCCTTAACCCACTGCAGACCTTTTATTTTGAATGTGGCCGCATGGATCCACTTGGAGCTGAGGGGGCCTGTTGTGTCCCTCCCAGCCCTGGCCCAAGTGGTGTGCCACATTCCTGGTGTCCCACTCTTGTTACGGAGGGGTGAGGTGACCTTTGCTAAGAAGCCAAGAGCTCGGAAGGCTGTCCGTTCTGCAGAGAATAACTAATGGAAACCACTCAACCTTTTTTTTTATTTTTTTCTTTAATTTTTATTGTAGAACCAAAGAAGGCCCCTGATTATATTACATCTTGCATCTTAACTCCAAAGGGATGGGTGAAAAGCAAGCCTGGTTTCTGTTAGGGTGGCCAGCGATTGTCACATTTGTCCTATAGTGCCAGTAATATTTCAGTATCCTGAAATATTTCTTTATTTCAACTCAAATCTTCCCCATGAAGATGGATGAGCAAGGGGGCTCTGCTGTGTCAGATACCTGTCAGGTGACGAACTGAGGAAAGTGAGCGCCCCAGTACAAGGGGGTGGGCTGAGCCCTCCGTGACTCCCTGAAGGGGTGGCTGCTGGTCAGTTCTTGCCCATTCTTGCCAACTGGGCCCCATACTGCCAGATGTCCAGATATCTTAAAAAAATAAAATAAAATAGGAGTTCCCATTGTAGTGTAGTGGAAATGAGTCTGACTAGTATCCACGAGGATGCTGGTTCGATCCCTGGCCTCGCTCAGTGGGTTAAGGATCCGGCGTTGCCATGAGCTGTGGTGTAGTTTGCAGAAGCTGCTTGGATCCCGTGTTGCTGTGGCTGTGGTGAAGGCCGGCAGCTACAGCTCCTGTTAGACCCCTAGCCTGGGAACCTCCATATGCTGCGGGTGCGGCCCTTTAAAAAAAAAAAGAACAAACAGAAACTCAGATCTAGATTTTTAATTGGATTCCTATGATTTTCTGAGGGGGCTGCGCCCATGGCATGTGGAAGTTCCCGGGCCCGGGATCGAACTTGCGTTGCGGTCGTAGCCTGTGCCACTGCTGTGGCAACACCGGATCCTTAACCCACTACACAGCAAGGGACCTCCTGGAATTCCTTCAATTTTTCATGCTCTTAGCCAGTTCAAATTAAACACAAAAAGTCCATTTCCGGGTCAGCGGTGGCGACCGGGTCAATTGATGATCGCTGCACGTGGCCTTGGAGAAGCATAGTAACTCCCTTAGCGGCCCCCATGGCAGGCAGAATTTCCCGGGGCCAGGGATCAAACCCAAGGCACCGCAGTGATCGCACAGAATTCCTAAGCGCTTGGCCACCAGGGAACTCCTTAACTCTCGTGCTCGATGGGTGGAAGGCGAGTCGGGGAGGGTGGCGTGTGTCTCGTTCGCGGTGGTGCCCCGTGCCCATCCCGACACCCACGAGCCCTGCAGCGAGCCCACGAAGCAGAGGGCAGGAGCTGGGCGTCACCCTCCTCTTGGCTGGTGCCCCCCCAGGTGCTGTCTTTCCACGACGTCAGCCAGATGGGAGTGCTGCTGGCTGGGGTCAGCACCCAGGCCCTCCATGCCATGGACCGCAGGGACCTCTCGCGGGTGCTGACAAGCACCATCTCCGTGCATCTGGCTGACTTGTCGCCTGCCCAGCAGCACGGTGTCCTGAGCAAGGTGAGAGGAGGAAGACAGGTCCCCAGCCACGGGGCCCACCGAGCGTGGGGCTCAGGGGCTTTGCGCGTGGGCTGTGTCTTTGTCTTTGGGTGGGGTTGTTCTGAGCCTGAAGAATGCCTGATGCCCACCTGCTGTCCTTTCCAGAAAGAGTCTCTGGGGGTGGGGTTGCTAGACTCTGCTGCTCTCTCCAGCCAGTCGCATCTGGAAGACTTTTCTTCAGTTAGGCTTCTTGCTATAATATAATGTTTTTTCTCTTTTCTTTCCATTTTTTTTTTTTTAGGGTCGCACCTGCAGCACATGGCAGTTTCCAGGCTAGAGGTCGACTTGGGGCTACAGCTGCGAGCCTGCGCCACAGGCACAGCAACCTACACCACAGCAACGCCGGATCTTTAACCCACTAAGTGAGGCCAGGTAGCGAACCCGCAACCTCATGGTTCCTAGTCGGGTTCGTTACCGCTGAGCCACGATGGGAACTGCTTGTTTTTCTTTGCTTTTTATGGCACATGGAAGTTCCCGGGGTCAGGGATTGAATCCGAGCCGAGCTGTGACTTACACCACAGCTTCGGCAATGCCTGATCCTTTAACTCACTGTGCTGGGCTGGGTATCGAACCTGTGCCTCCACAAAGACCTGAGCTGCTGCAGTCAGATTCTTCACCCACTGCACCACAGCGGGAACTCCCAGAAGTTTGCTTTTCAAATGTAAAAATGAATCCTGAGCTTCTCCTAGTGCTTCTGAAAGCCCCCCCTTCCACTCTCAGAAGCCCCATCCCTGTCTACTTTCTCACTTGTGATGGGCCTTCTGGGCATCGATCAGACTTGCTCTGTCTAGCTGTTAAGAAACCAAGCTCGGGAGTTCCCGTTGTGGCGCAGTGGTTAATGAATCCAACTAGGAACCATGAGGTTGCGGGTTTGATCCCTGGCCTTGCTCAGTGGGTTAAGGATCCGGCGTTGCCGTGAGCTGTGGTGTAGGTCACAGACGCGGCTCAGATCCTGCGTTGCTGTGCCTGCGGCGTAGGCCAGTGGCTACAGCTCCGATTAGACCCCTAGCCTGGGAACCTCCACATGCCGCAGGTGCGGCCCTAAAATGACAGAAAAGGCAAAAAAGAAAAAAAAAAGAAACCAAGCTCATGGAGTTCTGGTTGTGGTTCAGTGGAAACGCATGTCACTAGTATCCATGAGGATGCTGGTTCGATCCCTGACCTTGCTCAGTGGGTTAAGGATCCAGCATTGCCGTGAGCTGTGGTGTAGGTCGCAGATGCAGCTCGGATCTG
>PVHT020000061.1:15341347-15362286 GCA_004024745.2 Catagonus wagneri
CCAAACCCAAAGGGTTTGGCTTAAAATACCAACAACTTGCAGAGAGCTGGTGCATCTATGGTTAAGTTAAAGACTGAGGGTTTTGGAAGAAGACGGACATAGGCTTGAATCTCATGTGCCAACTCTCAGTCAATTACTCATTCAACCTGCTCTTTTTTTTTTTGTTTTGTCTTTTTGCCTTTTTATCTAGAGCCATACCCGCGGCATATGGAGGTTCCCAGGCTAGGGGTCTAACAGGAGCTGTAGCCGCTGGCCTTTGCCACAGCCACAGCAACGCGGGATCCGAGCCGCGTCTGTGACCTACACCACAGCTCACGGCAACGCCGGATCCTTAACCCACTGAGCGAGGCCAGGGATCGAACCCGCAACCTCATGGTTCCTAATCGGATTCATTAACCACTGAGCCATGACGGGAACTCCCAAACCTGACTTTTTTTTTTTTTTTAACACCTGTAAAGTGCGGATAAGGATGGCCCTCACCGCACCGGATGCTGAGCTGACCGCGTGGGTTTTCCTGCCAGCGAAGCACTTGACACAGCGCGGGTCCTTTATGCAAAGCCCGATCCGCCTTCCGCAAGGTCGTTATGTTTCTTTTCACTTGGGCAGGTGTTGGAAGCGGGAGTTCCCGAGGCCGGCCTTGTGGACATACACGGGGCTTTCTTTAAGGAGGTGTCTCTCTTCGACTTATGGAGGGAGCCGGGATTCACCCCCACAGTCCTGAAGGACAAGGAGCTTCGTCGGGGTCAGGTACGTAAGCCCAGAGGCGGTGCCTGGCTTTCTGCCGGTCTCGATAGACTAGGTGTCAGCGTGCCTTTGGGTGCTGCTGTTTTTTCCGCTTTGGGGGTCACTTCTCCTCCTGTTCCCAAGTGTAAGTTCATGTGCCCCACGCTCAGTGCAGTCAAACAAACCGAAAGGCAGGGCCACGCAAGGAGACAGATGGCTCATGTCCCCCAAACCCCAAACTCCTGGCAAGGTCTCAGCCACACGTGTTTAAAAGCAAGGGGGGTGGGTGTCGGTGTAGTTGATGGTTGCAAACTTCTGTGTGTGGGAATCCTTTGTTCTTGGGGCAGTCCGTATAGGTCAGGTCACTGTGTTCCTCCTGTAAAGCTCCCAAAACACAAATGTTATTCTCTGTTCTGCCACTTTTCATTGCTACGTGAAAGGAAAAGCGTTATCAATTGTCCTATATATTTCAGGCTGTAGGCAACATTCAAAATTTTTTTGTGTCTTAATAGGGCCACACCCAGGGCATACGGAGGTTCCCAGGCTAGGGGTCCAGTTGGAGCTGCAGCTGCCGGCCTGCACCACAGCCACAGCAACGCCAGATCCGAGCTGCGTCTGTGACCTACACCACAGCTCACGGCAACGCCAGATCCTTAACCCACTGAACGAGGCCAGGGATCGAACCTGCATCCTCATGGATACTAGTTAGATTCGTTTCTGGTGACCCACGATGGGAGCTCCCCCAAACCTTTTTTTTTTTTTTTTGCCTTTTGTCATTTTAGGGCCTCGCCCGCGCGGCATGTGGAGGTTCCCAGGCTAGGGGTCTAATGAGAGCTGTAGCCACTGGCCTATGCCGCAGCCACAGCAATGCAGGATCTAAGCCGCGTCTGCGACCTACACCACAGCTCACAGCAACGCTGGATCCTTAACCCAGTGAGCAAGGCCAGGGATCGAACCCGCAACCTCATGATTCTTAGGTGGATTTGTTAACCACTGAGCCCCAAAGGGAACTCCCGGCATTATTTCTTTTTGATGGCTGAGTAATATTCCATTGTATGTATACACCACAATTTTTTTTTTTTTTTAGGGCTGTACTCTTGGCAAGTGGAAGTTCCCAGGCTAGGGGTCAAATTGGAGCTATAGCTGCTGGCCTCCACCACAGCCACAGCCTTGCAGGATCCGAGCTGCATCTGCAACCTACCCCACAGCTCATGGCAATGCTGGATTCTTAACCCACTGAGCGAGACCAGGGGTCCAACCCGTGTCCTCAGGGATACTAGTTGGGTAGGTTACCACTGAGCCGCAATGGGAACTCCAATGAATGTCACATTTGGTCATGTTCGCAGGCTGGGTGTTCTGTTAAATCGTGTTACTTGAAGCTACGCACCCCCCAATACCCCCACCCCTGCTGCCTGCTAGATTTTGTTCTAGAGGGCCCACCTGGGAGGGTTTCAGGGGCGGTGCCGCTGTGAGCAAGAGTGACTTTATTGCTGGAATGTTCTAGCCCATCCTGGGCTGTTCATCCGTCTGGCTTGCTTCCTGGGATGCAAGTGTGTTCAGGACCGCGGGTGAAATAGGAGAGAGAGGGGCTCCTCGGCTGGGCAGCGGCTTCTTAGCGCACAGGCCGCACCCCTGCAGCCCTGCCGCCCTGGCTTAGCTCCTCATTCACCAGCTGGACACTCGGGACCACCTTGGGGGGTGTCAGGCGTGGGCTCAACCATCACCTGACACCAGTTCTGAGCCCCAGCTCTGCTGCTTAGCCATTGCTTCGTCCCGGTAACTAACAAAGCCTCCATCTCTCCATCTGGCAAATGGGATCGGAGGCCCTCGCGATGCTGGGCGCACACAGAGTGAGCACCAGCTCCATCAGCGCGGCCATCCTTCTCTTCCCTCAGGCTTTGTTCCTCTATGAGCTTCTGTCCAAGACGCCCCGGAGGCCGGAGGAGCTCCTGAGGTGAGCCTGGGGGCCGAAAAGCCCTCCCGAGGAGTCTCTTTTCCCCAGGAGGGAGAGCCGGACCGTCCTGCCTGCGGCCTGGGTCCGAGGATGTCCGTCTGCTCGGCTCCCTCTTTCCTCTCGCCTCCCCGCATCGTCTTCTCCTGAATCCCCCGTTTGGTTTCCCAGCTCAGGGCACCTCGTCAAAGGTGTGATGTGTTCCCACGTGGATGCCATGAGCGCGGACTCCTTTCTGGCTCATTTCCACTATTTTGAGAAGAATTTCTCTCTGCTTTCACCGCATCAGGTACTGTCGATGCGCTGCCTTGCTTCTAATTCTGGCTCCTTAATCTGGTCGCTGGGTAGCTTAGGCTGTGGCCAGCGATGACAGGGGCCAAATACCGAGCCAGTGTTTCTCCACCTTCTTGTTTAAAAGCGCCCCATGCCGACTTCCCGTTGTGGCTCGGTGGATTAAGAACCTGACCAGTATCCATGAGAACGTGGGTTCGATCCCTGGCCTCGCTTCAGTGGGTTAAGGAGCTGGTGTTGCTGCAAGGTGCCACGTTGGTAGCAGATGTGGCTCGGATCCTGCATGGCTGGGGCTGGGGCTTAGGCGGGCAGCTGCAGGTCTGATTGGATCCCTAGCCTGGGAATCTCCATATGCTGCAGGGACAGCTGTTAAAAGGAGACAAAAAAAAGCAACAACAACAACAAAAAAAGCTCCACATACCCCCGTCTCTAGGGTCAGAATTTCAGCACATTGGCTAGTCTCTACTCAGATTTGAACCTTCAAATGCAGTTGGACGGGGTACTGTTTTTCATGTTCACAATTAAATGTCTCCAAACTTCCTGTACTTTCCATCATGGGAGCATTTGCCTTTCCATTTAAAACTTCGTGTCCCAAACAGTTAAGGAGACTCTTTAACCCTCTGGCTATGACTGACTTCTCACTCTATTTTTTTTTTGTCCTTTTAGGGTCACACCTGCGGCATATGGAGGCTCCCAGGCTAGTGATCGAATTGGGGTCGTACTGCCGGCCTACACCACAGTCACAGCAACACCAGATCCGAGCTGCCTCGGCGACCTACACCACAGCTCCCGGCAACGCTGGATCCTTAACCCACTGAGCGAGGCCAGGGATCGAACCTGCGTCCTCATGGATGCTAGTCAGATTTGTTTCTGCTGCGCCACGACGGGAACTCCTCACTCTAGGAAAGTAAGTCAAAACAGGCCTTGGGAACAGCGGCTGGAGTACAAACTACGGACTGGGCAAAGCCTTGAGAGGGTGAGCGGTTGTCAGATTAGACTCTGACCTCGTGCATTTCTAGAGCAGAATGAAAAATTTCCAGACAATGAATTTTCTCCCTGAGGGCCAGGCTGGGTAAAGCTGAGGATAAATAATCCTTTGCAATCCTTAGAGGAATATGCACATTTTGTTTTCCTATTTGGCCGCCCTGCAGCGTATGGAGTTCCCAAGGCCAGGGATAAGATCTGAGCTGCCATCACCACCTAAACTGCAATGCAGGATCCCTAACCGGCCGGGGTTCAAACCCGCATGCCAGTGCTCCCAAGAGACTGCGGATCACATTGTACCACAGTGGAAAGTTAGAAATATGCTCCCCGCCCCCCCTTTTTCTGTTTTGCTTTTTAGCACATAGAAGATCCCAGGCTAGGGGTTGAATCAGAGCCGCAGCCGCCAGCCTACACCACAGCCACAGCCACGCGGGATCCGAGCCACGCCTGCAACCTACACCACAGCTCAGGGTGACACCGGATCCTTTGACCCACTGAGCGAGGCCGGGGATCCAACCCGCAGCCTCACGGCTACTAGATCAGATTCATTTCTGCTGAGCCACAACGGGAACTCCGAAATAGGCACATTTTGAATGAAGCCCTGTCCTCGAGTTGTTGATTCCCTCAGTGCTTCTCAGACTCAAGCTCGCATCAGCATTGCCTGGAAGCCTTGTTCACCGGGGTATAACGTTTCAGTTCTGCTGGTTGAATAAGCTGCAGGAGCTGTGCCGTAGGACACAGTGCCTGAAGTTAGCAATATGGTACCCACGGTTCGTTAAGAGGTTTGCTCTCAAGCTATGTGCTCTTTCCACAAACAGAAAAGCAAACGGACAGAAGGAAATTCTGGGAGGGGTTGGACATTGTTACTTTGTGATGCTGGTATCGTGGATGTTGGATATGTCCAACTCATCAAAGTGTATGCATTAAATACGTGCTGTTTTTTTTTTTTTAGGGCCGCATCTTTGGCATATGGAGGTTCCCAGACCAGGGGGTTGAATTGGAGCTGGAGCTGCTGGCCTACACCACAGCTGGCCTACGTGACAGCAAGGCGGGATCCAAACCGCGTGTGCGACCTACAGTGCAGCTCACAGCCAACGCAGGATCCCCAGCCCACTGAGCGAGGCCAGGGATTGAACCTGCATCCTCATGGATACTAGTCGGATTTGTTTCCGCTGAGCCACGATGGGAACTCCTATGTGCGGTTATTTGCATATCAATTATACCTCAATAAAACTGTATATAAAAAAATCGCAGATTGTATGCAGTTCCCGCTGTGGCACAGGGGGATCAGGGGGCGTCTCTATGGCATCAGGACGCAGGTTTGATCCCTGGCCCAGCACAGTGGGTTGAGGATCAGGTGCTGTCACAGCTGTGGGCGTAGGTCTCAACTGGGGTTCGGATCCGATCCCTGGCCTGGGAACTCCATATGCCTCTGGGGTCTGGGGCGGCCAAAAGAGAAAAAAACAAAACAACCCCCCCCAAAAAAAACAACCCACAAAGATTTCAGACTTGCAGAGTGTCCCTGCAAGTTTGCGTTGCTAACAGTTCCCTGGTGAGAACCGTGGACCTATATGAAAAGCCTTGCACATGTAGTGAAGGGAGCAGGTTATTTCTGCAACCTGGCCCGCGGGGTGGCTGTCTCCTTCTGCTCATCAGACTGGCCCAACGGACGGAGTTCAGACTCGCTTCGAGGAGGACCTACATGTTTGAACAGGAAGCGCTGCCTTAGGAAAGTTCATCCTCCAGCCTCCGCCCAGTTTTCAGAAATCTTCAATGTACCAGGGAATGAGACCATTCGCCTTAATGGTTTATATTTTTGCTGCACATGTGGCATTGTTTTAAAACGAAATGAGAGAAAGTCAGATTTTCCCTAGAGCTGATTCTCAGCAGGGGGGAGGGACTCTTTGGCCATATCTGGGGATTTCTTTCGGCGGCCACTCTTGGGGGCTGATGCTCCTGGTACCTAGCAGGTAGAGGCCAGGCTGCTCCTTAATATCCCGTAATGCAGAGGCCCATTCCTGTAACATGGTGTTGTCCTGCCCCGAAGGTCAGTAGCGCTGAGACTGAGCGTCCCCGTGCCAGAGGTAACCACAGAGAAAGTTTGGTATATGGGCAGCATATCTACGTGTAATTTAAAAAATCCAAATGTGCTCATACAACACGCAATATTCTATTTAAGTTTACAGCACACCTATAGTGTGTGTGTTATGCAATATGCATTTGTGTGTGTATATATATATATTATATATATAATGTAAATCTGCTATATGGAAACAAAAGAGATGCATAATATTCTATCACATGAATATACTATAATTTACTTAACTAGCCCCCTACTGATGTATATTAAGGTCACAGCTCACCTGTTAATAGTTATCGAGACTGCGAGCGTTCTCAGACTTAAATTTTTGTGTGCGTCTTCTTTTTTTTTTTGTCTTTCTGCCTTTTCTAGGGCCTTACCCGCAGCATATGGAGGTTCCCAGGCTAGGGGTCTAACAGCAGCTGTAGCCGCCGGCCTTCGCCACAGCCACAGCAACGCGGGATCCGAGCCGCGTCTGCAACCTACACCACAGCTCACGGCAACGCTGGATCCTTAACCCACTGAGCGAGGCCAGGGATCGAACCCGCAACCTCATGGTTCCTAGTCGGATTCGTTAACCACTGAGCCACGACGGGAACTCCTGTGCGTGTTTTCTTGTTGCCTCCGTTTTCTCATCTACCACCTGGCTGCAATCGAGGCACTCACCTTGTAGGCTGTTCTATTTAATACGTGAACTCGTGTAAAGCACTTAGAACAGTGCCTGACACACCGAGGGCACAATCTGTGTTTGCTCTTAAGATTATAGGACTAGGAGTTCCTGTCGTGGCGCAGCGGTTAACGATCTGACTAGGAACCGTGAGACTGTGGGTTCGATCCCTGGCCTCGCTCAGTGGGTTAAGGATCCAGCATTGCCGTGAGCTGTGGTGTAGGTTGCAGACGCGGCTCGGATCTGGCATTTCCATGGCTGTGGTGTAGGCCGGCGGCTACAGCTCCAATTTGATCCCTAGCCTGGGAACCTCCATATGCCGCAGGTGTGGCCCTAAAAAAAAAAAAAAGATTATTGGACTAAACTCCTAGAACTGCTTTGATCTTTCAGATTAATTGTTTGGCGTGGAAATACTGGGAAGTTGCCAGGTCTTCTATGCCGCCCTTCCTCTTGGCTGTACTCCCGTAAGTGAACATGGGTCCTCTTTTTCTGGCTTGGCAATAAGACTGGCTGGTGTCACCGAAACCAAAGTGGTTCTTTCGCCCGGGGTTTTGGTGACCAACCAGAGGGACGTGGAGAGGTAGGCCCTTGAGAAGCAGGATTTAAATTCTGAGCCTCGTGTTGATATTTCAGACAAACTCTTCTGCTCTTTCTTGTTATTTAAAAACCCAACCCAAAGCACCTGGAGCCTGAATGAGTGCCAGTGAAGCGGGTCACATCTGAGCAGCCTCACAGCTGTGCCCAGGCTTCAGGGTAATCAGTGCTGATGGCAGCAGTGAAGATTTCTCCTGGTAGTGTGGGTGTTGAAGTCTGGGGGCAGTCCTGATTTTTAAATACTGTCTGGACGCTGTTTCTCTCTTTTTTCTTTCTTTATTCCCTTTTCCATTTTTTTGCTGTCATTGTCTTCATTCAATTAAAAATATTTATTCAATGTACTATACTATGTACTAAATTTTCCGACATAACTAAATTTTCCCTTAAAAAAGCTTACAATCTCGTGGAGGAAAAATAGACAAGAATGAAGCTAATTATAATGTTGTTAATGTTTGGCTGACAGTGACAAAACTGTAACTGAAACTGGCTTAAGCAATAAAGGGCAGTTTTGGGTTTAAGTACCTGAAAAGTCTAGGGGTGGACTTTAGGCATGGCTGGATCCAGGAGCTCCAATGAGAAGGCCAGAGAGGAAAGGGACAGTCAGGTCAGGGAAGACTTGTGTGATGCCCTGTGGTGTTTCACCTGCATTAGGGGCACAGCTCTCAGATTTACATTTCAGAGAGATCATCATAAGGGGCCTGGCTACAAAGAGAGACAGTGGAAGCTTGTTTCTGTAAATCTGATCGTAGCATAGCTGTCTTCTTCCACATCTCAAATCGGATAGTAATAGCCCTGCCTTTGAAGGCTCTCCAGGCTATCCATCATCCTCCATTACAGAGCCATTTCATTTCATGTTCATCAGTAGTTGGAATGACCTGTTTTATTCACTGGTTTCTGTGTTTCTTCCCCAACCTGAGAGCAGGGACCTACCCCTTGTTCCTGGGGGCAGCTGGTACAGTGCCTGGCGTGCAGGAAATACTCTGTGTATGTCTAGTGAATGAATGAAGAAATAAATTAGACAGTTATGCTAGGAATGGAGAGGCAAGAACAGATTTGAGCGATACAGAGAGAGCAATGACTGACTTGGGGGCAAGAGATAAAGGAGTTTAGGATGGCACAGAGCAGGCAGAATATGTTTGGGGGAGGAGGGCTGAATTTGGTTCTGGAACAGCCAGGTCTCGATGACCTAGAGGCCACCTGGGGCTAGAGCAGTCTTTCTCAACCTTTATTTCACCATTGCCTCCCAAAGGGAAAACATTATTTCTCCCTAATGGGAGAAATTACAAGGAGTTGGATTTTTTTTTTCTTTTTAGAGCTGAACCTGCAGCATATGGAAGTTCCCAGGCTAGGGGTCAAATCGGAGCTACAGCCGCTGGCCTACAGCACCGCCACAGCAACGCAGGATCCGAGCCACGTCTTCAACCTACATCACAGCTCAAGGCGATGCCGATGTTTAACCCACTGACCGAGGCCAGGGATTGAACCCACATCCTCATGGATCCTAGTTGGGTTCGATAACTGCTGAACTACGAAAGGAGCACCAAGAGTAAGATTTTGTGGAGCTTTGGTAGATCACAAATCATTGTTAACTAAGATTCCCCGCCCCCACCCTTCCCTCTCCCAAACCGGTTTCTCCCCCTTGGAGGGGACGCTGCCCCTGCTGAGCAGCACAGACAGTCAAGAGCTTAGAGGAGAGTTCTGGACAGGGGCTGATGGGATTGGGAGTCATTTCTCTTACTCTCTCCTCATCTCCTCCACTCCTTTCTATTTTATTCTCCCTCCTCTTTGCCTCATTCCTCTCCTATTTTTTCATTTCCTTTCCCCTCATCTCCCCTCAACCAGTCCATCAGTCAACATCGTTTATGGAGACCCTATTCGTCCAAAAGAGCTGCTGGGTCACGGAAGAAAAGCATGATGGGAAGTTTTTCTCCCGCCTGTGGGAGGAAAGCATTGGGGGATATTTGTCTCCCGCCTGTGGGAGGAGAGCATGATGGGACGTTTGTCTCCCGCCTGTGGGAGAAGCGCCTGATGGGAAGTTTGTCTCCCGCCTGTGGGTGAAGAGCATTGTGGGAAGTTTGCCTCCCGCCTGTGGGAAAAGAGCATTGTGGGAAATTTGTCTCCTACCTGCGGGAGAAGAGCATTATGGGAGGTTTGCTCCCCAGCCATAGAATAGGAAAATGACGGGCAGGAGGCTTGTTAGCTGCCCAAAGGAGCCACGACATTCCTGGGAAAGAGACATTTACGGAAAACCCTTGTGATAAGCTTGTGGGCAGGCAGATCCTGATGCGGGGTCGAATACGGAGTCAGGCCCGTGTTTTCCTTCCCTCGTTCTCGCCGCCTCTCTCCAGGGCTCGCTACCTGGCTTCTGTCCCAGCCTCCCAGTGTGTGCCCTTTCTGATCAGCCTGGGGAGGAGTCAGCTGGACTCCTTGGTTCTAGATTCCCACAAAAGGAATTCGGTCCTCAAGCAAGTGCAGCAGTGCCTGGTAAGGACGCTCTTCCTGGATGACACTTTCACCGGGGTCCCTTACCCTCCGAGGAGCCGTGCCCATCCTGGAGGGTCCTCTGGGGCGGGGGGTCTAGCTGGGCTCTCAAGCCTGTGGCGATGGCCAGAGCTCTTGACTTGGAGGTCTCCAAGCTGGCTCTGAGGCCACCGAGTGTCAACCGTCTTGGCCGCTGGTTCTGGAGGCAGCCACTCTGGAGGCTGAATGACGACAGTCCGTTCTGGAAGACTGCAGGGAGCACAGCACGCAGAGTCTGGGTTCTAGATTCTGCCAGCCCCGGCTCTGCCAGCGATGGGTTATGTGGCTTTGGGCGGGTCACTTCCTCTCTCCCAGCCTCAGTCTCCTCATCTATAAGACGGGTGCAAGGGCATTTCTTTCTTCGAGTTATTGAGGACACAATAGGTGGTATGTCATTTAGTGCAAAAGCCCAAAGGGCAGAGCTAATGGTTTCTTTATCTTGGAAATGTGGTTGATGCCAGCCCTTAGTTCTTACGGTCACTTAGGATGGGCGTGGATCAAGACCTGGAATCACCTGGAGTGGTTCCCGGCACATAGTGAGCATTCTATAAATGTTAGCTATTTTTGTCATTTCAGAAAGAGCTTTGGAGACTTATAAGAGCCATACAAACTTGGAAGTGCTCTTTTTCTATGGCTGTAATATTATTATTGTGGTTATCCAACTCTGACATATCCTCACGGCAATGACAGTGAAGCTGACCGCACGCAGCCTCATTGACTGAGTGTAGCGAGTCCTCTGTCCACACCCACCCTGGTGGGGTCTCTCAGACTCTGGAGGCCCGCACCCCTGGGGCCCAATCAGGCCTCGCGCCATCTCTAGGGCTCCCCGGCAGGGTGGGTGATTCAGATCCTGGGACCTTAATAAGGTTCAAGGTCAGGAAGCGTTTTAACGGATTGCCATCTGGAGCCCTCCTGGATCTTTCCATCAGCTCCATTTGCTGGTTTCAGAACGACTCCGTTGCTGATGAGTACACTGTGGACATCCTGGGAAACTTGCTCTGCCACCTGCCGGCAGCCGTCATCAGCCGCGGTGTGTCCCCCAGGGCCTGGGCCACCGCCCTGTACGGCCTCAGAGACTGCCCAGACCTCAACCCCCAGCAGAAGGCAGCGGTGAAGCTCAGGCTCCTGGAACAGCACGGGTGCGGAGGGCTGGTTTCCGGGGGTGGTGGGCAGGGCGGGGCGGTGTCCTGGCAAAGCGGCCCCCAGTCCTGGCTTTCCCCTCCTCGAAACAGAAAGAATCTCCCATTTACGACGATGTTGGACACTTATTTTGGAAATGCGACTTCTTTTCTTCTCAGAGTCCCTGTAAAGTGAGAACAAGTGCTTCTCTGTTGGCCTCAGGTGGTTTGGCACCATTACATCCTGGCGTGTGGGAAGGGGAGGAGTTTTGTTTATTTTTTATTTTTATTTCTGCTTCTTAGGGCTGCACCTGTGGCCTATGGAAGTTCCCAGGCTAGGCGATGACTTGGAGCTACAGCCGCCGGCCTATGCCCCAGGCACAGCCATGCCAGATCCTAGCCGCGTCTGTGACTTACACCCCAGCTCACGGCAATGCCGGATCCTTAACCCGCTGAGCGAGGCCAGGGATCGAACCCACATCCTCATGGATGCTAGTCGGGTTGTTCCTGCTGTACTGCAATGGGAACTCCAAGGGAAGGGGTTTTTCAAGAGATGGCACTTTACCAATGCAAGGAGGTGTTATGCTTATTTTTTTTTTGCTCTGAAATAATGCTGATGATAATAATGCAAGCATTCCAGGAGCTGTCAGCTCTGGGTTGGGTGAGAGAACTCGCTGGGGGAAGAGAGGGCTGTTCTTTCTCAGGCAGAGTTTTCTGAAGATGAGTCGGAATAGGTGAGTAGGGCCTGGCCATCAGTTAGTTGTTAGACAGCAAAGTTTTGGGGATACAGCTGGGAAAGATACAACTTTGTATTGCAGAGTTTAAGAGCTCAGACTTGGGAGCCTGACTCCATGGGTTAAAATGTTGTTTCTGTCATCTCCTGCCTGTGCGATTTGTGAAAAGTGCCTCTGTCTTTCTGCACTTTAGTTTTGCCTCTGTAGTAAGAGTTCCCCATGCTGGTGATGATTAGCCGAGTTAATGCAGGCAAAGGACTCAACAACAGTACTTTACTACTTAAGTATGCAGTACTTAGTACTTAGTACATGCCAACTGCTCTACGGCTAGGAATAGTACTTTAGTACTTAAGTACACAGTACTTAGTACTTTACACAGTACTTAGTACTGAGTATGTGTCAACTGCTTTATGGCTAGGAGTGAATATATGGTGGTTATTTAGCAGTGTGGCTCCTGCCCTCATGGCAAGTACAGCCTAGTGGGGTAATGTTATTAATCCAGGAGATAAGGGGAGGCTCTCTGGCCAGGAGTGGTTTGCCTTGGTGCCAGGAGGAGCTGGTTGGCCAGATGTCCCTTGGAGATAATCAGCAAGTGCAGTGTGAGGCACTTCCCTGTGGACATTTGTGGTCTCCATGAGAACAGCAGTGGCTCCTGAGTCAGTGCTGTTATTATCCTGTCAAGTTCAGGAGGAAATGTCCTCTTGCTACAGGAGAAGACTGCTAGGGTGACTTCAAAGGAACAAATGTATCCTTACTGTTCTACTGAGGAAAGCGAGGAAGGAAATATTGATACAAATAACGGAAACTCAGTGGCCCAATTCACACTACAAAAATGCAAGTTTATTGAGTTTAGAAATGGATGGGACTTCAGGCATGGCTAGATCCAGGGGCTCAAATGAAGTCCTCAAGAATATCTTCCTGCTATCCCTCAGCTCTCCATTCTTGGGTGCGGCCTTTATGTTTTCCACTTGGTGATAGGAATGGCCTCCAATATCCTTTTTACTGCTAGGGAGACCAGGAGGGAGAGTGAGAGAGCCTTTCTAGAAGTTCCATCAGAATTCCCAGGGGTGACTCTGATTGGCCAGCCCGCATCCCCTGCCTGTATGCTTGGTTAGGGAAACGGGTTCATGTGGTTGACAGTTTCTCCGGGTAGAAAGACAAGTCTTTTCCGAAATGACAAAGATACTGAAGGACAAGGTCAACAACACAGTGTTTCAATTCACTGCTTACGGTCCCCCCCCCAGGCCCCCCCAGAACTGGACAGCCGAGACGACGAAGGAGTTGGGATCCTTCCTGGCACTTTTCTCAGGAGATGAACTGAGCTCTGTTGCCACAAAGGTACCTCTGTGTTCTGTCTTTCCAAGGCTGAGGATCCTGAAGGGGTGGGAACGTATGCTTAGTTTTATTCCCCTGGGCTTGCCGTCAGTTTGCTTTTCTGGAAGCTTCCTGCCTCAGAGAGCTTAGCTGTTTCCGGCGGCTCCACTCCGGGAGGGTTTCAGGAGAAGAGAGGGAGGCAGCCGCTAAGGGGACTCTGGGCGTTTCATGTGGCCGCGTCCAGATGGACTTGCGCAGCCTGGGCGCTGTCATTTTTGGCGACTAGCCTGCGGTCGTGTGCTCCCCGCATGCGTGTCTGTTCCAGGCCTTACACGCACCAGTGTCACGTGCACACCCACACGGGTGGCCAGTGTGTGCTGTCATACGGGAAAGTCTATTTAATCCCAAATCAGATCTTCCGTGACTTTGCCCTTGGACATGACGCTCTACGTGGAGGACCCTCTCCGGGAATTAGATAAGGCCAGGAAGCCTGCCAGGCGACCACGCCACGGTCCTTGCCTGCCACATAACGAGGCCACACCCACGTGCCAGGGCCAGCATTTATTTTGCTCTGGCTGGTCCTCAGGTCACGGGGACCGTGAGTCCGCTTCTGGGGCCAAGCTGTCTCAGGCTTGTTCTTCTTCCTGCGGGTCTGGAAACGCCAGAGCCTGGAGTGCAAAGCGGAATCCTGCTTCAGGCCCAGGCTGGAAAATGGCTGGCTGTCATGTCCTATCTACCAAAGCAAGTCACCTGACCAAGGCCACCTCCGCGGGGCAGGTCCCCCTAAGTCCCTCCTCTGTTGGAAACAGTTATTCCCGGATGCTTCTGTGTCCTTTCTGAAAAAATCTTCCTCCTGCCTTGACGGGTCCTCCCTTTGAAAATACCAGATGCAACATAGTCTCCTGGGCAGTTTGCTCTTTAAAAGCTGACTCTTTATTTTCGAGCGGTTGCTCCTGATCTTCGCCGCACGGGAGAATCACTAGGAGGTTCTAAAATGGACAGATAGGAGTTGCTGCTCCGGTGCGGTGGGTTAAAGACCCAGCTTGCCTTTGCAAAGGTGGCGGTTCTGATCCCCGGCCCCAGGGCAGGGGGTTAAGGATCCGTGTTGCCGCAGCTGTGGCATAGGTCACACCTCCAGCTTGACTGAAAAAAGAAAAGAAAGCAACTGGCAGATGCATGGTCCCCACCGCAGACCAGAGGTCTCAGAATCTCTCTTTGGAGTTGCTGTTGTGGCTCGGTGGTTAACGAATCCGACTAGGAACCATGAGGTTGCGGGTTCGATCCCTGGCCTTGCTCAGTGGGTTAAGGATCCGGCGTCACCGTGAGCTGTGGTATAGGTTGCAGACGCGGCTCGGATCCCGCGTGGCTGTGGCTGTGGCGAAGGCCGGCAGCTACAGCTCCTATTAGACCCCTAGCCTGGGAACCTCCATATGCAACCAGTGAGGCCCCAGATAAGGCAAAAAGACCAAAAAAAAAAAAAAAAAAGAATCTCTAGGGCAGGGCCTTGGGGATCCCTGAGGATGCAGGTTGGATCCCTGGCCTCGCTCAGTGGTTTAAGGATTTGGCATTGCCATGAGCTGTGGTGTAGGTCACAGATGTGGCTCGGATCCTTCAGGGCTGTGGCTGTGGTGTAGGCCGGCAGCTACAGCTCTGATTCGACCCCTAGCCTGGGAACCTCCACAGGCAGCCCTAAAAAAGACAATCAATCAATCAATCAAATTTTAAAACAGCACCAAACCAAAAAGGGGTAGGCACACCTGCAGTTTTAATAAATGTTATCAGATTGTCCTGGTAATGATGCACCACCTAACAGTCCAACAGAGAAGTAAATATGCGTATTTCCAACATCATAGCCAGCATTAGGTATTAACGCTCTGGCTGCAGAGACGCCACGGCAGAACTCCCAGCTATTATTTATTCCACCTCTTTCATCTCTGTCCACACAGTTTCCCGATATCCTTCAACAAACAGCTTCCCAGATGGCTGGAATCTTGCTCCCCCAAGAATTCCTCTGCGCCGTCTTCGAATCTGTCTGGAACGGCAGCCAGGAGAGCCCCGGCTCTGACCCCGGCCCCGGTGAGTGTTTCTGGCGTCTCTGGACCCCTGCAGTGGCAGTGGTGTTTGGACTGAGCCTCTGGCATCAAGGCGATTCCTGGTCCGGGGTTGGATGCAAAGCCAGAGTGAAGAAAGTGTTCGCAAAGCCAGAGAGGGAAGAAAATCCGCAGGCCATAGCATTGCATCTTTGTAAAATGATTTGGAATCACGTTGCCCCATTTTTACCCAGGCCAGTAGGTTAAATGGGTGAACACGGGCAGCAGACATTTCAAAGTGATTGATTTAAGCCCCCGAATGGCCCAGTGGCTATGAATTGCAGTGCTGGGGCCAGGCCGTCTGGATTTAGATCCTGGGTCTGCCACCCAGGGGCTGTGTGACTTCAGGTAAGCATTTTAACCTCTCTGTGCCTCAGGATTCATCCACCGTGAAATGGGGATCATGAAAGTCCGTAATTCATTAGATTATCATGGAGATGAATGGGTTTAAGCCTAGAAACACGTCCACAACTGTATGGGCGTGTTTGCTATGTAGGCAATGCTCAGTAAGTATTAGATATTATTAGCTTTTTTTTTTTTTTTTTGCTTTTTACAGTTATACCTGCGGCATCTGGAAGTGCCCGGGGCTAGGGGTCGAATTGGAGCTGCAGCTTCCGGCCTGCGTCACAGCCATGCCAGCCCTGGATCCGAGCCGCATCTGTGACCTCAGCAGTGCCGGATCCTTAACCTGCTGAGTGAGGCCAGGAATCGAACCCGCATCCTCATGGGTACTAGTCGGATTCTTAACCCATTGAGCAACTCCCGTTATGGTTAATATTGCGCATCTGCTAAGTGCAGGCTTGCGCCGGGTGGGAGGAGATAAAATTAACCAGGCCTGAGAATCATTGTAATAACAATAGTTGACAGTCTGTGCTCACTTTCTTTTCTGCAACAAATAATTCCTGAGCACTGACTGTGTGAAGGAAACAGGCAAAAATCCCCACCCCGCAGAGCTTACTTTTCAAACGGCGGGGGTCAGCCAGATGTTGAATTGCACCCACAAGTCAAATACATAGTATGTTGTGTGATTAGTGTCAAGAAAGGAAATAAAGCCAAGGCAGGAGTCAGGGAATGTGGGGTCCAGGACTGCAATTCGAAAGGAGAATGATTAAGGAAATTTTCACCAAAGGTGAAAGTGACATTTGCAGAAAAGACCCAAAGGAATGTGGGAGGGGGCCCAGTGGATGTTTGGAGGTAAGAGCGTTCTGGGGAGTTCCTGCTGTGGTACAGTGGGTAGGGAATCCAATGGCAGCGGCTTGGGTTGCTGTGGGGGTAGTGGGTTCGATCCCCTGCCCGGTGCAGCAAGTTAAAGGATCTGGCATTGCTGCAGCTTGTGGAGGTCACGGCTGCAGCTCTGTTTCAGTCCCTGGCCTGGGAACTTACATATGCCCTGGATGTGGCCATAAAAAAAGGAAATAAGGAAGGAAGGAGGCAAAATTGCCACTTGATTTCATTTTAGTTACTTTATGTGTCTGTTGATTCATTCAACAAATATTTTCTGAATACATACTATGTGCCAGGCCCTATTGTAAGCCCAGGGAACACAACAGTGATAGGACCAAGTTCCTGTTGTACTTTTATTTAAACAAATTTTTTGTGTGTCTTTTTAGGGCCACACCCACAGCAGATGGAGGTTCCCAGGCTAGGGGTCTAACAGGAGCTGTAGCCTCCTGCCTACGCCACAGTCACAGCAACACGGGATCCGAGCCGCGTCTGCAACCTGCACCCCAGCTCACGGCAACGCCGGATCCTTAACCCACTGAGCGAGGCCAGGGATTGAACCTGCGTCCTCATGGACGCTGATCAAGTTCGTTTCCACTGCGCCACGATGGGAACTCCCTTCCCTCATTTTTATAGCCCAGGAATTGGAGGCACAGAGGGTTCAACTGCTTTGGTTTTGAATCTAAAGCCAGAACCGTCCACCACCAGCTCCTGCTGCCCTCAAGGCAATTTGCAGTCTGGTCCCAGGGACGCAAACAAGCTGGCCCTTCCAGGGTTTTGTTAGCAGACGGTGGAACCGGGATTCAGAGCGGTCCCTGAATCCTTGTCCCCCAGATCTCCCCTGCTCTGCTCCTCATGCATAGACCCCTCTGGGGAAGAAGATCCTTCATTTCAACAACAGAACAGACTCGCATTTCCTTTTTTTTTTTTGCCTTTTGTCATTTTAGGGCCGCACTCGCAGCATATGGAGGTTCCCAGGCTAGGGGTCTAACAGGAGCTGTAGCCGCTGGCCTTCGCCACAGCCACAGCAATGTGGGATCCGAGCCGCGTCTGCAACCTACACCACAGCTCACGGCCACGCCAGATCCTTAACCCACTGAGTGAGGCCAGGGATTGAACCCGCAACCTCACGGTTCCTAGTCAGATTCGTTAACCACTGTGCCACGACGGGAACTCCAGACTCACATTTCCTGACGTTCTTTTTCCTCCGCTCCTTTCCCTGGCTCCCAGGCTCCCATTCTTCTGGTTGCCGTGGGGTCGCAGCTCCCTCCTCCGAGGCCATCCTCAAGCTGGGGGAAGCCAACACCTGCTGGGCCCCTGCGGGCCTGCTCTGCCTGGAGGAGGCCACCTTCTGTAGGACCGTGGAGCTGCTGGGGGCTGTCAGGGGCTTCAGCCTGGCTCAGCTGAGGACCTTGAAGGAGAAGGCGATACAGGTGAAGCCCGCCTCGGACCCCGGGACCCTGCCCCTGACCCCTCACCGCCGCCAGCAGGAAGTTTTCACTTGGTCTTGCTGAAATCGCCCTGCATCAGGTCAGAGCCACGGCTGTGACCTCTGCACCCTAGAGAGTTCTAGCTCCTCCCTCTCGGGGCCGTGGCCTGGGACAGAATGAGAAATGCCTTGACATCTAAGGGACGCTCAGTAAATCAGGCTTGGGTGTTCCGGTGCCTCTGACCCAAGTGCTTTCCAGGAACTGCGCCTTTTCTTTCTCTGCTCAGAGAAGTCCACTGCCGCTTGCGGGAGGGTTTGCTCAGAATCTGCCGCACATTCCCCTGAAAACGGAGCGGAAAGGAATAGAGAGAGGGTGGGAAATAATTTGCTGTCTTTAGAAAGAGCCCTTGGAGTTCCATTCGTGGCGCAGTGGAAACGAATCCGACTAGGAACCATGAGGTTGCTGGTTCGAACCCTGGCCTTGCTCAGTGGGTTAAGGATCCGGCGTTGCCGTGAGCTGTGGTGTAGGTTGCAGACGCGGCTCGGATCCCGCGTTGCTGTGGCTGTGGCGAAGGCTGGCGGCTGCAGCTCCTGTTAGACCCCTAGCCTGGGAGCCTCCATATGCCGCGGGTGCGGCTCTAGATAAAAAAAGGCAAAAAGACAAAAAAAAAGAAAAGAGCCCTTGAAGTGACTCGTGTCGGTGATTAGGGTGGTTGTGGACAGTGTGGGGTTCCACAATCCCTTGCCTCGGTGGGGCTAAGGGATTCGATTTCTTACGATCGTCTGTGTTTTCACATGGATGTATTTTTATAAGAATAATCCAAATTTTTTTTTTTTGCAGTAAAGTCAGAAAATAATAAAGCAAATTGGTCATAAAATCTTTTGCCCAGAGATGAGCACTGTTAATATTTTGGTATGCTGGCCTGATGCTTCCCAGTCTTATGATTATATGTGTAAAATATATTTATATATCCCATACGTGTATTACATATATATGCCGCGAAAACAGTGTCACAATCGCCTACAACTTGATAGCTTGTTGATGTCCCCATCAACAGTGTCAAGTGCATATATTTACATACTAAAAATATAACTCTGTATCAGTTTTTTTTTGTTGTTGTTGTTCTTTTTAGGGCCTCACCTGGGGCATATGGAAGCTTCCAGGCTACGGGTCAAATCAGAGCTGTAGCTGCCGGCCGACACCACAGCCACAGCAATGCCAGATCCGAGCCATGTCTGCGACCTACACCGCAGCTTGTGGCAACACCAGATCCTTAAGCCACGGAGCGAGGCCAGGGATCGAACCCGCATCCTCATGGGTGTTAGACAGGACGGGAACTTCCTTGTGTCTATTTTTGAAAACACAAGTGCGATCATCTTTTTCTTATTGATTCAGAAGAGAACTTTTGTATGTTAAAGACATTTAGCCTCTGTTTTAAGTGCTGTCTGTAACAGGTGGCTGATCTGGCTTTATTTTCCACCTGAAGGTTTGGGACATGCCGTCTTACTGGAGAGAGTGTCAGATCGTCTCCCTGGGGCGCATTGCACTGGCTCTTAATGAGAGTGAACTGGGGCAGCTGGATCTCAGCTCCATCGACACCGTGGCTTCCCTCAGCCGGCAGACAGAATGGACCCCAGAGCAGGTACATAGATGCACAGATGTTACTGAATCGTTTTTTTTTTTTTTCTTTCTACAGCCGCACCCGTGGCATATGGAAGTTCCCAGGCTAGGGATCGAACCTGAGACCTATGCCACAGCGGGTGGCGATGCCCGATCCTTAACCCGCTGAGTGAGGCCAGGGACCAAACCAGCATCCTCGCAGAGACGTCGGGTCCTTAACCCACGAGCCACAACGGGAACTCCACGAATCTTTTAAATATTCGATTCCCATCTTAATTTTGTATGTGTTCCTTTATATCCTAGAACAGACTTACAGGATTTATAACAGCAGCTTTAAAAATCTCGGCTGCTAATTCCATCATCTCTGTCACTTTCGACTCTGTTTCTGTTACTTATTTCGCCCCCCTAATTATGGGGCATGTTTTCTTATTTGCAAACCAGTAATTTTGGCTGGCCGATGGCATTATGAACTTGACATCTTTGAGTGCCTGACTGGGTTGGACTCCTTCAAAGGGCACTGGGCTTCTTTCTGGCACACCCTGCAATTCCTTTCAGATCAGCCGGGTCCTTTCAAGGCTTCCCTTTGAGGCTCATAAGGGTGGATCTAGAGTGAGCTTTATTCTGTGGGGAATTCACCCCCAGAACCGGGCTACGATTCTTCTAAGGACTCTGTCTGATGCTCTGTGTTTCTCAAGGCCTCTCCTCTCTGGCTGGTGGGAACGTCACCTCTTTGCAGCTCCCTGCGAACCCTGGGGATTGTTCAGTCTCCTGCTTTCTGGTGCTTTCTTCTATTGCCGTGGCATTTCATTCTTTGCATGTGGAGATCAGTACACTCAGAAGCTTTCTGGATCTGTATTTCTGCAGATTTCTGGATCTCTCTGTGCAGTTTCCTCCTCTCTGGTACTTTGCTCCAGGAACGATACGATTCTCTCACCTCTCTGAAAGCGCATCTCTGTATTTTCGACGCAGCCTGACAGCGGGGGCTTGGTTGGGCACCCTTTCCTGCTCCGCAGCCTGGAAACTGCCCCTGGGCTGTGAGTGAGGGCGCTGCGACTTGCCTTATTTGTTTTCCTTCTTCCAGAATTATAGTTCCGAGCTTCCTGTTTGATGTCAGAATACAGCTGGTTTCATATACTTTGTGAAGTATGTTCATTGTTTACAGTGAAAGGGCGATTCCTGGGTCAGAGAATCCTGGATGGGCTGAAGAAGGGCTCTCCAGTAGTTCCCATGATGGCTCGGTGGCAACGAATCTGACTAGTATCCGTGAGGACGCGGGTTCGATCCCAGGCCTCGCTCAGTGGGTTAAGGATCCAGCGTTGCCGTGAGCTGTGGTGTAGGTCGCAGATGTGGCTCGGATCCCGCATTGCTGTGGCTGTGGCGTAGGCCAGCAACTGTGGCTCCAATTCGACCCCTAGCCTGGGAACCTCCATATGCCATGGGTGCAGCCTTAAAAAGACAAAAGACAAAACAAACAAACCAACAAACAAAAACAACGTTTCGAACAATGCCTGGGACACAACAGCCAATAAAAATTAGTTGTTTTCATTGTTGCTTTCATTAGCATATTCTCATCATCACACACACACACACACACACACACAC
>PVHT020000061.1:15363286-15373925 GCA_004024745.2 Catagonus wagneri
CCCTAGCCTGGGAACCTCCATATGCCATGGGTGCAGCCTTAAAAAGACAAAAGACAAAACAAACAAACCAACAAACAAAAACAACGTTTCGAACAATGCCTGGGACACAACAGCCAATAAAAATTAGTTGTTTTCATTGTTGCTTTCATTAGCATATTCTCATCATCACACACACACACACACACACACACACTCTCTCTCTCTCTCTCTCTCTCTCTCTTTCTCTCTCTCTCTCTCTCTCTCTGGCAGTTTAATACCTGTCTCATTTGCAAGGTGAGAGACTTAGACCCCCCCCACCCCAAACCTGAAGTTGCTTCCACTCTGACCTATAATCCTGGGGTTCCATGACCCTAAAACTGGTTTTGGCTGGTTGGAGAAGTGGCCACGTCACGCTTCCAATATTAACATCACTCCATTGGCATCTGGGAGAAAACAGAAAAATATATCCCACGTAGACACCAGAGTTTCTCTTTCCCTTTATGCCAATTGCAATTCCCGTGGCTGGCAGGGAGATTTATTAGTACGTTTGAGAGGATATGCAAACTAACATTTGCATATATCATTTGCAGTCAGTTCCTCAACTTGAGCTCCCAATCAAACCCGAAATGCGTGTTTCTAGATTAACAGTCAGACCTGGCGGGGACCACCTTAATAGAGAGTTCAGCTTAAAAACCAATATAAAGGGAAAAAAAGAACTATTATAGAAGCTGGAGGAATGAACTGAGAGATTGAAATCTTACAGCTGTTCACTTTTCAGCGGTTAATATCGCCTGAAAGTGTTGGCATTAATTGTCTGGGAATTGTTACAGATACACTGGTCCAGTCATTCAAGGAAATTTATTTTGGCTTATCACCTTGCAGGCTGAGCTTGCATTTTCCAGGTTCCAGCGTTGCAAGGACAATTTAATACCGCATCTTCAGAGTAATTTTCTTTGCATTGTATTTTTGCACTTTTATTTTAAAGTGGGCATGCTCGATGGCTGGGGAGCAGTGATTGCTGTGAGTGAATGAGTGAAACCTGACTAGGAAGACTAAATAAGAAACGTTCAGAAGCTGACTCGACTCTCCGTCTTTCCCTCCTCCCCAAACATCTTCACTGGCTAAGCGGAGGGGCTCTGGCATCAGACTGCCTGGGTTTTAATCCTCGAACCGCTACCTACTCGCTGTGTGACCCTGGCGTAGTCACTTAACCCCTCTGTGCTTCGGTTTCCTCATCTGTGAAATAGATGACATTAATATTTACTTTTGAGGGGTGTGGTTAGGATTAAATGAGATAGTATGTGTAAATGGTCAAAATGGTATTGGCATACAGTAAACATTCAATAGATACTATCTATCATTCTTTTTTTTTTTTTTGTGCATTTTAGGGCTGCACCCGTGGTATATGGAGGTTCCCAGGCTAGGGATCGAATCGGAGCTACAGCTGCCAGCCTATGCGACAGCCACAGCAACGCGGGATCCAAGCCGCGTCTGCAACCTACACCACAGCTCACGGCAACGCCGGATCCTTAACCCACTGAGCGAGGCCAGGGATCGAACCCGCAACCTCATGGCTCCTAGTCGGATTCATTAACCGCTGAGCCACGACGGGAATTCCCTCTCACCATTTTTTGACCATGCTTTCCTTTGTGTTGACTTTGCTCAGAGGTAGTTTTGTCCCACATGGGACGTCCTCACAGACTCAGGGGTCTGTCCTTCCAAGGTCCAGGCCAGAGTAAAGACATCTCTTCTCTTCTAATGGTTCTGGCCAAAGTCCTGGTTGGTTTTGACTGGATTGCATGCCCTGTCTAGACCCAAGCCCTGCAGCTGGCATCCTGACTGGCCGGGACTGGGCCACAGCATCCCCTCCTGATACTCAGAATGCAGCGAGCTCCAGCCGAACCACATGGAGTAAGAATGTGGAAGGCTGGCTCTCCAGGGAAAGTCATGAACGGTCATTGGCCACTGTGTTAGAATGACAGGGACCCTACACTACATGACGCCTTAAATCAAAGCTCATTGAAGAGATTCCTGTGTGTGTGCGTGTTTTTTTTTTTTTTTTAATGCCAAAGCATTGAATGTACTACTCTCTGCGATTGAAGAGCAAAGGAGGCAGTCCTATTTCACAGAGGACTTTGTGAAGATCCCATTTGACTTGACCCCCCCCCCCATGAAAGGATGATTGGGTTTTAACAGTGGGAGATACAGGAAGGGCCTTTCAGATGGAGGCACCGATTTGAGCAAAGGTGCAAAGGCAGACAAGTGCAAGGTTTTGTCAGGAAGTTGTGAAATCAGATGCTGGAAATGTTTGGATCCTGAGGCAGAACTTAATTGTCCAGTCATTGACCAATCACGAGTGATCGAAGGAAATAAACCTGCAGATACAGACCCGAGGTACTGATGCCTCCAGTGTTGGTGAAGGATACAAGACAGCTCCATAGGTGAGGGGACATGCTTGGCAGAAGCAACACCTCGGGGAGGGGGACCTGGGCGAGCAGCCCGGATGGTCTAGAATGGGGAGTGGGAGTGGGTGGGTGGCGATTCAGGAGGCTGCTCCATGATCCCCTCGGAGCTCAGGGTCTTGATTATCCCTGAATCGTGCGTGTCCCATCCTCCCACGTGTCTGTAGGCTAAATCCATTCTGCAAGGGTTCTTGGAAGATTCGGGCCACAGTATCCAGGACCTGAAGAGCTTCCACCTGGTAGGACTTGGTGCCATCCTGTGTGCCATGAACGTCACTGAAATCGCACTTCTAAAGATCTCAGAATTCAGGTAACTGAAGCGCTAGTGAGCAGGCTGGCGAATAACTGATTGATTGGTCCATTCACTCACTGATTCACTCACTCATTCACTCACTCATTTGCTCATTCATTCACTTACTGATTCACTCACTCATTCGCTCAGTCACTCACTCATTCACTCATTCATTCATTCACTCACTCTTTCATTCACTCACTCTTTCATTCCCTCACTCATTCACTCACTCATTCACTCATTCACTCACTCATTCAGTGATGCACTCCTTCATTCAGTCATTCACTCATTCATTCATTCACTCACTCATTCACTCTTTCATTCCCTCACTCATTCACTCTTTCATTCCCTCACTCATTCACTCAGTCACTTATTCATTCACTCACTCATTCACTCATTCTCTCACTCACTCATTCTCTCACTCATTCATTCACTCGCTCATTCATTCATTCATTCACTCACTCATTCACTCACTCATTCATTCACTCACTCATTCATTCATTCAGCAAGATGTTCTCCGCTTCCTGAAGCTCTGCTCCCTTTCTGGGCTAAACAGGGAGTGAGATCAGCTGGATCCGCTCTTGGTGCCTAGCCTACCTACACTTCTGCATCTCTCTTTTTTTTTTTTTGGCTGGAGAGTCTCCCAGGCTCACACTCCATCCCTCCCTCGTCGTCAGGGTGGTGGTGGCCAGAATCGGGACCCTGCTCTGCAGTACCCAAGTCTTGGCGGAGTTTAAAAGGAAGGCAGAAGTTGTGTTTGGGGAGCCCGCCCAGTGGTCCAGCTCTGTCTTGCAGGAGCTTGGGACCATTGCAGGTAAGAGGCCCCTTGAACATGACTTTCTCTTCTTTGCCAACCTTAAATCTGGGGACCAAAAAATATTGAACGAATCCCTGGCCACGTAAACATCTGCAGAGTTACAGTGGGACCTGGCTTTCATGACCTGAAGTGCAGAGTGTGGGGTCTGCAAGTCTTTTTATTTTATTTTATTATTTATTTATTTATTTTTTTGTTTCTTTGTCTTTTCTAGAGCCGCACCTGCGGCATCTGGAGGTTCCCAGGCTAGGGGTCTAACAGGAGCTGTAGCCGCCAGCCTTCGCCACCAGCCACAGCCATACAGGATCTGAGCCGCGTCTGCGACCTACACCACAGCTCAAGGCCACGCCGGATCCTTAACCCACTGAGTGAGGCCAGGGATCGAACCCGCAACCTCATGGTTCCTAGTTGGATTCCTTAACCACTGAGCCACGACGGGAACTCCAAGTCTGCTTTTTAAAGAAACTCTCTTGGTTATTCTTGTGTAGCTGGAATGGCTTAGAATGTTATTTAATTGGCTCCCAAATAGATGTATACACAATTTGAAATTCATGTAAAGTGAAACTCCTTTGGGGCATTCTGTTCCTTACAGGAGACCCATCAGGGCTAAGGTGACTTACATTTTTTCCCCCCCGTGAGTTGATTGCCCAGTGTGACTTTCTGGGCCTTTTGTAAAGGAATGACGCTTGCTTAGAATACACAGATCTGTGCATTTATGCAGCACCATTAATAAAACAAGCCAAGTTCTGTGCCCGTCGTGGCACAGCGGTTAACAAATCCAACTAGGAACCATGAGGTTGTGGGTTCGATCCCTAGCCTTGCTCAGTGGGTTAAGGAGCCGGCGTTGCCGCGAGCTGTGGTGTAGGTCGCAGACGCGGCTCAGATCCCGCGTAGCTGTGGCTGTGGTGAAGGCCGGCGGCTACAGTTCCTGTTAGACCCCTAGCCTGGGAACCTCCATATGCCGCAGGTGAGGCTCTAGATAAGGCAAAAAGACAAAAATAAATAAATAAATAAATAAAACAAGCCAAGTTCTGATGACTTGAGCTAAACCCTGATGATACCTTTTTCTCCGCAGCGGGATTAACTAAGGAAGAGCTCCGAACGCTTGACGAAGATTTGATGCCGTATTTCCAGCCATCAGCAATCAGATGCCTTCCTGACGAGGTATTCAAAGTAGGTACCGAGTGGTCCTCAAGGAGAACGGGAGCCTGACCCTGTTGCAAGCCGCACAGAGGCAGATGGCGGGCCTGGGAGTCCAGGGACTTGCCATGGGGCGTCTGTTGATAGGGCCGGAGGAGAACCGTGTGCCCACCACAGATGGATCGCAAGATAATGTTAGGTGTTTTGTTTTTTCTTTAAAGCTTTCTCATCAATTTTAAATTTATCTTTTAATTGTATCTATTTTTACGGTTTGCTTCGCTTCATCGCAAGTGGTACTGATTTCTATTTATGATAATATGACAGGTGCACACTGCTTTATCCCAAATCCCTGGGGGCCGACATATGTCAGAATTTGGAATTTTCCAGAGTTTAGGAAGCTCTCTCTTTGCCTCTACAGTACCGTAACTTCACGTCTTCAGCAGCATCTAGGGATGTACTTTTGCCAGCAAATGCATTAATGTTTCTGTGAAGAAATCTGTGGCAAATCACACTAATTGGAATAAATAGAGGCTATAAATGGTCTCCCATCAATTCAGGTCAGATTCTGCTGGCAAATAAGTTTGTCTGAAACTTTGGAAAAAAAACTTCTAGTTTTCAGAGGGTTGGTTTTTTTTTTTGTGGACTTCAGAATTGCTGACGCAGGATAGCGTGTCTCGAATAACATTTCCTTTTAAAATACATTGAAGTAAAAACTGTTTGAATTGAGGAGTTCCCTTCATGGCTCAGGGGAAATGAATCCGACTAGGAACCATGAGGTGGCGGGTTCGATCCCTGGCCTCGCTCAGTGGGTTAAGGATCCAGCGTTGCCGTGAGCTGTGGTGTAGGTCGCAGACGCGGCTCGGATCCCGCGTTGCTATGACTGTGGTGTAGGCCGGCAGCTACAGCTCCAATTAGACCCATAGCCTGGGAACCTCCATATGCCTTGGGTGCGGCCCTAGAAAGGACAAAAAAAAAAAAAAAAAAAATTGAGTTGATCTAGAGAAAAGTCTTAAGAAAGCCACAAAAGGACATGCGGCAAATAGCTGTGGAAGAAACTGAGAGCTTGAAATGGATCACTGAGGTCAGGAAGCAGGGTATCCGCTGAGAGGCCCTTGTCCGTGCACAAGATTGGACGAGGACAGGGTTTGGTGGGGACAGTCTGCTCTGATGAGGAGGGACCCTGCTGTCCTTGCTTTCTGGGCAAACTGGGACCACATTCTGTCCGTCACAACCGGATAAGGCACTACGACCAGGCTAGACAAACTCCCACGGTGTTTTCTTCTCCAGGTCAGCGTTTCGCACGTGGGAGACTTGAAGGATGGGGGGGGGCAGACTTTGCACACGAAGTCACCTTTTCAACTTTCCTTCCATCCTGCTTGCTTCAAGGAGGGAGTCTCAATTTGGAGCTGAACTGTCTTTTAACACCTCGTAACACTCCTTTTTTAAAGAGGCCTCAGGTTCAGACATTGGCCAACAGACCTAGCTAGAATTCAGTAATGTTGTTTTATATCTCTTGGCCCATTTTATTTTATTTTTTCTACAATGATTTTTATTTTTTTTCATTATAGCTGGTTTACCGTGTTCTGTCAATCTTCTACCGTCCAGCATAGTCACCCAGTTACACATACATGTACAGAGTCTCTCTTGGCCTGTTTTATTTTATTTATTATTATTATTATTACTTATTTTTTTGTATTTTCTAGGGCCGCACCTGCAGCATATGGAGGTTCCCAGGCTATGGGTCTAATTGGAGCTGTAGCCGCAGGCCGATACCACAGCCACAGCCACAGCAACGCGGGATCCGAGCCGCGTCTGCAACCTTCACCACAGCTCACGGTAACGCCAGATCCTTAACCCACTCAGCGAGGCCAGGGATTGAACCTGCCACCTCATGGTTCCTAGTCAGATTCGTTAACCAATGAGCCACGATGGGAACCCCTTGGCCTATTTTAAATGACTACTTATTGCAACTCATTCCAATTTTCCATTACATTTTTTTATGCAAAAATAAATTAACCTGAATAGCCAAAGAGGATTTGAAGGAAGGATTCTAAAGAGCACAAATGGTACACGGGGTACGGCAAGGCTGGGCGGGCCCTGGGCAGATGACCCGTTTGGGAAAGCCGAGGAGGGGGCCTCTGATGGCGCTGCCCCCGTACCCACCGCTGCAGGAGCTGTCCGCGGAGCAGATCGCCTCCCTGGGTCCGGAGAACGCCGTGGCCGTGACCCCGGCTCAGCGCCGGCAGCTCAGTATGTTGCAGCTGCACAGCCTCCAGCGGGCGCTAGATGGCGCCAAGGCCCACTCCTGGCCGGACGCTCCTCCGAGCGCCAGCCCCACCCGGACCCCCTCTTCTCTTTCTCCAGCAGGTGAGCGGGCCAGCTCCCCCCAGCCCTGTCCCCTACTCCTGGTCCCCCACCTGGTCTCTTGGTCCGCCTGGGGAGGGAAGGCTTCTAAAATTCAGGGCGGGGGGGTCTCAGACCGTCTTTGGAGATCCTGCATTCAGAGAAAAATCCAGAATCCCTACCCAAAAGCTTTAGTCGGGGGAAGCTTTTCCTCTGCCAGTCCCTCGGGTCCCACCCAGAGCTCACTGAGTCAGAATTTCTCAGGACTTCAGGCCTTTCGGGGATTCCTTTGCCCTCCCTCCTTCTCACCGTCCGGTATGAATTAATAAATCCAGTGCATATAGATTGGGCACTTGCCGCAGGAGCTGGGAATACAGAGGTGAGTAGGGTGGGTGAGGTTCTCCTGTGAATGAACCGGATCTCAGGTCTGAACCACCAGGGCAGGAAGGCAGCCGAGGGAGGCGATGTGGGGTGTGGCTTTCCTTTCTCTTTCTCCTCCCGGCCCCGTCTCACTCTCTCCTCCCCCTCGCTCTCCCACAGTCTTCGTGACTCCTTCTGTCTTTAGCGGGCAACGTCTTTGCACTAAGCGTGGTGCTAGGCTCTGGGAGAGGCAGCTGTGAACACGCCAGACGGGTCTTGTGTCCTTGCTGAGCTCCCAGTAGAGCGTGGGGGTGAGGGGAGTCTGCACACCCAGGCGAGCATGAGGCAGTGTGAAGGGTGCTGTAAGGGGTGGGGGGGGACGCAGGCACCCGAGGAACTCTTGGGAGAGGAGCTACCTAGGCTTGGGGGAGCGGGGGTGGAGCATGGAAACCTCCCAAAGACAGTGATTTCTTTGGTTTTTTTGTTTTTTGCTTTTCTGGGCTGCACCTGCGGGCATATGGAAGTTTCCAGGCTAGGGGTCAGATCGGAGCCGTAGCTGCTGTCCTACACCACAGCCACGGCAATTCAGGATCCGTGCCTTCTCTGTGACCTATACCACAGCTCATGGCGATGCCGGATCCTGAACCCACTAACCAAGGCCAGGGATCAAACCAGCATCCTTACGTGGATGCTAGTGGGGCTCATTACGGCTGAGCCACAATGGGAGCTTCCCCAAAGACTGTGATTTCTAATCCGCAGCCAAACTGGGGGAGAATATGGATCTAGCCAGGTGGAGAGTGTCTTAGGAAGAGGGGCGGGCAGTTGCAAATCCCCAGGTAGCAAAGAGAACTTGGCGCTTGGCTCAAACCTCCACTGGAGACCTTTCTCAGACTCGAATATCTGCAGGTCTGCCCCCGCCTCCCTTGGGGATGGCCAGTTTGGGGAGTCCCAACGTCTGCAGCCACAGTGGCCAAAGGTGGCACTTGTGGCTGCAGACATTTTCAAGTAGGAGCCCTGCCCCTTGAGGTAGTGTTATCGCTTCTCAAGCTTTTCATTGGAATATGGCATGCAGACATTTAAGAGTTATTTTTAAATGTTACAGTGTTTTCTATACTGCACACAGCAGACAGTGCACGTGGTTTAAAACTCAGAAGGTCTGAAAATGCAGCGGAACACCTCCCCCATCCCTGTTCCCCAGCCACTCGGCAGCATTACAGCTTGTGTATTGACCCAGGGGTATTCTCTGCATCGCCATAGATGGTCGCTGCACTTTTTCAAAAGCTTAGTATATATGCTCGGTGCCGTGCCTTGCTGTTTTCACCTGACAGCATGCTTTGGGGACAGTTCCATATCTGTATATAGGAGCCATGGAATTATTGGTTTTCTGCCTACTCCGCGACTGCTTATCTAGATGTCTGCAGACAGTTCAGTTGTTTCTGTTTTCTCACTGTTGCAGATGAGGCTGCAGCACGTGATCTTGTATGCTTGGCACCTGCTCAAGCATAACGGCAGGGGAAAGGCTTCCAAGGGGGCTTGCGGGATCAGGGGGTCTGTGCGTTTGTGCTTTGGATAGATCTTCACAGCACGAACGGCCCGAACCCAGCCGGAGCCCAGATTGGGACTTGAACCCACGTGCCGGGATTCGAACCCCCACCTAGAGCCAGATTGGGACTTACACCCAGGGTTTTAAGCTCGAGTTCCTCCGCCTGTGTCCTGACTCACTGAACTTCAGGTTCTTTGCGGTTCTGCGCAGAAGGGATTCAGCCAGAGACAAAGTGATGGGCCAGAAACGGATTTGTTAGGATAAGACGCTTGGGGAGTTCCCTTCGTGGCTCATTGGTTAATGAATCCGACTATGAACCATGAGGTTGCGGGTTCGATCCCTGGCCTTGCTCAGTGCTGTGGCTGTGGCGTCGCGTTGCTGTGGCTGTGGCGTCGCGTTGCTGTGGCTGTGGCGTCGGCCGGCGGTGACAGCTCCAACTGGACCCCTAGCCTGGGAACCTCCATATGCCGCGGCTGCGGCCCTAAGGAAACAAAAAACAAACAAGCAAACAAATCTGGATTCCTGGGCCTGGTCCCAGACTTGCTGAATCAGAATCTGCAGGAGAGCCTCCCAGAATTGGCCTTGTTAACCGTCTCCCCAGGTTACGATTAAGGCAGCGCTTGGCCTCGTTGATTCATACGGTCTCATTGAATTTGCTCTCCAGCCCTTTGCAATTTGGGGTTATCGGTCCCATTTAAGGCAAGAGCAAACCAAGGGCCAGTGAGCTCTAGTGAGTGGTTCAGAGGGAGATGCAGGGAGCTGGCACCCTGGGCGGCTGCTGAGACCTCCTGGGCGCAACCGTCCCTTGTCTTGTTTCCTTTTAGGAGCCTGGGTCTCCTGGGGTCTTGGGCTGGGCTGCCCTCTGCTGGTCCTGATGCCCAAGCTCCTGTGCTGAGCAGCGTTTGCACATCGCCCTGGAGTCCAGGCAGCTGGCTGGGTGTGTGGAGACCGAGGGACCTGCGACTCGGAGCCTCAGCGGGGGCAGGGAGCCCCTGGGGCCTTGGAATTGAAGAGGCACCAGAAGGAAGAATAATGATTACGAATGATCTTGCAAGCTATTTTTTTCTTTTTCTGTCTTTTTAGGGCTGCACCTGTGGCATATGGAGGTTCCCAGGCTAGGGGTCCAATCGGACCTACACCACAGCCACAGCCACAGCCACAACCACGCAGGATCCAAGCCATATCTGTGATCTACATCACAGCTCACGGCAACGCCAGATCCTTTACCCACTGAGTGAGGCTGAGGATGGAACCTGCATCCTCATGGATGTTAGTGAGGTTCTTTTCCTCTGCGCACGACGGGAGTGCCCTGGCAAGTTCTCAAGCCGGCTTGTGTCCTCAGCATGGAGGGCTGCTCGGCCTCGTTTCAGCGTCTCTTGTTCTCCAGCTTGGAGTCAGAGGAGCCGGGAGGGAGGGGTGTCAGCCACGCGAAGAGGGGAGCTCTTGGTGCCAGTTCCTGCTCTTCCCCAAGAGGGAGATGCCAGAGAGCGGTGGGTGCAGGCAATGGCATCTTTTTTTTCTTTTTTTTTTGGTGGAGGGCCAGGGCCTGATCTGGCTTCTATTTTGGCTTCATTTCCCTTCCTCGGAGCTACAGGCCTCATTGAATTTCTCCTTCTTAGATATTTAGCAGAGCTGAAATAAATGGATCTCACAACAGAAGCTGATATTCCTGCCTGATTGCTGGGGCTCATTGATGTTTTGGTGGG
>PVHT020000061.1:15391096-15443147 GCA_004024745.2 Catagonus wagneri
GGAGCAGGTAAACAATTTGCCTTGGAATTTTATTTTATTTTATTCATGGATTGATCGTTGGTCTTTTTTTTTAGGGCTACGCCTGTGGCATGGGCAAGTTCCCAGGCTAGGGGTCGAATCGGAGCCACAGCCACAGCAACACGGGATCCGAGCCGCATCTGCTACCTACACTGAAGCTCACGGCATCGCTGGATCCTTAACCCACTGAGCGAGGCTGGGGATCGAACCCGTGTCCTCATGGATGCTAGTTGGGTTTGTTAACCACTGGGCCACAGCAGGAACTCCCTCCCTCGGAATTTTAAAGGTCAAATATAACACTTTAAAGAAATCCCCTGCTTGTGGAAATCCACTTGTGCTAAATCCCCAGCTGTCTTTGGATGCAAGTTCTCTTTCCAATTATTGGTCAAGGAAACAGAGAAAAGTTTTGAGAAATCCTGTACATTGGCTCTTAAAGTTCGAGAGAGAAGCTGTCCATCTGAGTAAGGAATTTCCTAGGTACAGAAGCTGTTTGGGTTAAGGCATTAAGCAGGTTTTAATTTAAAACGTAAAATTTTTAATTTAATTTAAAATGATCATGAACCTATGGAGTTCCTGTTGTGGCTCAGTGGTTAACGAATCCGACTAGGAGCCATGAGGCTGCGGGTTCGATCCCTGGCCTCGCTCAGTGGGTTAAGGATCCGGCGTTGCCGTGAGCTGTGGTGTAGGTGGCAGATGCGGCTCAGATCCCGTGTTGCTGTGGCTGTGGTGAAGGCCGGCAGCTACAGCTCCTGTTAGACCCCTAGCCTGGGAACCTCCATATGCCGCGGGTGTGGCCCTAAATAAGACAAAAAAACAAAAACAAAAACAAAATAAAATGATCATGAGCCTAAACATTTTTTGGTGGGAGCTGTCACGAGTTGGTGACTCAAATGTGCCAGTTCCTACAGTTGTTAAACTCTGTCAGCCTCCACACGATAAAGGGTTCTACCAGAAATTATTCTCTGTCTTGCCTTCCCGCTGGACTCTTAAAAGGACCCAGGGCAGCGAAGTGAAGGATAGGAGAGAACAGAGCCAGTGGGAACCGGTCCTGTCTGATGGGGAGAGCGAGGTGGCGGGAAGGTGGAGGAGGAAGGAGGTAAGATGCTGAGCTCTGGTTAGAGACCACGGCTGGTGGAGTTGATATTCTGTAGCTGATGTTTTCCTTTCTGACTCCCCGCCCAGAAACGGCAGACTCCGAGGTGTGTCAGACCGCAATCTGAGCTGCTACAGTAAAGAAGCCCAACGGCGCCTCGAAAACATGATTAAAGCTTCTTTCCTCGCTGTGTTCTGCTCCAGGAGTTGGCCAGGCAGCTTGATTCCGGGAGCTCACGCCCAGTCTTGGGTTCCTGTGGTCACATCGCTCTGTCACCCTCTGGAGTTTTACCTTTATTCCTGTGCTTGGCGTTGACCCAGCCTCAGCGCATCATAGGAAAATCGGAAGAGAGGGAGCTGAGGACTGTGATATCCTTGGAAAGAAAGCTAGGAAGTTCCCCTCCCTCACTTGCACTCACATTTTCCTTGGTGAGAATCGAGTCACATGGCCCCATCGGGTGGCCGAGAAGTGAGATTCCAAGAGGGTGACCATGCTCCTTGCTAAAACCTGCTGGGGGACTCAAAAGGAAGCATGTGTGTGGATAACTGGCAGTCTCTGCCATGTGCGTTTGGAGCCTGGCAGAATCACGGTCCAGGAAAAGCAATGATTCCGCGTCTGTGTTCAGTCGCCTCCATTTCCGAGCATCCCGAACTGGAGCCAGGAAGGGACAAAATCGTGAGGAAGAAGAGTAGCTGCCACTGTCCACTTTGATTCTTCAAACAGGCTTCTTTTCTTTCCTTAGGAATCTGATAGGAGTTCCTGCTGTGGCTAAGTGATAACCAACCCTGCTCGTATCCGTGAGGATGGGACGCAGATTCGATAGCTGGCTTCACTCAGTGGGTTAAGGATCCGGCGTTGCTGTGGTGTAGTTTGCAGATACGGCTTGGATCCCGAGTTCTGTGCCCGCGGTGTAGGCTGTCCGCTGTAGCTCTAATTCAACCCCTAGCCCGGGAACTTCCATATGCTGTGGGTACAGCCATCAAAAGACACACACACACACACACACACACACACACACACACACACACACACACACAAAGAATCTGATAGTCAGGATTCCCAGGTGTCTAACTTGGGATCCATCAGTTATTCATCAGATAATGAATGGGGGGCACCTGCTATGTGCCAGGCATTGCCCATGGTGCTTCTGGGAGACTTGGAGGATGGCGACCTTAAACAAAGAATCCCACAGCTATATAACCTCCAATCACGATGCATTTTTGAAGGACAAGGTAAAATATTCTGTGCAAGAGTATGAGATATGGATCTAATTAGGGTTAGGTCTTGGAGGAAGAAATGTCTAAGCCGGCTTTTAAAAGCAAGATGCGCTGGAGTTGAGTGGAGGATAAGGGCAGGGAACGAGTGATCCAAGCAGAGGGATTAGAAGAGGGAATGAGATGAAATATAGGTGGCTGGCGACGGAGGCAGCAAAATGAGGCTATGGCCTGGCTGGCCCTGTGTAGCGGTTATAGCTGTGGCTGCGTCCCTTTTGCATCCGCGGTCAGCTCGGGATCAGCAGGTGCCTCTGCTTCTGGGGACATATTGGCTGGGGCCCCTGGGCTCTCTTCTGTCTGGTCTCTTATCTCCCACTAGGCTAGCTCGGGCGGGCTTGTTCACATGTGACAGATTCTAACAGAAAGTGGGAGCATGTGTTTCTGCCACCTCTGTTGGCTAAAGCAAGTCACACAACCAGCCCAAATGAGGGCTGAGGAAATGAACTCCAACTCTTTTTTCTTTCTTTTTTTTTTTGTCTCTTTATGGCTGCACCCGCGGCCTGTGGAGGTTCCCAGGCTAGGGGTCTAATCGGAGCTGTAGCCGCCGGCCTTCGCCACAGCCACAGCAACGTGGGATCCGAGCCGCGTCTGCAACCTACACCACAGCTCACGGCAACGCCGGATCCTTAACCCACTGAGCGAGGCCAGGGATCGAACCCGCAACCTCACGGACGCTAGTCAGATTCGTTTCTGCTGAGCCCCAAGGAGAACTCCAAACTCCAGCTCTTGATGCGGGGAGCTACAAAGTCACCTTGCCAAGGAGCAAGGGAGGGGTGCACAATTAAGGGCATTTTTGCAAGCAAGTGAGGAATTTGTGTGTGTTGATTGGAAGGTGTAGGAGATTTTAAAGCAGGAACCAGCGCTAACAGAGCACGCGGCCAAGGTGATCTGGGCAGACCCTGCGGTGGAAACTTTGGTACCCTGCCTGCTTGGCGGTAGGTGGGCTCTTTGGACGCAGGGATCTGCGGCGTCCCTTCCCAGGGTCGGACCCAGTAACCATGTGCCAGCTCAACTCCTGTGCCTGGAAACAGGAATCGAAAGCTGTGTGTTGTCAGCACCTCCAGGCATTGCAGGGAGGCGCGGCTGCGAGGCTTCTGTACAGACAGCTTAGCTCGTTCGGAGTCCTGAAGCTAATACCCTCGCCACCAGCTGAGCTGCGAAGAATCCCAGACTTGTCTAAATCATAATTTGTTTGTTGGGCCTAGAGGGGGGTCTGGAAAGCCTGCCCCCCTTCTCTCTCTCAGAACACACAAGCTTATTTGCCCAAACAGGCATTTCTCTTCTGAGCACCCTTTACAGGGCTGTGTTTGTTAAGCTATTGTCTCTCCATGAACCCATCCTCCTGGCCTCTCTCTGCGATGCTGGGGCTGGGGATCTGGGAATTTCATCTCTCTTTTGCCAGCCGGATGCTCTGTGAAGAGGGAGGCTCGAAGGAAGGAAAAAGAAGGAAATGCCTTCCTTCTTGTTTTTCTCTTCCGGCCGGTGTCACTTCAGTCGTGATTCTACACCATGGCAGTGGCCGTGGGTCACACTAGCGGTTGTCCCCCTCACTCCCAGAACCAGCTTCCGGAGCTCCTTCCCAGACACCAGCACGGTCCGGGTCTCCGGAGTCTGGGAGTCCCGGCTGCGAGGCGCTCCCTTCCAAGCTTCTGGACCCTAACGATCCCACACGCTCTCTTCTGTCCCTTATGCTCCCTTCTGTTCCTTCGGATGGTGACGGCGTCACGCAGTTGCGATGTCTGTGTTAACTCGAGCGTTCCCTTTTTGCGTTTTCAATTTCTCCGTTGAAAAAGATTCCTGATTAAATAGGAGTTCCCGCTGTGGTGCCGTGCCTTAAGAACCCAGTTCCAGTGGCTCATGCTGTAGAGTCGCAGGTTCGATCCCCGGCCTGGCGCAGGGGCTCAAAGCATCCGGCATGGCTGCGGCTGTGGCTCAGATTCAGTCCCTGGCCCGGGAGCCTCCCTATGCTGTGGGTGCCTCCATTAAAAAAAAAAAATTCTGATAAAAATAAATGGGCAGTTTTTCTTGTCCTGCCTGAATCTTGACGATCACATATGGTATAGAAGATTATCTTAGATGGCCCTACATTGACCATTTAAAAAATATTTGAATGGTTATTTAGTATACTGTGTGTTAGGAAAAGAAATTTATTTTATTTTTTTTTGTCTTTTTGCCTTATCTAGGGCCGCACCTGCGGCATGTGGAGGTTCCCAGGCTAGGGGGTCTAACAGGAGCTGTAGCTGCCGGCCTTCGCCACAGCCACAGCAACGCGGAATCCGAGCCGCGTCTGCGACCTACACCACAGCTCATGGCAACGCCGGATCCTTAACCCACTGAGCAAGGCCAGGGATCGAACCTGCAACCTCATGGTTCTTAGTTGGATCTGTTAACTACTGAGCCATGACGGGAACTCCAGGAAAAGAAATTTATAACACAGCCAACTCATTACCTCCTAGATATTATTGCTTAAGATGAAAAAAAAAAAGATTACGAAAGACCAAAGGAACGATGTTAAGCAAATAAGAGAACAGATGCTTCACGGCCAAAATAGTGAAAGTGGTGAATAATGAAAGTTATACAGCACTGAGTGAAGGCACGTGTTTCTTGCCCATTGCCCTAATATGATAGCTGTTTAAGTGGGGAAATTACCTTTGTTCCAAAAAGAATAAAGAGAGAGGAGTTCCCATCGTGGCTCAGTGGTTAGCGAACCTGACTAGGAACCATGAGGTTGTGGGTTCGATACCTGGCCTTGCTCAGTGAGTTGCAGATCCGGCGTTGCCGTGAGCTGTGGTGTAGGTCGCAGACGCGGCTCGGATCCCGCGTGGCTGTGGCTGTGGTGTAGGCCGGCGGCTGCAGCTCCTGTTAGACCCCTAGTCTGGGAACCTCCATATGCTGCAGGTGCGGCCCTAGATAAGGCAAAAAGACAAAAAAAAAAAAAAAAAAAGAGAGAGAGAGAGGAAAGATTAGAGAAGCCATTAAGTCAGATTTCTTACGTTCCCAGGATCACGTGTGCTCACACCAGTGTTTCGAAGGTAGCAGCCAAACTTGACCTGAGGTCTAGCCAATAGCTGACCTTTTGTGGGGTTTGCAGGATGAGGTTTTATGTATCTGGGTCAACCGATGATGGAGAAGGTTGGCCACCATCTTTTTTTTTTTTTTTAATTTTAAGGGCCCCCACCTGCAGCAGATGGAATTTCCTGGGCCAGGGGTTGAATCAGAGCTGCAGCTGAGGCCTCCACCACAGCCACGGTGACACAGGATCTGAACTGCACCTGCCACCTACGCCACAGCTTGCGGTGGCCCTAGCTCCTCAACCCACTGAGCGAGGCCAGGGATCCAACCCGCATCCTCCTGGATACTAGTCGGGTTCTTAACAGGCTAAACCACAAGGGGACTCTCTTGGCTGCCGTTTCGAACAGCCTTCTCTGGGTTTTCACCAAAGAAACCAGTGAAATTCACCAAAGCTGGGGACCCAGGTTCCTGTGTCCTATCGTCACGGGGTTGCTGGACTCAGAGTCCCTTTTTGCGGGGGGGGGGGGGCACTCTGGAGGTCAAAGGTCAGAGGCGGGACGATGGCAGCAAGGTCAACGGAGGCATGCCAGTGCCTTACCTGTAGCCAAGAAGTGGATCGACATCCAGTTCTGAGAAATCTGATGCCGTTTCTTCTCACTTTAGTGACAAGAAGTCGAGGTAGTTATTTTTGTTCCAGGCAACCCAGATGAGGGGAAGCTCAACCCACATCTGGGGGGGGGGGGACAAACCTTCGGATGAGAAACTTCTCGAACAGTTACCGAGGTGGCCGGGCCTAATGAGGTCACCCCTGTGAAAACGGTGTGTCTGAAAGGCGACTTCTGGGTTCCGTGAAGACGAGTAGAAAAGAAATGCAGTGGAGGCTTTGGTGTGCGACAGGTGTGCTGAGCAGAAGTGAACTTGGGCCCGCGTCCCTTCATGCCTGACACGCAGTGTCACGGGCTTTAATCTTATTTCACTTCTGAGGCAAAAGTGGACAGAGGTGAACTCCAGACAGAAAGGAAGGGGCTCTGAAGAAGTATTTCACTTACGCCCGAATGTGACAGCCCGAACTTTTTTTCTTTTTTTAGTTTACACAAAAGCTTTTATTCCATTTATCTCTATTATATTGCTCATGAAAATATCATCATACTGAGTTAATTTTCTTATGGACAAATTTTGTAGCACATTTAATATGTATATACTTAAAAGCTGATGATTCTAAAGACACGTCTATATCAAATAAATCATCGATATAAACGTGTTTTTATTCATTAAGTTTAATCCTAAATTACATAATCCCTTAGTAACTGTGGCTAGTTTAAGTTACATTTAGAAATATTTGCTCCGTAACGGCTTAATTTTTCAGTACAGCTTTTTTATAATTAATTTTGATAACACAAAAATTTAGTGACAATTTAGACATTCGGTCCTTTGCAGAGACTTCATCTTTAGAAAGATTTGGATGTGCTGAAATTTCCCGGTGGAATGTCCCCCTTGAGGAAACAACCCTTTAGGAGCAGAGGTCCAGAGTAAGAGGCAAAAGCAATTCAGAACCACCATTTTTCTAAGACAGACAACAGTTCCATTTTGGAATGATCAATGTGACACAGAAAAAAAAAAGCCTTCCTTGGTTTCTGCACAGATTTTCATTTTTTTTTCAGAATTATTTCCACACCATGTCCTTAAAAGTACCAGGATGGCTATATATTGATAGGTTTTCCTGAATGTCTTACCACCAAAACATTTTTTTTTAGAAAAAGCATTGTTTTCTTAATCGGTAGAGTTTCCCAAGCGCAGGGACGTAGCATATCAGGGCAGTATTCTCATTCTTGATTTCTGAACTATTTTCGCTTTGTTCCTTTTTCTCTGCCTCACAGCCAATCAGGTCTCAAATCCCACACACTGGGGCCATCCATTCATTCAACAAACATTTATCGAACACCCAGGATGTGCAAGCTTTTCCTGAGTGTGGAGCCAGGTAGCCCCTGAGTTTTAATTCAGCGCTTTTTAATGTGGGTTCTCAGCATCCTGGGACATGAAGCAGCTGCCGTTGGCATAGGAAGTCTCCGGCATCTGTGGCATCAAGGCTCACCCTTAGATGAATACACTGCCTTTCTTGTCTCCAAGCGTAAATAAGATAGCTCTCAGGTTTAGAGATCTCCGTCGATTTAAATGGGGAAAGAAGAAGAACACTCATTCTGAAACTCATAATGTGCCAGGTGCCATGCTGGTCACCCCGCGAAGACAGCGGGGACTCAGAGAGCCACACCCCACCCTGGTTTGGTTCAGGCGTCAAGACCGATGAGGCCACACATGTACAGAGAGGGTGAGAAAAGGGTGTACTTCTCACACGCAGCGAAGCTTTCCCGGGAGAGCGGGGCAGACTCCCCAAGCAGGTGCAAAGCCGGCTTGAGAGACGGACAGCGTTTACGGCGGTTTGGACATGAGGCTGGACCGAGGGATGCTGCGTGAGGGTGAAGCCTGGGAACTCCATCCTTCCCTTCTTTGGATGGGCTTTCTTACCAGTTGGGCGCAGATCGGGTCGGGGGGGCTGCGCAGAAGGGCAGAGGGATGGGTGGGCTTGGAAGATGCCAGCAATCAAATATCGAAAAATGAAGGCAGGCTCTTTATTACAAGTCAGGCTGGCTGTTTGTCTCATGCTTGAAATGGGTTACCTTTCATTTAATTGCGTTTGCGCTTGTTTCAGGTCGCCGGGGAGCCTGTATCTTGACAAATGGAAGGGAGATGAAAGTGCCATCGAATGATTCCTTGAAGAGCCCAGGATTGTGTACGTTGCAGAGTGAAATGCGAGTCTGGTCAAAATACTGAGGGAGATAAGAAGCGTCTGGAGGAGACGCTTAGTGTGACATATTTACATTTGGGACATCTATGAGGCAAAAGATTGAAGGATTTTTTTTTTTTAACCCCAAAGCAGGGCAGACTTGGAGAAGGAATTTTTTCTGTCGTCGGCAAGAACAGATGGCCAGACCCTTGGCAGTGGCCCACGAGTCTGCGGAATTGTGCAGATGGAGCTGATCGTGAGCCCGGGTTTCCAAGGCTGAGATAACTTCCTGAAGTTCAGCCAACTGCATGGACCCTCAGGTCCCCTCCTTTTCCGGGGATGTCCTGGTTAGGGGCAGAGACCGGCGGCTTTCTAGCATATTCTGTCACGCTGGGCGTGGCTGCGAACCCTGCCTGCAAATGCTGTGCCCAGTGGCAGGGCTTTGAGATGCTGCATGGGCAGCCAGGTTACCATTCCTCTGAGGACGATGACCAGCTGCCACCGAGAGGCTGTTAAAATAGGCACTGAATAGGAGTTCGCTTCGTGGCTCAGCGGTTAACGAATCCGACTAAGAACCATGAGGTTGCGGGTTCGATCCCTGGCCTTGCTCAGTGGGTTAAGGATCCGGTGTTGCCGTGAGCTGTGGCGTAGGTTGCAGACGTGGCTCGGATCCCGCGTGGCTGTGGCTGTGGTGTAGGCTGGCGGCTACAGCTCCTCTTAGATCCCTAGCCTGGGAAACTCCATATGCCGCGGGTGCAACCCTAAAATGACAAAAGGCAAATAAAATAAAATAAAATAAAATAGGCACTGAATAGAACAGATTTCGCCAAATACATGGTGCAAAGTATTTACCAGCCGCTGTTGGGGTGAAGTTGGTCATTTAAGTAACACTGGGTGTGGGAGCCTCCACGGACGGGGTCCTGCGAGAGGCCATTCATTCCTTCCCAGGTTAAGACAAGGCCAAGCTGGGCTATTAAACCGAGCAGTTATAATCATCAGACCCTTGGAGTTCCCGTTGTGGTTCAGTGGTTAACGAATCCGACTAGGAACCATGACGTTGCGGGTTCGATCCCTGGCCTCGCTCAGTGGGTTAAGGACCCGGCGTTGCCGTGAGCTGTGGTGTAGGTCGCAGACGCGGCTCGGATCCCGCATGGCTGTGGCTGTGGCTGTGGCGAAGTCCGGCGGCTACAGCTCCTGTTAGACCCCTAGCCTGGGAACCTCCATATGCCATGGGTGCAGACCTAGATAAGGCAAAAAGACAAAAAAAAAAAAAAAAAAAGAATGAACAACACGAAAAGGAGGCTGGAGATGCGGCGGAGATCCAAGCACTGTGGAAAGAACACAGAGCTTCTAATTGTGTTGAATCTTGGTTCTGAGGGAGATGAGGGGCCTGATCATCGCATATTCCCACCGAAGGGGTTACACGGCGGCTGCCCTCCCGCCATCCAACACCGCTCTCGGCCAGAGCCAGTGGCGGGACCCGGAGTCTGTCGAGATCCGGGCATTATCATCCGCTGTTTATTTTCATCTCAAATCCGGTCGCATGGACAGGAGGGAAAATAATTCCAGGGAAGAACTGTAACCACGTGATTTATTTCCTACAGAAAGTGCAAACACAATGCAGACTATCTGGGTAAATACGTCACCCCAGAAGGGATCCACCTGCCGAAAGCTCGAGCCTGCACTTTATTTTTATTTTATTTTATATTTTTTGCCTTTTGTCATTTTAGGGCCGCACCCGCGGCATATGGAGGTTCCCAGGCTAGGGGTCTAACAGGAGCTGTAGCCGCCGGCCTTCGCCACAGCCACAGCCACAGCCACGCAGGATCCGAGCCACGTCTGCGACCTACACCACAGCTCACGGCAACGCCGGATCCTTAACCCACTGAGCAAGGCCAGGGATCGAACCCGCAACCTCATGGTTCTTAGTCGGATTCGTTAACCGCTGAGCCACGAAGGGAACTCCCTGTTGCCCTTTAAAGGAGCTGTGTACTTTTGCACTTTGCATGCCCGCTTGGGTGCATGTTTAAGGAGCCCAAACAGAGCCTGCATCTTAAGCTTGTTAGCATCTTAAAGCTCCAGAGCTTCCTAGAACACGACGTGTTTCGTCACATGTCCTTAATTTTCTCTTCTTTGCAATCTCCTTTTCTACACCTTGTCTGTCTAGTTGAAGCTAAACTCATCCTCTTAAGTTTTGCCTTGAAAATCTGTGAAGCCATCAGCCCCATCAGCGTCACTTATTCCCTCTCTTGGGCGTGTTTGCTCAAATCTCTCTTTTTGCCCTTTTATGGTCCGTTGGGTTTCTTTTTCTGCCTTGTCTCCCATCCTTCATGGTGGGCTTCTTGAAAGAGAAGACCCCCGTCCTCCCTCCTCTTTTTCTTCTTAAAGCCCGACACAATGCGTGATCCCTGAAAACAGAGATGAACCAACACGACTGAATTTAGACAATGAATTCACGGACTACTCACGGGCGTGTGTAGTCCACTGGTTTTGCCCATCGAGCCGATGAGCCTGTGTGCGTCTGCCCGTGGAATTTCCACGTCTTGTGTGCATGCTGGCAGAGGGGGAGGCTGCCAGTTCAGAGATGATGCTTCTGGGCATTTGTCATTCACCGTGGAACATGGGCTTGCATCAGAGTTTCTGCCAATTAGAGGAGATTGTAGCTTTGGAAACAAACATCTGCTTGGTGCCGGGTAAACAGTCGTTGGAGTCTAGTGTTTTACGACTCTGTGATTAATGTGGATCTCATATCGTTTAGTCTCTGACCACGTGGGACTCCCAGAGTTCACGCCCAAAGCCCAGGTCACGGCTGCCGAAACCGCGTCTGGGATTTCCTACCACCACTGGCCTCGGGTCCCAGGAAATGACTTCCGGCTGGGGTGACATCTGGGACTAAGAGTGAGAGTCTGATTCAAGTAGTCACCTCATATAGACGACACTAGGGAGGGAGGCTCTCTCTCCAAATTCTATGCCGGGGGGACCTTTTATGATTCTATCCTGGGTAACCCCCCACGAGTGTATTCTGGTTGGCCTTTGATAATTGGTTCTCTCTCTCTCTTTTTTTTTTTTTTTCCAGCGGGAGGGTTCAAAGAAATGTGATGAAGGAGAGTTGAATCAGTTGAATTCCTTTTCTTTGGCAGGTCTTTCTCAGGTACTTTTTTCCCCATTTGCAGCTCACGACCCTAGCGGGTCAAGAAAATCGACTCCTGTTTTATAAAGAAACAGACTGAGTTGGAAGGGCTTGTCCTGAGCTCCCGGCTGGCAGGTGGCTGTACTGGGAGTTAAAGCCGGTCTGCCAAAGCCTGTGCTTCTCCCAGGACGCCACTCTGCCTTCTCAGAGGCTGTGGCCAGTGGTATTCGACAGAGCCCTTGACTTCGACATAGCTCTGATTCTCTGCACACCGGGCTGGGTTGGATGGGCTGTGAACTCTGCCTGCTTTTCTTCCAAATAAAATAATGGGATGCACTGGCATCTTTGCCTACGGGGTCCCCCAGGACAATCGTCCAAATGCTTTGTGTGTGGAACGAGGAGGAAGCTGGTGAAAAGCTGGTGGACTTGAACGTGTAGCAAATGATAGCCAAGAGGCCAAGAAAGCAGAATATGTGCTAAGCTAAGAGTACTACTCGCTCCATAACTGCCAGAGAATTGAAAGAAACAGCTAGGCCACTGGGTTTCAACAGAATCATCTACGGAGCTTTGAAAAATCAGCATGTCTGGTCACCACCCACAGATATTCTGATTTCGTGGGTCTTTTAAACAAACCTTCCATGCTATTCTGATGCACGGCCAGACTTTGGAATCTACCATTTCATCTGAGTCATCAGACCTTGAAGAAAGATTGCTTTCCTTGGGTGCTTCTTTTCTTTATCACATTAAGCCAATCTCTCTGTGTCTCTCTCGTGTACATTTTCTCTTCTAGCAGTCAGAAATTCTTAAAAGCTTTTTTACCACTCAACCATCTGCTGGCAAAAGCTCCCACTAGGTTTCAAATGCCAGACTGTTCCCTGTAGCAATTTGCTTTATTATTTTGGGGGAAAAGAATGAATTGCCTTTCCTCCCTCTGAATGAAAATTCTTGGAAAATAAAAATATTCACTGCGGACCAGGAGCGGTGGCTTACATTTGTAAAAGACATAGCTTTATTAGACACACGTTCTGTGAGTTTATTCTGGGCTTCTCTCGCAGGCTCCATTCTTGCCTCCAGAACAGGAACCGTGGGAGTTGCCTGGGCCAGGATGCTCGGGTGGGCGGTGCTTATACGGAGAGTGGAGACTAATTCGGCTCAGAGAATTCCAGGATGTTTTATGGAGTTCCTGAGGCCTTCACGGAAGTGAGCCATACAATGCTACAAGCCCAGTCGGAGGGTTTGTGTGGATCGTACCCTTGTCACACGGTGGGATCCCCGCCCAGTTCAATGTTTTCCCACTGCTGTGAGAGCCCCCATCCCGTGACAGCCCCCATCCCGTGACAAGAAGCAGAAGTGTTATTAAAAGCCTTGGGGCAAATAAACCTGAAAGTGCTTCCTTGGCCTCTGTTTGGAGGTGGTTTTTCTTAACGATCTCTTTAGACGGTCTTCTGACCCTTGAAATTCGTTGGTTAGGGCACACGTGGCCAGTTATCCTCCCAAACCTCATGAACACGAAGTTTTACTGGGAAGCAGCTTCCTATCCAGGGACCACGCGAGCCAGCTTCCTTTGCATCAGCATGTGGTCTTCTGTTTAGTCCTGACCAATGGAACGGAAGCAAAAGTGATGAGTCAGCTTTGTTAAAAAAAAAAAAAGAAAAAGAAAAGTGAGTGACTTTTCTTCTTGTCTTTCTTTTCCAACGGAATCCAGGTAATTTCAAAATCTTGGTGGGGTCCCACCTTTAAGCGAGACCATAATGGTGTTTGTCTTCCTCTTCCTGACTTACTTCACTTAGTATGAGAATCTCTAGTTGCATCCATGTTGCCGCAAATGGCATTATGTTGTCTTTTTTAGGGTTGCGTAGTATTCCACTGTGTACGCATACCACATTTTCTTAATCCATTCATCTCTCAGGGGACATTTAGATAGTTTCCATATCTTGGCTATCGTGAATAGTACGGTTCAGGAAACTCTATTCAATCTCTTGGGGTGGAACATGATGGAAGATAGTGTGCGATAAAAAATATATATATGACCGGGTCACTATGCTGTACAGCAGAAATTGACACAACACTGTAAATCCACTCTACTCTAATGAAAAAAAAAATGTCTTTGAGGGGACCAGAATCATTCCAGGGAAAGAGGCTGGGGTCCTGAATCACTGCCTTGGAGAATGTCACCTGCTGATCAGAAAAACACTCACTAGGCTCTCATGTGAAAAAGAAATAAGTTCTCCCTATGCTGAACTATTGGAGTTGGAGGTTGGCTCATTACCCACGCCCCGGCTGATCAGTGAGGTGCCAAGACCTTCATCTGGTGTTTAAGGCACTTTGACCTTAGGACACGCGGATGCTAAGAGCAATGACTCCTTCTAATGTCCAGCATGGACCATCTGGGGTCCGTAAAGCCTTTTTAGCCTACAACCATCATCCTAAGAAAAAAGAGAATGACATTTGTCACCACGTAACGGCACGAATAGGAAAAGATATTAAGAATGAGGGAAGATTGTAAAAGTGCTACCCCATTGGGGCAGGCGGGCAGATGGGGGATTTTTGCCCTTTTAAGTGGAGGAATAGCTGCTGCCCTCATCCTGTTGAAGCCTCTGATAATGGGCTTCACATCTTCCACGGGACTGATCCTGGCAGTGATCAGAGAAGAGGATGGCTTTGCAAATAACACGTTTCAGCACCAATAGCAATAAATATCCTTGAAAGTCTCTACCAGCTGAGCAGTAGGTTAGGCAGAGCGAGGATTAAAAAAAGGAAAAAAAGGAATCTGCCAAATTATATGTCTTCAGAGTGCTTACAAAGCAGTCGGGCTGACAGAACATAATAATAAGAAATATTAAGGAACAGAGGCCAAGTATGAAATTGGTGGTAAGAAGGGAGCTGACACAGGACTTCAGGTGGAAGCGGCTACGCTGGGGCCGGTGACACTCCATCAGCCAGGGAGGCCCCTGGGCAGGAAGCACATTTTGGCAGCTCACGTCCAGGTGAAACGCAGGTGACGTTAAACAAGGTCTCTGTAACACCTTTTGCTTTAAAAATTTTTAAACAATTTTTAGCATTTGGGTAAGCCTGCAGAAGCGGGTCCTTTTATGTAAATGGCATTTGACAGGTGAGTAGCGACCGCAATGAAGACCGCAAACCAGAGTCCTAAAAGTCTTCCAGGAGTTCCCGTCGTGGCTCAGTGGTTAACGAATCCGACTAGGAACCATGAGGTTGCGGGTTCGATCCCTGGCCTTGTTCAGTGGGTTAAGGATCCCGCGTGGCTGTGGCTGTGGCAAAGGCCGGCGGCTACAGCTCCTGTTAGACCCCTAGCCTGGGAACCTCCATATGCTGCGGGTGCGGCCCTGAATAAGGCAAAAAGACAAAAAAATAAAAATAAAAAAATAAAAGTCTTACAGCACAGGAGTCACTATACGATTCTTGTTGTTTTTTTTTTAAATCTTTTTAGGGCTGCACCCCCGTCATATGGAGACTCCCTAGCTAGGGGTCAAATCAGAGCTACAGCTGCAGGTCTATGTCAGAGCCATAGCAATGCGGGATCCGAGCCGCGTCTGCAACCTACACCACAGCTCACGGCAACGCTGGATCCTTAACCCACTGAGCAAGGCCAGGGATCGAACCCGCCACCTCATGGTTCCTAGTTGGATTCGTTTCCGCTGCGCCACGACGGGAACTCCTTGTCATTCACTTTGAACCAGGCGCCTCCATGCTCTGCTCCCCTCCGGCCCGGGCACACCTTTCAGATCTTTTTCACTTAATATCTTACCTAACTTGTCGGTTCTTTCTATAGACCAAAAAAATCGAAGTGAAGAATAAATAATGAGCAGCTGACCGGGTCTCGTCCCCAGCTCGGCCTCCAGTTCTCTCCAGGAACAAATAGTGAGCAAGAGAGCTTCCGAAAAGAAACTCACCAGGAGTCGACAAGCCTGCACAGCAGCCCGCACGCAGTGGGCGACGGCATGACTGTGACCCCCTATCTCAACGACTGAGAGATTATTCTCCTTTTTCCCTTTGAAAGCTTTCGTGGCCGTACAGAATCTGGGGAGACGGTGTTAAGAAGACACGAGTTTACCAGCGCCCCAGATTGCTGGCATTCTGATTAAAAGCAGCTTTCCTTTCTACCAACATCGGTTTCTTTCTCGAGTATTGGCTTTTTTTTTTTCTTTATACGGCCGCACCTGTAGCATATGCGAGCTCCCAGGCCAGGGGTCTAACTGAAGCTGCAGCTGCGACCTATGCCACGGCCACAATAATACCGATCCAAGCCACATCTGTGACCTAAGCCCCAGTCTGCTGCAACGCTGGATGCTTAATCCACAGAGTGAGGCCAAGGATTGAACCTGCATCCACCTGGACACTGTGTTGGGTCCTTAGCCTGCTGAGACCCCACGGGAACTCCAAAAGTATTGATTTTTTTTTTTTTTTGAGTGGCACACGCGGACCTAAGTTCAGTAAGAGCCTGGTCTGTGGCAGGTGCTTTCATAAACATTTAAATAAAGAACCAGGAGAAAAAGGACCCCCAGGCTGTGCTAGGATGCAGGTTCTTGATGGGCCCACTGGCTGAAATGACCTGAGAGGCGAGAGTACCAAGCCAAAGCAAAGGCCAGCAGATGTTCTGACTGCTTCGAGATGTTGCTGGCGGGCTGTGTCAGATGGGGCTGCCGTGTCGCGAGACCCTGGAGGAAAGGAGCGGATCTGGAAGCTATAGCAGATGGTGAGTGTGCTGTCTTTAAATCTTTAACATTTAAGGAAAAGAACTGGGAATAGACACTCGGCTCAGTGGCAGCTATGAGGCATTTAACTAAGCCTTGCAAATCCTTTGCAGAAACGCAGTTGCCTCCCCAGTTCTTACTTGCCCATGGATTTTACAGGAGCTTTGTCTAGTCCAGCTGTCTGTCGTCCGTGTCTAGAAGGGTGCAGTGTGGAGCCAGCCCCCTGCACGCGGGGCGGGCTGCCTTAGGAAGGACGCCCATCCGGCGACATAATGACATCAACTGACTGTCACTGATCATTTTCCCAGCGGAGCCGCCCCGTAAGTGCAAAGACTGTGTCTTAGGCTTTTTTATGTCCCCTCGATTGACTCAGTTTTTTGTTGTACCCGAGCCTGTGTCGGACGGGACAGGAGACCCATCATATTTTCCTGGAGAACAAAGGTTTCTGGAAAAGAGAAGTAGGGCTTCAGAAGGTGTTTCAATTTCCTTCCTTTCCCGGGTGGGAACCCAAGTCCCCACTCCTTTAGGTTGTTGTTAAGATTAAGTGAAATCGGAGTTCCCGTCGTGGCTCAGTGGTTAACGAATCTGACTAGGAACCATGAGGTTGCGGGTTCGATCCCTGGCCTTGCTCAGTGGGTTAAGGATCCAGTGTTGCCGTGAGCTGGGGTGTAGGTTGCAGACATGGCTCGGATCCCACGTGGCTGTGGCGAAGGCCGGCGGCTACAGCTCCTGTTAGATCCCTAGCCTTGGAACCTCCATGTGTCACGGGTGTGGCCCTAGATAAGGCAAAAAGACAAAAAAAATTAAGTGAAATCATGTACATAGATGCCCGCAGCCCATACCTGACCCTTGAGCAGTGGTGATAAAATTCTATATTTGACGTCGTATGTTTGCAGTTATGGCCGTGGAGCTTTTCACTCACGGAGCCCAGGGCTTAAATCTTCACTCTGTCACTTACCGGTTTGGGGAATGTGACAACTTATTTAACTTGTCTGAACCTCCATGTCCTTGTGGAGAAAAAAAAATCGCACTAAATAACCCTGTCTGAATCACACAGGGGATGGGTGTAGAATGTCCAGCCATGTAGTCAGTGCTCAATAAAAAAAAAAAAGGAACACGTATTAATATCAGCCTGATTATCGGACAGGGGATGATGGCTGGGTTATCTTGGCTGTTGGAAATTATCTGGGAAAATCTGGGATGGGGTGGGTGGGAGACTGGTACTTCTCATCCTTCCGGTTGTTCAAGGTAAAAAGCTTGGAGTTCCTCTTGAAGCTTTTGTTCTTCTTAGGCCCCCCAACCAATTCAGGTGCCACTGTTGGCTCCGCCTTTAAAATGAAAATAGAATCCAGCCCCTCCCCACCTCGGCCACTTCTACCGCTCTACCCACTCGGTCCAGTCCATTCACATTATTTTATTTGCTGTTTCTCAAACCCACCAGGCATATTTCTATTCGGGACACTTTGTATGCACTGTCCCTCCTTCCTGGAAGGCTCTTTGCCGGGACATTGGCGTGGCTCATTCTCTCCCGCCCTTCAGGTCTCTGAAGTCACCTTCTCCGTTGCGCTTGCCTTAACCACCTGCCTAAACAGGCAGCTCCCCTGCGATTTCCAACACCCTTGACCTCCTGGGCTTTTTCCTGTCCTTTCTTAACATGTAGCTCACCTCACATAACGTGTACTTCCTTGGGTGTCGCATTTACTCCTTACTGGGGCCAGGGATAGAACCCGCATTCACCCGGACACTATGTTGGGTCCTTACCCTGCTGAGTCACAACGGGAACTCCAAAAGTATTGATTTTTTTTTTTTTTTTTGAGCGGCACATGCGGACCTAAGTTCAGTAACAGCCTGGCCTGTGGCAGGTGCTTTCATAAACATTTAAATAAACAACCAGGAGCAAAAGGACCCCCGGGCTGGATAAGATCTGAGCTGAATGCACTAGGACGTAAGCTTCTTAAGGACAAGGCACCTTTGCTGTGTTCATGGGTCTACCTCCAGGGTCTGGAACAGCGCCGGGCACACAGTAGGAGTTCAACAAACACACAAAGGTTTGTAGAAAGAAAGAACAAACCAGAAGGTAGAAGCAACTTTAAAGACCCAGGCATAGAGTTCCCTTCGTGGCTCAGTGGTTAACGAATCCGACTAGGAACCATGAGGTTGCGGGTTTGATCCCTGGCCTTGCTCAGTGGGTTAAGGATCCGGCGTTGCCGTGAGCTGTGGTGTAGGTTGCAGACGCGGCTCGGATCCCGCATGGATGTGGCTGTGGCTGTGGCTGTGGCGAAGGCCGGCAGCTACAGCTCCTGTTAGACCCCTAGCCTGGGAACCTCCATATGCCTCCGGTGCAGCTCTAGATTAAAAAAAGACAAAAAAAAAAAAAAATCCAGGCACAGCTTATAAATGAGAAACCAAGCACAAGGCCTGTGAGGTATCAAAATATTAGCTACCAATTTTAAATCTGGGACTGTTGTGCAGATTACAACCCAAATTACATTTTTTCTCCTATTTTATCTATCATAGCAGATGTGTCAAATCCAAACTCCTAATTTCTCTCTCCCCACCCATCCGCCACTCTTCCCTTGGATAACCCTAAGTTTGTTTTCTATGTCCAGAGTCTCTTTCTATTCTGTAAATAAGTTCATTTATACCATTTTTTAAGATTCCGCCTATAAGTGATAGCGAATGATATTTGCCTTTCTCTGTCTGACTGATTTCACTTAGTATGACAATCTTCAGGTCTATCCACGTTGTTGCAAATGGCATTATTTCATTTCTTAATAATGGCTGCATAGTATTCCATTGTATATATGCGCCACGCCTTCTTCTTCCATTCCTCTGTTGCTGGACACTTAGGTTGCTTCCCTGTCTTGAGTTTTGTAGACAGTTCTGCAATAGAACATTGCGGTGCACATATCTTTTTCAATCGGAGTTTTCTCTGTACATATGCCCAGGAGTGGGATTGCAGGATAACGCGGTTTTAGTTTGTCAAGGAAACACCACACTGTTTTCCATTGTGGCTGCATCAATTTACACACCCACCAACACTGTAGGAGGGTTCCTTTTTCTCCACGCTTTTCAGCATTTATTATTTGTAGATATTTTCATGAAGGCCATTTTGAGGGGTGTGAGGTGGGACCTCATTGCATTTTCGATTTGCCTTTCTCTAATAATTAGCCACATGGAGCATCTTTTCATGTGTTTGTCGGCCATCTGTATGTCTTCTTTGGCGAAACGTCTATTTAGATTTTCTGCTCATTTTTTCGATTGGGTTGTTTTGGTTTTTGATATTAATATGGGTGAGCTATTTGTGTATTTTGGAAATTAGTCCCTTGTCAGTTGCATCATTTGCAAATATTTTCTGCCAGTCTGTAAGAAGTCTTTTCATTTTATTTTTGGTTTCCTTTGCTGTGCAAAAGCTTTTAAGTTTAATTAGGTCCCATTTGTTTATTTTTGTTTTTATTTCTATTACTCTAGGAGACAGATCCAAAAAAATACTGCTGCAATTTATGTCCAAGAGTGTTCTGCCTGTTTTCCTCTAGGAGTTTTATAGCATCCAGTTTTGCATTTTTGTTTTTAATCCATTTTGAGGTTTTTTTTTGTATATGATATTAGAGAATGTTCTAATTTCATTCTTTTACAGGTAGCGGTCCAGTTTTACCAGCACCGCTTGTTGAAGAGACTGTTTTTTCTCCATTGTATATTCTTTGGCATAGGTTGACTTTAAGTGCATGGATTTATTTCTGTTCCACTGATCTATTTGTCTATATTTTTTGCCAGTACTAGTCTGTTTTGAGTACCATAACTTTGTAGTATAGTCTTAAGTCAGGAAGCATGATTCCTCCAGCTCTGTTCTTTTTTTTTTCCACAAGAAGGTGATGTTTTATTTTTATTAAATTTTTTTTTGTCTTTTTGCCTTTATCTAGAGCAGCACTCCTGGCACATGGAGGTTCCCAGGCTAGGGGTCTAATCAGAGCTGTAGCCGCCAGCTGACTCCACAGCCACAGCAACGCGGGATCCGAGGATCCGAGCCGTGTCTGCAACCTACACCACAGCTCACGGCAATGCCAGATCCTTAACCCACTTAGCAAGGCCAGGGATTGAACCCGCAACCTCATGGTTCCTAGTCGGATTCGTTAACCACTGACGGGAACTCCCGATGTTTTATTTTTATTAAAAATTTTTTTACTGTAGTTAATTTACAGTGTTTTGTCAATTTCTGCTGTACAGCAAAGTGACCCCAGTTATACACATATATGTATACATATTTGTGCGTATACACACACACACATATATATATTCTTTTTCTCATATTATCTTCTATCGTGTTCTGTTGCAAGTGATTGACAATAGGTCCCCGTGCTGTTCAGCAGGACTTCATTGCTTATCCATTCGAGATGTAAGAGTTACTATTCTTCTTTCTCAGCATTGTTTTGGCTCTTTGGAGTCTTTTGCATTTCCATACAAATTCAAAAAAACTCCTTGTTCTAGTTCTGTAAAAAATACCATTGGTGAATTTGGTAGGGGTTGCATTGGATTTGCAGACTGCCTTGGGTAGTGCAGTCATTTTAACAATACTGATTCTTCCAAACCAAGGATATGGTCTCTTTTTCCATCTGTCTGTCACCTTCTGTTTTTTACATCAGCATTGTATAGTTTTCATTCGCTTCCTTAGACAGGTTTTACCCTAGGTATTTTATTCTCTGATGTGATGGTAAATGGGATTGTTTCCTTGATTTAGCTTCCTCGTCTTTTGCTGTTAGCGTTTAAAAATGAAACTGATTTCTTTTGTTTTTTTGTCTTTTGTCTTTTTTTGGGCCACACCCGTGGCACGTGGTGGTTCCCAGGCTAGAGGTCTAATTGGAGCTACAGCTGCCGACCTACACCACAGCCACAGCAATGCGGGATCTGAGCCACATCTACAACCTACACCACAGCTCACCGGATCCTTAACCCACTGAGTGAGGCCAGGGATCGAACCCGCAACCTCATGGTTCCTAGTCAGATTCGATTCTGCTGCGCCACGGCGGGAACTCTGAAACCGATTTCTTTATATTAATTTTGTATCCAGCAACTTGACTGAATTCATTGATGAGCTCTAATCGTTTTCTGGTAGCATCGTTAGGATTTTCTACGTATAGCATCGTGTCGTCTGCCAAACAGTGACACTTTTACTTCTTCTTTTCCAATTCAGATTTCTTTTATTTCTTTTTCTTCTCAGATTGCTATGGCTAGGACTTCCAAAATGGTGTTGAATAAAAATGGTGAGAGTGGGCATCCTTGTCTTGTTCCTGATACTAGAGGATCTGCTTTCAGCTTTTCACCATTGAGTGTGACGTTAGCTGTGGGTTTTTAATTTGTTGAGGTATAACCCTTCCACCCCCTCTTTCTGAAGGGCTTTTTTAAAAATTGTAAGTGGATATTGAATTTTATCATAAGCTTTTTCTGTGTCTGTTGAGAAGACCGTACAATTTTTATCCTTCACTTGTAAATGTGGTGCATTACAATGGTTGATTGCTTCGTAGTGGCTGGAAAATCCTTGCAACTATGGGAATTATCACAGTGTATAAGCCTCTAAGTGTATCGTTGGATTCAGTTTGCTAGTATTTTGTCGAGGGTTTTACATCTATTTTCATCAGTGATATTGGCCTCTTGTTTTGGGATATCTCTGTCTGGGGTTTGGTATTGGGAGGATGGTGGCCTCACCTTCATAGCGTGAGTTTGCAAGTATTTCTTCCTCTGCAACTTTTTGGAAAGGTTTCAGGACAGGTGTTAACTTTTCTCTAAATGTTGTAGAATTCCCCTGTGAAGCCATCTGGCTTCTGGATTTTTGTTCTTAGGAGTTTTCAAATTACCAATTCAGTTTCAGTACTGGTGATTTGTCAGTTCGTATTGTCTTTTCCTTCCTGGTTCCGTCTTAGTATGTTGTACCTTTCTAAGAATTTGTCCCTTTCTTCTAGATTGTCCATTTTATTGGCATAGAGTTGATTGTAGTAGTCTCCTATGCTCCTTCGTATTTCTGAGATGTGGCTTGTAACTTCTCAATTTCCCTTTTTTCTTTTTAGGGCTGGACTTGTGGCATATGGAAGTTCCCAGGCTGGGGTGGAAATCAGAGCTACAGCTGCCAGCCTTCGCCACAGCCACAGCAACATGGGATCTGAGCCACGTCTGCGAACTACACCACAGCTCACGGCAACGCTGGGTCCCCAACCCACTGAGTAAGGCCAGGGATTGAACCCGCATCCTCATGAATACTAGTCAGATTCGTTTCCACTGCACCACAACAAGAATTCCCTCTTTTTCATTTCTGATTGTTTTAATTTGGATCCTCTCCCTTTTTTTCTTGCTGAGTCTGGCTAAAGGTTTATCAACTTGGTTCATATTTTCAAAGATCCATCTTTTAGTTTCATTCATCTTTTCTGTTGTTTTCTTCATTTCTATTTCTTTTATTTCTGCTCTGATCTTTAGGATTTCTTTCCTTCTACTAACTTCGGGTTTTGTTTGTTCTTCTTCCTCTAGTTGCTTTAGGTGTAAGATTCAGATGATTACTGGAGAGTTTTCAGAGTTCCCATTGTGGCTCAGTGGTTAACGAATCCGACTAGGAACCATGAGGTTGTGGGTTCGATCCCTGGCCTTGCTCAGTGGGTTAAGGATCCGGCATTGCCGTGAGCTGTGGTGTAGGTCGCAGACGTGGCTCGGATCCCTCATTGCTGTGGCTGTGGCGAAGGCCGGCGGCTACAGCTCCTGTTAGACCCCTAGCCTGGGAACCTCCATATGCCACGGGTGCAGCTCTAGATAACGCAAAAAGACAAAAAAATTAAAAATAAAAAAATATTGGAGAGTTTTCTTGTTTCCTGAAGTAAGCTTCTATCACTATAAATTTCCCTCTTAGAACTGATTTTTCTGCGTCCCATAGGTTTTGGATTGTCATGTTTTCATTTGCCTCTGGGTTTTTTTCTTTTTCAATTCTTTTTGATGTCTTCAGTGATTCATTGGTTGTTTAGTAGCCTATTATTTAGCCTCGATATATTTGCAGGGTTTTTTTTGCAGATTTTTTCTTTGTAGTTGATTTCTGGCCTTGTAGTGTTGTGGTCAGAAAAAAAACTCTTGACACGATTTCACTTTTCTTAAATTTACCAAGGCTTTCTTCACTGCCCAGCATGTGCTCTGTTCTGGAGAATGTTCCACGTACACTCAAAAAGAATATGTATTCTGCTGCTTTTGGATGGAATGTTCTATGAATATCAATTAAGTCCCTCTGGTCTATTGTGTTCCTTAAGGCCTGTGCTTCCTTATTGATTTTCTGTCTGGATGATCTGTCCATTGATATCAGTGGCATGTTAAAGTCACTCACTATTATTACGTTACTGTCAATTTCTCCTTTTATATCTGTTAACATTTGCCTTATATATTGAGGTGCTCCTATGTTAGTTATATATACTTACAATTGTTATATCTTTTATTGGCTTGATCCTTTGATCATTATGTAGTGTCCCTTCTTTGTCTCCTGTAATCATCTTTATTTTAGAAGCTTTCATCTAATATTAGTATTGCTACTCTGGTTTTATTTATTTATTTATTTATTTGCTTTATCTAGGCCCACACCCGTGGCATATGGAGGTTCCCAGGCTAGGGGTCTAACAGGAGCTGTAGCTGCCGGCCTTCGCCACAGCCACAGCCACGTGGGATCTGAGCCGCGTCTGCAGCCTGCACCCCAGCTCACAGCAACGCCGGATCCTTAACCCACTGAGCGATGCCAGGGATCGAACCCGCAACCTCATGGTTCCTAGTTGGATTCGTTAACCGGCGCACCACGACGGGAACTCCGTCTGGTTTTATTTTGATTTCCATGTGCATGGAATACCTTTTCCCACTCCCTCACTTTCCGTCTGTCTGTGTCTCTAGATCTGAAGTGGGTCTCTTGCAGATTGCACACGCACAGGTCCTGTTTTTGTAACCATTCAGCCAGTCTACGTCTTCTGGTTGGAGCATTTAGTCCAAATTAAAAATTTAATGAAGAGTAAGATGATCTGGTACCAACGGAGCCACGTTCTCTAATGGAAACGACAAGGCTGGGCGGATAAATTGTTGCACTCGTTAGGTCCGGCAGACCCTCTCCAGTTCGTCGTGGTACCAACACCGCCCGCTTTCTTCAATTCGGTTAACTTCCTGGACCCTAGAGGCATCTGGATTTACTTTGATTAATGATGCTTGCCCCGGAGGTGTCTCTGTTCCTCTCTCTAAGGCAGGAATTCCTCAGGCGGGTGCTGCCCTCTGCCTGGGTTGTCCCATTCATGTTTTAAATAATTAGCTACTGGGGCGATTGATCCATCAAAGATCCATTCTCAGTCACTCCCGAACACATAAGATACATGTGAATACAAGACGTAGAACTGTTTCTGGGCTGGGAACATCAATCGAAATGATGACGTTTATGTCACATTGTTAATTGAATTTCCACAGTGAGATGTTTTGCCGGCTGGTGTCTGTCTGATGAAACGTGGGCTGTGGGATTGACTCAGGTGGCTTCACGGTTGGGGGACTGGGCAGCCATCAGGCCAACAGGCCAGAGAGAGGAAGTGGGGGTCGAAGAGGTTCCCGGGAGCTCTTGGCAACCTGTATCTGGACTTTGAGATAATGACCTGTATCTGGACTTGCACAAAGCCCTGAAAATACTTCGACGAATTCTGTTTTTATCTCAAGGACTGCAGCATCTGGCGTCGAACGCTACCATCGATAGCATCTATTGAGAACTCTCTCCCGGGTCCTTTATTAAGGTTTAATTAAATTTTATGTGTTATCCATCAGGATTAATCTACATTTAGTCTGAATTAGAGGGAGCCAATTATAAATATAACACCACTTCTCATTTATTCCTGAATCCAAAAGGAAGGTTTTTAAACTTCCTTTGAGAAAAAAAAAAAAAAAAAAACCACTACCCTGCTGAATCAAATGCACACTTTCAAGAGTTTTATGCCCAAGACGCTGGGGGGGGGTCTATTAAAATGAAATGAGGATGAGAATTCCTGTAGATAAGGTGCTATGGACAGAAAATGGGAGTAATGAGAAGGAGAGGTAGCCAGAATCTGGGAGGAGTTTCAAGAAACTTGCATTTTCGATTTTCACACTTTTAGAAAACACTTGGACACAGAGTCACACGTATCGCAACATTTTGTTACTAAAAGACATTTTGCTGTAGTCCCAGGAGTCCTCCAGACAGCAGCAAATCTAAAGGCTAATCCGTTTTTCCATCTCTAACCATGAGTTCTGTAAAACCTCTCCCCAGGACGTGCATAGGACCTGCACCTGCAAAATGAGTATGCTCGTTGGGAAACACAGCAAAAAAAGTTTTCCTTCAGAAACTCTGGCTAGAGCAGGCTGATCTAAGTGCCGTTAGCTATGAGCACGGAAAAGCGATGGAGACGCGATCAGGCTGTGGGTAGTTGAGGCAAAGATGCTCGCAGCCTCGGCGCGTTCACCTGCGTCAGGTGCAGAGAGAGAAACGGAGAATGCGCCGCAGTTATGGAGACGTCGCTGCGGCACAGAGGGCAGATCAGCTGTGCCCTGTGGTTGTGATGGACGAGACCCATTCAGAGCAGCTCAACTATTTCCAGTTGTCTTCTTTCCGGACGCAAGTTGGGTGTACCCTCCATCTCTCCCTCCACCTTGGAGAAGGGTGCGAGACTTGTCTGGGCAATGATATGCAAGAAGAAGTGACGGGTATGGGTCCCGTGCAAGGTGGCACGCAATCTGCCATGTTTTCTGCCTCCTGCTGCAGCAATCGTGGCAACACGGTTCAGACGAGCATCCGCCAGCTGCAGACCTGCACCGGCCATGTAGCAGGAGCAAGAAGTAAGATCTTGCTGTGTTAAACCATTGAGACGTTGAGGGCTTTCCTGCTTCAGCCCAACAGAGCTTATCCTGTCTGACAGACCATCTCTAAGCTCTGGTACCCACCTCATTGGGCTTTATATGCGGGGAGAAAGTGAAGAAATTCACAGAGTGTTTCAGTCAATGTCTGGCACACAGCAGGCACTTAATACATGTTATTTCTTGCTGTTATTGCTGTTGTAGTTAGGGGCGCCTGTGCATTATACCCCGTTTGTAATACCCTGATAGTATCTTCAGAGTTTATTTAAACTCTTAGCATTTTGGTATTTTGCCCTCCTGCCTAATCCGAAATCCCACAATAGGCATCATTGATTCCCTCTGTTAAAACAGTTTCCAGAGGAGACAGAGCCTTGAAGTGGGGCATCATCCTGTTTGCTTCCTCTTCTCCTTTGCAACACTATCTAGTAATCCCATCTTACAGAGTCTAGGAGAGTACAGAAATCCACCTTATGATGGCACCGTGTTGTCAGTGAGCAGCTTCCTGACATATCTGTGGATTCAAGGACTCCTTTTCCGCAAAGATCCAACAGCTGGCTAAGAGCGAACCTGTAATTTGTCTGACTTGGGCTTCTGCACATTTTTTGGCCTGGGTCTCATTTAAGTGTGCTCAGCCTCTGTACAGGTGTAAATCGGCTGACTTGCAGAGACGTCAATTCCACGGGGGACTGAAAAGCAGATTGCTCTGTGAACTCCCTCCCTCCAGGCACCATGGTGAGATCGGTTCAAATATTATCTGGACCCGGGAATTAGAATGTCTGATTCTTTTGGATGATAAGCTCTTGTTCCAAAATCAGAGTGTGGCGCCAGTGTGCGCAAACTCGTGACCATCAGAAATGTCTTGGTTGCAAGCAACAGAAACTCAAACAAACCAAAAAGGAAAGTTATCAGCTGTCTTAACTGAGAAATCGCAATGGCCAAATCCTTCCAGCTTCAGGTATGGCTGTATCTGTGTGTTCAAATGCTGTCATTAGCTCCTTCTCAGTCTCCACTCTGCCTTATTTTCTCTGCGCTGACTTTCTTTTCAACACCCTTCCACATGGTGGCAAAGATGTCATCCGGACTTTTAGACTTCCATTTCTCTGTGCCAATGAGCCCAGCCAAAAGACTATACCTCTTTTTGGGATAGTTCTAGGAAAAGCACTGGGAAGGGCTCTGGGATTATTTTTTATAATCTACAAAGAGTGTCTGTAAATTGAAAAGATTTGAAAAATCCAAAGAAATGGGTGAAGGATAGGGGTAGGCAGTTTTCAGAAGAGGAAGTGCAAATGGCCTATAAGCAAAATAAATTATGCTCATTCTTATGGGGGAAGGAAAATGTAAATAAACATGGGAAAATAAGATCGTGAGAAAAAAAAAATGATCAAGTTGGAAATTCATCAGTTTGGCCCAAACTGAGAGTGACTTTTTCAGGTATGAATATTTGCATGAGCCTGGCAACAAGTATGGAAAGACACATGCCAAAGAGTTGACCTTGGTTACTTCGAATGGAAAGGGGCTTATGTGCGTATATTGCCATCGTAGTTTGAAAAAAAATCGTTAAGTGTATATAAAAAAGGACAAAGCGTCCCCATGCCCCGGAAACACATTTCGTCAAAGGACATATACAGAGGGGCTTCTGAGGTCTAAGGGTAGGAATACAGGGGTCCAGGGTCTTCTCGCGGAAAGTTGGTAAGAGCGCCTCTTGGCCACTCTTGGCTGTGTTGTCTGCGCTACCACGCTCTGCCACCAGGGGGTGTGCATCCATTAACTTTGATCTTTCATGGACCTTCCGTCTGATGAATGGACACACTGCGTGCGTGGAGGGCCTGCAGCTTACGTGTCAGCAAACGGGACTTATTCTGTGACTGTAATTCATAGGTTCTCTTGCAAAGGCAGAGAGGATGAGGTCAGGCTGTGGTTGCCCAAAGGTCTATGCTGTTCCTCAGCTCATTAGGCCTTGTGGTTTCATTTGGTGGTGGGAAGGTTCCAATTGTTGGTTAATGTTTATATAGATGATATGTAGACAACTTATAGGATGGAGCCAAAGTCCTTAATTTGCTTTTTATTGTTGAAAATAAAAATAAATACAGTTAGGAGTTCCCATCGTGGCTCAGCAGTAATGAATCTGACTAGCACCCCTGAAGACGTGGGCTCGATCCCTGGCCTCGTTCAGTGGGTTAAGGATCCAGTGTTGCTATGAGCTGTGGTATAGGTTGCAGACGTGGCTCAGATCCCATGTTGCTGTGGCTGTGCTATAGGCTGGCAGCTGAAGCTCCAGTTAGACCCCTAGACTGGGAACTTCCATATGTGGCAAGTGTGGTCCTAGAAAGACAAAAAAAAAAAAAAAAAAAAAAAAAAAAAAAAAAAAAAAAAAAAAAAAAAAAAAAAAAAAAAAAAAAAAAAAAAAGAATAAAGTTAGTGCTAAAAGCAAGAAGTATGCAAATGAGCAAAACATTTTAAGGATGTAAAGAAAAACAAATCTTTTCAGGAACAAAGCAGAAGTCCATGGATTTGGAAACACAGGCTCAAAATAAGATAAATGCATCCAAGAGGTGACTCTTAGAGGAAAACCAATAATATGGATAAACCTCTAGCAAACTGTCCAAAGAGGGGAAAAAAATACAAATAAAATAAAAGATGATGAGGAACTCTGGAAGGCCCATGAGAGATTTAAAAATCAAGCTATTACTATGTATGACTCCTTTAAAGAAATAACAAAAAACTCAATGATGCAGATTCTTTTTGTGAAACATGAATTACAAAAATTGGCTCATGAAAGAGAAGTCTAAAGAGAAAAATAACCATAGAAAAATAAAAAAAGTTAAAGTGTTATTAACGGTAGCGCTAAGAGAACCTCCTCGAACAGAAATGTTTCTAATGTGCTTTTCTCACATTTTCTAGGCACAGGTTATTCCTATACTTGACCAATGGTTCCAGATTATAAAAAAGCATGGCAAACTCTCTAATTCATTTGACGAAGCTGGCACAACTCTGAAATCCGGCCTTGAAGAATACAGTGGAGGAGGGGGAGAACCAGAGCCAACAGAAGACCAAGGAATTAGATGAAAAACTAGAAATAAAATAATGGCAAATGGAATTCAAAAATACATTAGTAGAATCATTCACCACGACCCTGTCGGATTTAGCCCCAGAATGCAGACTTGTGTTTTTCGGATGATCTTATTAAAAAAGAAATAAAACCATGAGGATTCGTCGAGGTGCCTTTTTGGGTCCTTCTGGGACTCTAGGTCCTCCCTCCCTTGCTCCCTTCTTCTTTGCATCCCTCACTCCTGGCAAGTAGCGGTGGTAACGATGCTTTGGAAGTTATTTTCACCCTCCTGGTCTGCCTTTGGTACCTCTACAACTTTTATCAGTGCCCGTAAATATTTAGCTACGGAGAGTCTTGTGTGTCCTCAAAATTTCACACCCTGGTTTCTTCTTCATGGGTTCTTCTGGAACTTGCTTTTGTCCTCTTGGGATTGATTTCTGGAGATTTATCCATCTGGATACCAGCAGATCCAGCTCATTCCTTGTCTAGATGCACCGTATTTGATTTTTCTGTTATTTTTTACACACAGGCATTTACATTATTTATATAAGTTCCTTTTTATTTTGGTGGCTATTTTATTTTATTTATTTTTACTTTTATTTTTTTGGTGGGGGAGGAGGAATCCATTGTGTTTGTATTTATTAGCCAGCCTGTTAGCTTTTTTTTTTTTTGCCTTTTATGTGGAGCCGCACCCGCGGCATATGGAGGTTCCCAGGCTAGGGGTCTAACAGGAGCTGTAGCCGCCGGCCTTCGCCACAGCCACAGCCACAGCCACGCGGGATCCGAGCCGCGTCTGCAACTTACACCACAGCTCACGGCAACACCAGATCCTTAACCCACTGAGCGAGGCCAGGGATCGAACCCGCAACCTCATGGTTCCTAGTCGGATTCGTTACAGGATTTCGTTCCCATTTTAATTTGCATCTCCCTGGTTACTAGCGAGGTGGAGCTTTTCCCAGTGTTCATTGATCAGGAGTGCATTCTTTTGTCTGAATTGTCCGCTTTTACCTTTTGTCTGATTGATACTAGATTTAAAAAATCTGGGAGTTCCCTTGTGGCACAGAGGGTTAAGGACCTAGCATTATCATTGCTGTGGCTCAGGTTTGATCCCTGGCCCACAAAATTCTGCATCCTTGGGAGTGGCCAAATAAAATCCTCTTTCTATTGATTTGTAGGATTTCTTTATATAGTCTGAATGCTGATCCAGATGTATTTAATAACGGGAGATCAGTCAACACATTACATCACAGAAATAGGTCAGTCGACACCAAAAAGGCATTTTCAGTAGAACTTGAGATTCATTCCAGGTTAAAAAGTTCTAGAAAACTTAGGAATAAAAGCATGATAAAAGTATCTCTTTTAAACAAGGGCCACATCAGACTTGCAGATGAAACATCCCCTATTAGAAAGAAGGCTGCTTGCTGTTATGGGCGGACTTGTCCCCCCACCACCACAATTCATATGTTGACATTCTAGTACCTGGTACCTCAAAATGTGCCTGTATTGGACATACAGTCTTTCAAGAGGTAATTACGTCTAAATGAGGCCATTAGGACGGGCCCTGGTCGAATATAACTGATGCTCTTATAAGAAGGGGAAATTAGGACAAAGAGAGGACCCCTGTGAAGATACAGGGAGAAGATAGGCATCTACAAGCCAAAGGAAGAGGCCTGGAGAGCTCCTTTCTTCAAGGCCCTCAGAAGAAACTGCCTTGCTGCACCTCGAACTTGGACTTGTGACCTCCAGAATTATGAGAAAATAAATTCCGTTCTGTAAGGGTGCCCACCTGCGGTACCCTGTGATTGCGGCCCGAGAAAACTAAAACGCGGCTCTTGACCAATATTAGGAGTGTGTCGTGAAATATTTGACCAATGACCATACGGCATAAGAGAAAAAGAAGAGACAATGCTATGAGAAAGAAAGGGACCAACGTATCATTTAGAAGCGATATATGATAAGGACTATAACAAACTTAACAGGACTGTTTAGGAAGGCAGTTGATAGCAGAGACACATCTAGAACTCGAGAACCAGGAGTTCCCGTCGTGGCTCAGTGGTTAACGAATCCGACCAGGAACCATGAGGTTGTGGGTTCGATCCCTGGCCTCGCTCAGTGGGTTAAGGATCTGGCTTTGCCGTGAGCTGTGGTGTAGGTCGCAGACGTGGCTCAGATCCTGCGTTGCTGTGACTGTGGTGTAGGCCGGCGGCTACAGCTCCAATTAGACGCCTAGCCTGGGAACGTCCATATGGCGCAGGTGCAGCCCTAGATAAGGCAAAAAGACAAAAATAAATAAATAAAAAATAAAACTCAATAACCAGTAAGCAAAGCATTATTAAATGTCTTGTTTGCAATAGCAACAAAAAATAAAATAACAAGACTATTTGCAATAGAAGTGCGTGAAGAAAACTAAACAATTCACCGAGCAATACAGATGGTTAAAATAAATAAATACAGTAATTGCTCGAATGGGACCCTAAAGCGTTTAGCTACTTAAATTCTTCCAAAATTAGCTTACAGACTTAACCTGTGGAACTTACATTTTTATAGTAGCTTAATAAAAGAATTCGATGGTTCGATGGACAGTGTGAGAAAGGAGTCACAACAGGGGACTTGAAACGCCAGATACAATAACTTATTACAAAGTGCTAGTAATGAAACAGGATGGCATGGCTCAAGGATGCAGAACCGAGTAAGTGGAAGAGATACTGAACCATGTTATTACTTTGATAACCAGCCAAAGAGGAGGAGCGCCCGTCCTGGCTCAGCGGAAACGAATTTGACTAGTATCCATGAGGATGCAGGTTCGATCCCTGGCCTCGGTCAGTGGGTTAAGGATCCGGTGTTGCCGTGAGCTGTGGTGAAGGTTGCAGACGTGGCTCGGATCCCGCGTGGCTGTGGCGAAGGCCGGCAGCTACAGCTCCTGTTAGACCCCTAGCCTGGGAACCTCCCTATGCCACGTGTGCGGCCCTAAAAAAAGCGAGAATAAAATAGAATAGCAATGGCAGAATTGGCAACTTTTTCTGTCAAGGGCCAGGGAGTAAATATTTCAGGCTCTGCCGGCCACACGGTTGCAGTTCGGATCCGCTCTGCCCTTGGAGTGCGAAAGCAGCCATAGGTGGCAGGGAAACAAATGGGTGTGTTTTAATAAAACTTTATTTACAAAAACAAGTGGTAGGTGGGTTTTCCCTTCAGGCCCTCATTTGCTGATCCCAGGTTTAGAACTCAATTTTGCAGTGAAATCCATCTCTGCAGCTCCCATGTGCAATGCTGGCAAGTTATGTTTGCTTTTGAGACGGCTTCCTCCTGTCTGACACCGGGGTAATCACATATCTATTGGATTGTTGTACACAGTAAGCGCTCATACAGTGGGAGCGTTCTCATTGCTTTGTTGTTAGGGCCATCATTGTACTTATTGTTTCTTTTGAGGAGCAGAAGACACTGGGAAGTTCACCCCGGGACAAGCACCGTCTTCCTCCTGGCTTAAAAATAAAATCAGAACTCTTCAATTCTACTTAACACTTCTGCCAGCAGGCATGAGTTTTTCACATCTCCAAAACTCTGTAACATCTGTTGGCAGGTCCTTAGACATACTTCACATCAAATCTGAAGGCTTGAAGGACCCGTGCTCATTTTGGAAACTTTATTTTTTTTGTTTTCTTTCGTTTTTTTTTTTGCCTTATCTAGGGCCGCACACACGGCATATGGAGGCTCCCAGGCTAGGGGTCTAACAGGAGCTGTAGCCGCCGGCCTTCGCCACAGCCACAGCCACAGCCACGCAGGATCTGAGCCACGTCTGCGACCTACACCACAGCTCACGGCAACGCCGGATCCTTAACCCACTGAGCAAGGCCAGGGATCGAACCCGCAACCTCGTGGTTCTTAGTCGGATTCGTTAACCAGTGAGCCATGATGGGAACTCCTCATTTTGGAAACTTTAAACTGGAGGTTGAGCTGGAGATTTTCATGGAACTCAGACGGGATGGGAACTGCAGTTATTTAGGAAATTGGTCATTGCCCTCATAAATAACTTTCGGACCTTGCAAGTGTCCACAGCGTGCTCAGAGCGCCCTTCTGCAGCCTGGCTCCATTGCTGTCTCACGGGGCAGTCATCTGTCGCTCTGAACAGTTAGGAAGACACACGTTTTCCTTCTTGGCTGTATCAGAGCCTCCCGAGTCCCTGCTCTGGGGACCACTTCTGGGGCGACACTGTTTTGTCACTGTCAGGAGCCAACATGTGGTCCCTGAAAAGCCGGCTCTAATTTGCTCAAAGGGCCTCTGGCATTAAGATGTCTGCATTATTTTATCCGATTTTTTTTCAGAGCCAATAAATCAGGGTCTGAAACGTATCTTGCAGCCATCTCTTCTCTGCACCCCCGCTGCCTTGGCAGAGGCTGTCACCATGTAACCCCCGGGTGAGGGGACCTGCTTCCTGACTTGTCACTTGTCGCTGTGCTTCTGCTCTTACCTCCCTGTGGGCCCCCATCTGTATCTCCATAGAGCAGCCAGAGCGACATTGGAAAAATGCAGAAGAGAGTATGATAAAACCTTGATCCCATCCATCTTACAATCAAAACCAAACCTCGTAAGGTGAGGTCTTAGAAGCCCCACAGGGTCTGCGCCCCATCTGCGTCCCGCACTCCGCTACGGGGCCTGAGCCACTAGGTGCCAGGCACACTGGTCACCCTCATATTTCTCAGACAAAAACCGCTCCTGCCCCAGGACTTTGCACACTTGTTTCCTCAGTGACAACGCTAGTATTAGTTTCCTCTTGCTGCTGTAACAAGTTACCACAAACCCAGTGGTTTAAAACAACACCGTCAGAGTTCCCGTCGCGGCTCAGCAGAAAAGAATCTGACTAGTATCCACGAGGATGCAGGTTCGATCCTTGGCCTCGCTCTGTGGGTTAAGGATCCAGCATTGCCGTGAGCTGCGGTGTAGGTCGCAGATGTGGCTTGGATCCCATGTTGCCGTGAGCTGTGGTGTAGCTTACAGATGCGGCTTGGATCTTTTGTGGCTGTGGCTGTGGTAGAGGCCAGCAGCTGCAGCTCCGATTTGACCCCCTAGCCTGGGAACCTCCACATGCCACGGGTGCGGCCCCGCCCTTCCCCGAAAAGACAAAACCAAACCAAAAATACAACACTGTGTTACCTAACAGCTTTGGAGGTCATGCGTCCAACACAGGTCTCACTGGGCTCAAATCGAGGCGCATTTGTTCTGGAGGCTCTGAGCGGAGAATCTGTTTCCTTGCCTTTTCTGGAAGCAAAGGGTGCCCGCATTCCTTGGCTCCTGGCAGGATCACCCTGACCTCTGCGTCCGCTGTCCTGTCTTGTCTGGTTCTCCCGTCTCCTGCTTCCTGTATGAGGACTGTGATTGCAGGGGGCCCCGCTGAGCCTATGGGGTGAGGGCCCCATCTCACTGTCCTGGATTTAATCACATCTGCTAAGTGCCTTCCACACGTAAGGGGTTCACAGTGTCTGAGGATTTTGTTATATTCTGCTGGCCACCATACTTTTCCTGATGGAGCCGGATCCTTTCCTCCTCTGCTTTTTTTTTCTTTTTTTTTTATGGCCGCACCCATGACATATGGAAGTTCCCAGGCTAGGGGGATCGAGTCAGAGCTACAGCTGCCAGCCTACACCACAGCCACAGCCACGCCAGATCCGAACCACCTCTGCCACCTACACCACAGCTCATGGCAATGCTGGATCCTTAACCCACGGAGCGAGGCCAGGGATCGAACCTGCGTTCTCGTGGATACTAGTAGGGTTCATTACCCCTGGGCCACGATGGGAACTCCAAGGCTTCAGGTGGAGTCTTAACGCCCTGTGCCACAGGCGGAACTCCCCACCTCTGGTCTTCAATTTAATGTACCTCTTCAGAGAGGCCCTTCTGAGCACCCTGCCTATGCAGGTTTCCTCCAGTTTTCTCTCTCACAACACCCTGTTATTTCTCGTTGTATCAGATTCCTCAATAAACATGCTATTATTTAAGCCTCTTTTTTTTTTTTGTCTTTTTGCCTTATCTAGGGCTGCACCCGCGGCATATGGAGGTTCCCAGGCTAGGGGACTAACCGGAGCTGTAGCCACCGGCCTTCGCCACAGCCACAGTAATGCGGGATCCGAGCCACGTCTGCAACCTACAGTAAGCATGGTTCAGTCCCCAGGGGGAGCTCCGGGGTCAGCAAGGTTTCCCTTCGTAGTTGTTCCATCAAGCGAGCAGCGGATTTACAAGACTGTACCCATCACTAACGGGTTAAGAGCTTTCTCGCCAAGAAAATATAAATTCCTAGGTGTTGTCGGCTCTTGGCACACGCGGGCAAAGTGCAAGCAGTCCTTGACAATTCGATGCGGGCCCTGGCTGCGTGAAGGCACACCCGGGGTTGCACACCCGTCCTCGTGTGCAGAAAGGGTGAATGGATCTGAGGGCACGCGGGCAGGGCACTGAGAGCCGTGCGGTATCCTCCCTCTCCAGCTGGACCCACGAGTTCATTCCACTTGTCTTCATCTCCCTTCCAGTCTAAGTCGGGCTCTGGGGGAGACGCAGCTGATCAAGACATGATGTTTCCAGTTGAGGCGGAAAGGTGTAATTAAGTCTGGCAAATGGGGAGCCCTGGAAGGCTTCTCTGAACAAGTTATGCCTGGCTAAGGGCTGAGGGATAAGATCGACCCCGGCAGAAATGGGGTGAAAGAACATTATAAGGCAACGGAGGACGTGCAAAGGTCCTGAGGCAGGAATCAGCAGGTGGAACTGAAAAAAAAAGCTAATGTGATGGGCGTTCCAGGGGTGAGGGATTGAACCTGTGGCCCGTGGACGATTCTTGCCTGCCTGATTTCTTTTCTGCTCTGGCCACTATCTCCCAGACTCGGATCTGTGGCCCGTTCTACGCTCCTGTTCCCTGGAAGCCGCAGGGAAAAATCGGGACATAAAGAGGAGGTGAGCTGGGAGAGTCATTTTGCAACTGTTCATCTTTTCCCCACCAAAGCTCATAGTGGAAATTAATACATAAATTTACAGCCGCGAGTCAAGTTGTGATAAATAATCCCAGAAGTGTTCTGATTATTTACATTTTTATGGAATCTTGCCTGAGCAAACCCGGGGAGCTCACCAGGCACTTGAAGAATTATGTCTTGTTCAAAACCAATTTAATAGCAACGAAAAATAAAGCCATCTGTGGGAACTTGTAGAGCAGATGAGCAATATACAAAAAAGCACCAGCTCTAACCCCAGAACACTGAGCTCACGGAAAAAGTAACAACAGTAACTTAAATGAACTGTCCCAGGACATCAGACCTTGGGGTGTCTCTTGCTTACGTGCTGTTTGGGTGAGCATTCTGGTCACGTGCCGTCGTGAGTGGGGGCGCTGCTGGACATGGGTTGTGCGAGCAGGGAAGAAAGCTGGCTTAGAGAAAGGGTCAGGAGCAGGGTTTGGGGTCAAAGAGTTGAGGTTTGCACTGGACTTCTGCCACTTACCAGCCGTGTGACATCAGGCAAGTCCCCAGTCCTAACTTTCCTAATGGGACAATATGTGTGTGTATTTCTCTCTCCCAGCCCGCTGTCCTTTTCCCTTCACGTTGGTTTTATCTCCTTTCTTTCTCTTTCTTTCTTTCTTTCTTTCTTTCTTTCTTTCTTTCTTTCTTTCTTTCTTTCTTTCTTTCTTCCTTCCTTCCTTCCTTCCTTCCTTCCTTCCTTCCTTTCTTTCTTTCTTTTCTTTCTTTTTTTTTTCTTCAGAGTTTACCATTCATTCTTTCAAAAGGTTTTTATGGAGGTATGATTGATGTACAATAAAATTCACCCATTTAAAATGTACAGTTCGGAGTTCCCGTCGTGGCTCAGTGGTTCACGAATCCGACTAGGAACCATGAGGTTGCAGGTTCGATCCCTGGCCTTGCTCAGTGGGTTAAAGATCCGGCGTTGCCATGAGCTGTGGTGTAGGTCGCAGACGTGGCTCGGATCCCGTGTGGCTGTGGCTGTGGTGAAGGCCGGCGGCTGTATCTCCTGTTAGACCCCTAGCCTGGGAACCTCCATATGCCGCGGGAGCGGCCCTAGATAAGGCAAAAAGACAAAAAAAAGCATTCTAATGGTAGGCAGCCAGATGCATTTCTGGCCATATAGAAACAGGATGTTTTATGAAGAACTTTACTTGCTAATATTTTCAAGTAGCTAATAACTGAATAATATTAGCTAAAATGAAAACCCAAAACCCGAAATGAAAATGCATACATTTGAAAGTCTCATTCTTAGGCCTATAGTTAAATGCTTATTAGTTTTCTGTGTCCACTTCCAGCTTGTTTATTTTAATTCCTTTACCAGAGTCCCTGCCATAGCCCGGTAGGTTTAGGAATCCGACTGCAGTGGCTCAGGTTGCTGTGAAAGTGCGGGTTTGAGCCCCCACCCAGCGCACTGGGTCGCAGCCGAGGCTGGAGTTCAATCCCTGGCCAGGGAACTTCTGTAGGCTGGGGCTGTGGCCATAAAATTAAAAAAAATTTTTTTGGGGGTACAAATCCCTGTAATACAATGAATATGTACAGAAATGACTTGTCCTGGGCTCCTTCCTGGAAGGTGTCAGGGACCCCAAGGAGGCCTGGGGTCTATTTTATTGGCCCAACCCTGGGAGCTCCGTAGTCTCCCCCAACCTGAAGTCTTTTGTGAAGACTTTAGAGTCCTCAGTGCCCCCCATTTCCTTGGGCAGGTCCAAGGTTTCCAGGTCTGGGAATCAACACCCTCTTTCTTTAGTCTTCTTCTTTTTTTGTCTTTTTAGGGACATACCTGCAGCATATGGAGGTTCCCAGGCTCGGGGTCAAATCAGAGCTACAGCTGCCGGCCTACACTGCAGCCACAGCAACTACCAGATCCAAGTCGCGTCTGTGACCTACACCACAGCTCACGGCAACGCTGGATCCTTAACCCACTGAGCGAGGCCAGGGATCGAACCCACGTCCTCAGGGATACTAACTGAGTTCCTTACCCATTGAGCCGTGACGGGAACTCCTGAACATGCTGTTTCAAAGGAATACTCCAGCTCGCTGGGACTGCGACATCCTGGACTAGTTTTCCCATTCCTCTAGGTGACAGCCAGCAGGGCCCATCCTGTTGGCCATTTGCTTTTTGTAAATAAAGTTTTATTGGGACACAGCCACCTCCATGTGGTCCATACTGCCTGTGGCTGCTTTTGCTTTATAACGGCCCAGTTGAATCACAGAGACTAGACGGCTTTTAAAGCTGCACACATTTTTCTGAGCGGCTCTGCGCACTTTCGACAGCCCTGCGGTGGGAACCCAGAGGAACCCTCCCACGAAGCGGCCCCCCAGTGGGGACGCCATCCTTTTAGAGCAGCAGTGGCTCCGGCAGGAAGTATGGGGGGGGTCCTCCTTGTCCCTCCCCCTGCCCCACATTCCGTTCACGTCTGTTGATGTTTCCTCCAAAATATTCCTCCCTTCTGTCCACGCTCCATCTCCAGCAGCATCGTTGCTTTGTCTCTTGCCTGGACCACTCCCCGAAGCCCTCCTCTTCCTCCTCCTCGTGCTTCCAAGGCTGTTTCCATTGGAGCGATCTTTGCAAAGTGAAGATCCAGTCGGGGCGGGGGCGGGGGGAGCTCCTGCTTAAAGGCTTCCACTTGTTATTAGGACAATGACCCAGATCCGCGGTCCGGCCTCTGCCTGCCTCTCCCCCGCTCGGTGGCCACACAGGTGGGAGCCGCGCTTCCTCCCGAATGAGGGTTTGGCAGACGCTGCTTCTCTGCACGAATGCTTTTCCAGGGAGCCCCTCCATCCCCCAGGGCTTGCTTGCACGGTCACTTCCTCAGAGAATCACCCACTCTCGCTGGGTGGATCCCCTCGTTGCAGTGCCCCCTGCATCTCTGTCCCCCCTCCCCCCCGCCGGCCATGCACCTTGTCACTCACGGCTGCAATTCTGCATCGATCTGTGTGTGTGTGTTTTCCCGAGGGCGGGGTCTGCCTTTTCCACGAGAGGGGATATCTAACTCCTGACTTTGGTGACCACGGTGTCCCCGTCGCCCAGCACGGTGCCAGCCCCACGGCAGACCCTCAGGACAGATTGTAGATCCAGCTGCGTCACGGTCCATCCCAGCCACCTCTGGATGGTGGCGGAGATGCCGCCTGGCAGCCTGTTGAGGTTTGAGGTGCCAGCGTCTCAACTTCATATTTCGAGAAGCCTATTGAACAGAGCGGGTTGGCAGAGCTGGCTCAGGCTGGTGCTGACTGAATGCCATTCTGAGGCAGCAGCTGCTCAGTCCCTTCCAGTTGGTGTCTCCAGCCCCAGACAGGGTGTACACAGCGTGTTCTTCTCCAGACTGGATCCCAGAAATGGGTCAGACCAGGAGGGCTGCTCGTCACATTGGCTCCCAGCCTGGTCTCCCCAGAACCCCCGTTAAGTGATGATGCTTAATGAGGAAAGAGAGGCAGGGAGACAGGTGTGTGGGCGCCACACGCTCCCAACTCCTTTCACCGTCTGTTAAGTATTCCGCGGGATCCAGACACAGAATTTTATTTGTTTTTCTGGACCCTTGACATAGCCAGTGATTGCTTTTTTTTTTTAAAACCACGCAGGGAAATAAGGTCCTTTCATCTGCCGATAAGGTGCCAGGTGACACAGAGATCAGCCTCCCAACACATAAATCTGCAACTAATCCTTGGGAATCAATATTTTTCATTAAGAACCTGTGAGAGTTGGGCCATTATGGGCAAAATCTGTTTAGGTTGACATCTTGATGAAGTTATTCAGTTCAGGGGCTTAAGTCATCGAAGGGTAATAAACAGCACAGAGCAATCTCGGGGCTGGTTAGGGGAGAAAGCGATGGGAATATTGAGCTTCAGTTCAGTGAAAAACGACCTGCTGATTTATTGGGGGGTGATGGGGGGTGCTGGCCTCCCGACAGGCTGGGGCCAGACACGCAGTCCCTCCGGCAGCGCTTCCACTCTCACGGCCCCTCGCCATCTGCAGTCGCGGCTATGGAGAATCCAGCTGGCAGCAAGAAAGTGGTAGGGAAATATTTTAGGGGCCTTGCTATATATTTCCAACATGTTCTACAGCCCCGCCTTCATAACACTCTTTCCCCCTTTTGGACTTTGTCCTAGAAGTGATGGGAACGCGGGGGGCGGGGGCACACAAGTATTGGAAACAGTCACCAGCCTGCTTGCCTGGCTTCAGGTTTTCCAACCCCGGTGCCCCGCATCCTGGAAGCCTTGTCGCTCGGGCAGCTGGTGCGGACCTGTGGTTGAGCTTGCTTGGGTACTCGAACCTTCCACCTGGCTCCCTATTCCTTCCTTACCACTCTCAGCTCTGAGTGCCATCTTGGTTTTTATTCAGGGGGCGTCCCATGGCCTTGGGCTCACTGTGGACCTCATGCCAGCGGGACCGTCTCTGTGGCTTTGCTCACGGTGGAGACGAATGGAGAGGAGACACCAAGGTGGGGAGAGTAGGAAGCAGAGGTTGGCTGGTGGCGCGGGTACAAGCTTTAAGCTCTTTCTCCTTCTGGCCACAGTTTTCTAAGAAGAAGACAGGACTTCTTAGGAACTGGTCTCAAAGAGGGAGCTGGCCCGGGACGGCCCAAGCGGGGTGAGAGCCCTGCAGAGGTTGGAGGGTTTGCATGTGGAGTCTCACCAGTTCCCACCGTGGATTTCCTCCACCTGCTCGCAGCCTGATCTGGGAAGGAGGAGGCGTGGTTCAGGGGACCCTTGTTTATATCCATCACCATGTTATTCTCTAGGTGTTATTCTCCACGTGTTACAGTAGTTGCCTGTCTCTCTCTACTGAACTAGTCTGTTGTGGGACATTAGAATTCCCATATTTTTTTTTTCTGTCTTTTTATGGCCTCACCCACAGCCTATGGAAGTTCCCAGGCTAGGGGTTGAACTGGAGCTGAAGCCGCCAGCCCATGCCGTAGCCACAGCCGCACTGGATCCGAGCCACATCTGCAACCTATGCTGCAGCTTGTGGCGACACCAGATCTTCAACCCACGGAGCGAGGCCAGGGATCCGACCTGGATCCTCTCAGACACTATGTCAGGTTCTGAACCCACCGAGCCGCGGTGGAAACTCCAGAATTCATATCTTAGTGATGCTTGTATCTCCAGAGCCAGGCACAGAGCCCAGAACCAGAGTTAACAGACCTGAGTGTTTGATGGTCCTTTCCTTTCAGCTCTAAACACTGATGCGTTTAGCTTTGTCCAGTGGATCTCAGCCTTTTATTTTTATTTTAGTTAGTTAATTTTGTCTTTTTGCCTTTTCTAGGGCCGCACTCGCGGCATATGGAGGTTCCCAAGCTAGGGGTCGAATCGGAGCTGTAGCTGCCAGCCTACACCACAGCCACAGCAACGCGGGATCCGAGCCATGTCTCGACCTACCCCACAGCTCACGGCAACTCCGGATCCTTAACCCCCTGAGTGAGGCCAGGGATCGAACCTGCAACCTCATGGCTCCCAGTCGGGTTCATTAACCACTGAGCCATGACAGGAACTCCCAGATCTCAGCCTTTTAAATTCTGGGTATCCCTTTCATGATTCACCTCTATGTCCCCTCTCCCAGCAATCCTCACGGAAAAGATGTAGTTGTTTTAAAAAAACTGTTTATTAGTAGCCGCGAATTCAGTTACCCATTTAAAAATTAACCAGGCATTCAATAAAATAATAAATCACCGGATGAAAGAGCAGTAACATAAAAAAGAAGCCCAGCATTTACCTCCTTAACCAGTCGATTGTTTTTTTGTCAGCCTGTTGTATACAGCGTTATTGTAGCTCCATGTCCAAGTTTAGCCAGGGAATTCGTGACTCACAGGAAAAAGCTTGTGGGTTCCTTTCCCTTCCTCTAGGTGGCAGCATAGAGTAGCGGTTGAACCCATGGATTTTGGAATCAGATTTTTGTGGGCTCAGGTCCTGGCTCTGCCATTTACCAGCTGCGAGACCGTGGGTGAGCTACTGAACCTCAGTTTCCCCGTCTATAAAATGGGGGTGGGTGGGTAAGAAATACTCATCTCACGGATTTTTTACGAGGCCTTTTAGAAGGAGCCTAGAATATATATAACTGGCACTTACTGCATAAAGTCTGGGTGATGCAAAAATTATGCAGAGCACAATCCAGTGACCTTCCCATGGGCGGCAAGAAGTCCCTCCGCGGGGAGGAAAGAGTATTCCCTTTTTAGTGTTGCTCCCCGCGATTTCCAAAGGTAGCCGCCGCATTTGAGTGAAAACCGAAGCCTGCCTGCTGCTCGCTGGTTCTGTGTGTATTGATTAAGCGTCGCGGGGGTGGGAGTGGGGGTGCTGTTCCAGAAACCCTCGCTTTGATTCCTCAAATAAATCCCCCCCGGGGTCCTGCTAGGAAACTAATTGGGAGTTGATTCTGATGAAGAAATTGACCACGCGGGCAGATGGCTGGAGCGGAACACTCCGTCGCGCCCTTACTAAAGGGCGCCCATCAATAATAGATGGGCTCCGTGAGGAAAGCATTTCTGCAGCAGGTATGAATTATGGATGCCGTTTAGGGGTAATGCAGATCTATCTCAGAGGTTCCGCTCAGTTTATGTGCTAGTAAAAGCCGGCAATTTGCTTGTGTTCCAGCTATAATCTATAATTTGCACTGCATTAAGGGACCCTCCTCTCGGTGATGGATGTGCGGTTGAACGCAGGCGCAGTCGGGCCTCTAGGGCAAGGTCTCCGCCCCGCTGGACGCTGGGCACAGCCAGCTGCGGTCCCCGGCAGCCGCTGGGACCTTTCACCCCGGAGGCAGGTGGAGGCTTTAGCGCTTCCCCGAGGTCCCACCTGTGAGGCACCTGCCAAAGGCAGCGGATGTTTGTCCCGAGAGAAGCTAGAAAGAAAACCTCTGCGCTGGTGACCTAGGCAGAAAGACAAGCGGTTTTGCAAGAGATGTAGTAAGTGAGAGGGTGGAGAGCCCAGATTCTGGACCCAGACTGCCTGGGTTTGATTTCTGGCTTTGCCGTGTCTGAGCTGTGTGCCGTTCTGCAAATTACCCAGCCTTTCCGTGCCTCTTCCCCACCAAATGGCAGTCGTGGTACCTACCAGTTCCATGCTGAAGCCAGAGCAAGCTCATGAAAGCCAACTATTTAATTATTACGAATGTTGCGAGCTGGTTGCTAAAAACACAGCCGCTATTAAATATTAAATTTTATTAACTTGTAGTTAAATCAGTTATATAAAAACGCAAATAAGAAGTACTCAAAATTCATCCATTGTTACTCCTTTGACTCCATTCTACTGTTATTTAGGCCCCCGAGGCTCTCTGTGTTGCATCTAGTTGGTGGCAGTGACATGATGATGGGAACCTGGGCATCTCTTTCCGAAACTCAGACCCATGACCTCATACTGAACCCGCCAGGGTGGGAATGCTCATACCAGGAACACGGACAAACGTTCCCCTGGGAGCTGGTGGTTAAACTTTTCAGAGCACATAGTTAGTATTGACCTCATGTAGTTGTTTGGAGAATTAAATAGTTCATGTATTTGTGTTACCTACCAAACCGAACTTGGGCGTGCCTGCCTGAGTGCCATAAAGCCCTTCTACCGACACAGGTTGGGGTGAAGGAACGTGCAGGATGATAAGCAAGGAGTCCAGGTAGCTTGTGTTGGAACGATCTGAACTCCCTGAGAACTTGCAGGGAAAGGTTTTTTTGGTTGTTGTTTTGTTTTGTCTTTTTAGGGCATGTGGAGGTTCTGAGGCTAGGGGTCGAATAGGAGCCGTAGTTGCCAGCCTACACCACGGCCACCACCACGTGGGATCTGAGCCACGTCTGTGACCTACACCACAGCTCTCGGCAACGCCGGATCCTTAACCCACTGAGCGAGGCCAGGGATCGAACTCGCATCCTCATGGATACTAGTCAGTTTTGTTACCGCCAAGCCACAATGGGAACTCCTAGGGAAAGTTTTTTTTAAAGACAGGATGAAGGAAGGGGTTGTGGGATGTGTGACCAGCTCATGGACAATCTTCTGACTGGTTGGTGGTGAGTCAACATCAACAACTTCTTGGTTCCTTGGAGTGTAGTGTCTACATGCTTGTGGGCAGCATGCAGTTAATTCCTTCTCCTTCGTGGGGGTTTCAGTGTCAGGACAGCTCAAGGATATGCCTGAGAATACTACCTGTAGCCCTAGAGGAGGAACTAAATGTCCTTGACTTTGTTTAATGGCTAAACTATTACTTGGTCTTGTTTGAATGTTTTCCTTTCTTTCTGCATTTTCTCACGTCCTTGATTAAATTTACCCATTGGAACTGGGGGGAGGCCTAGGAGGCTAGAGTTTTTCTACAGACAAGATGCAGGTGAAGGACCTGGGGGAATCTGGGGTGGGGATGGGGTCTGTTCTGGGAGGGCCCCATAGATTCCTGCTTAGTTACATTTGTAATGTTTTGGAACAGGGTCTAGCACATAGTAAACATCATATACAAATTTGCTAGTCTTTTTCATAGATTTTTACAAAATTTTCTAGCACAAATCAAAGGGTGTGTGAGCAGAACCCCCTGAGGAAACACAAGCCTTTCTTCCTTTCCACATCCTGTGATACAACAGCCTAAGGGAAGCCTTATTAATGTTCCCCTAGGGTGAGAATAAACTCAAATTCTGGAGAAACAATTAAGTTTAGATTTGCATGTCTTCCTTAGATTTTCAAGTGCATTCCTTCAGTGTGGCCAGAGTCTATCAAGCTGACTTTGGTGAGGGGTGGGATTCTGGTTCAGTTACCTACTAAATTGAGGACGTTATTTCACCTATTTGATTCTTTGTTTGCTCAGTTATAGAAAGAGGGTAATAACAGCTGCCTTGTGGACTGAGCTGTAAAGGTGCTGTGAGAGCCAGTCCAATCTTGGAACCTGCCTGGGTTCATAGCCTACCTCTTGCACTTGCTGGTGCTGGTCTTTTGAGGGAAAAATGGTTAATTTCTACTTGCTTTAGTGTTCTTTCTTTTCTTTTAAAGTTTTTTTAAATTAAATTTAATGTTTTATTAAAGTACAGTGATTTACAGTGTCAGTTTCTGCTGTACAGCAAAGTGGCCCAGCCTATATATATTTCTCATTTTATCTTCTATCATATTCTATGCCAAGAGACTGGATATAGTTCAGTGCTATATAATAGTACCTCGTTGCTTATCCATTCTAAGTGTAATAGTTTGCATCTACTAGCCCCAAACTCCCAGTCAATCCCACTCCCTCCCCCACCCTGGCAACCACAAGTCTGTTCTCTATGTCTGTGCATCTGTTTCTGCTTTATAGATAGGTTGATTTGTACTCTATTTTAGATTCCACTTATAAGTGCTATCATACAGTATTTGTCTTTCTCTTTCTGACTTACTTGGCTTAGTATGAAAATCTCTAGTTGCATCCATGTTGCTGCAAATGGCATTATTTCCTTCTTTTTTATGGCTGAGTAGTATTCCATTGTAAAACAGTATGGAGGTTCCTCAGAAAGCTACAGAGCTACCATGTGATCCAGCAATCCCACTCCTGGACATAGATCCAGACAAAACTATAATTCAAAAAGATACATGCACTTCTATGTATTCACAATAGCCAAGATGTGGAAACATCCTAAATATCCACTGACAGGTGAATGGATTAAGAAGATGCGGTACATATAGCTTCAGTTTTCTTATCTGCCAAACTGAGATAACAACACTTCTGTTTTCTTGATTGTTGTGAGATGGAATGGAATATAATCGATTCTTAATAAATAAGCAATGACTGTAGCTACTACCTGGAAATGATGCCTCTTTCCACTCCCGGTAATGGTGCATCTGGGTGGTGCTGGGAAAGGCTTCCTCTCCTTTTTCTCTCGTATGTATTTTCCTCTTAAAACTGTTTCTGTCCTTAGCTGAAGAGTTTCCCACACTGATCTTCCCACACTAAGGATGAGCCCTCTTGATAGAGCGTAGCCAAGTGGTGCGCCCCTGCTCAAAACTCTAGATAAGCCTGCCCAGAACGGCTGTGAGGATTAAATGAGATAATAAAGGTGAGGTGGAGAAATTCATTGGGAATTTCACACGATAGAAGAGCCTGCTCAAGAATGAATCGTGTCTTGTTTTCTTGCCTGGGGGGATTCATCAGAAAAGGACGGGATGTTCTATTCCTTCTCTTGCTCTGGAGTGTGAGCGTGACTTTGGGTCCCTAAAGTTTAAATTTATACAGGCCAACCTCATTTTATTGCTCTTTGCGTTATTTATTTATTTATTTATTTATTCGGCCACACCCATGGCACGTGGAAGTTCCTGGGCCAGGGATTAAACCTGAGCCACAGCAGTGAGTATGCTGGATCCTTAAGTGCCAGGCCACCAGGGAACTCACCCTTCTGTGCTTTATTGCACTTTGCAGGTATTGCTTTTTTTTTTTTACACAAATTGAAGGTTTGTGGCAACACCCCGCATATTGATGCTGCTTTCCCAACAGCATTTGCTCCCTTCATGTCTCTCTGTCACATTGTTGTAATTCTCCCAATACTTTAAACTTCTCCATTATTCTTATGTTTGTCTTATGTGATCTGTAATCAGTGACCGTGACTCCTTGAAGGTTCAGATGATGGTGAACTTTTTTAGTTCTAAAGCAGTTTTTAGGTGGAACCAGTAAAGTCGTTTTACTTAATTTTAAAATAGTTATTAAGATGAAAGTGTCCCAAAGCTTGTAGTAACAGTCTAGAGCCAATAAAGCATTTTAAAATTAGGTATATAAATTGTAGCTTTAGATAGCATAGTGTTGCACACTTAATAGACATCCGCATCATGTAAACACAATTTTCATAGGTACTGGGAAACCAAAATTATTTATTGTGTGACTCACTTTATTGAGATATCTGCTCCACTGTGGCAGTCTGGAACCGAACCTACAGTATCTCCGAAGTGTGGCTGTACTTGCTCCTTAGACTGTCGGATCTCAGTTGTCTGGGAAGGAAAAATGTCAGTCTTCGGAGAGCTTTTCTCGAAAGCAGTGGAGGTTGTCTCTGAAGAATGGGCGCTTTGGCAGGGCTCGGGAGTCATGCAGAAGATACCAGAGGCCAGACTCCAAGGGATGCAGTGGGGAAGGGGGTGGCCAGTGCCATCCTCTGTCCCCCCACCCACAGCAGTGCAGATGGAACCACTGGACACTCAGTGGGAGGCCAACCACTACTGTGTCTTAGAGCTTTCCAGAGCCCCAGAAAGAAGACAGTCTGGAAAAGTGTTGGAGGGGAGAGCTTAATTGTCACTCTAAATCAACCTTCTCTCTCTCTCTCTCCCTCTCTCTTTTTTTAAGGAATGGGAGCTGCAGCTGAGGTCTATGCCACAGACCCGGCAACACCGGATCCGAGGCACAGCTGTGAACTGCATCAACATCTGCAGCTGTGGCTTCTGTCAATGGCAGATCCTTAACCCACTGGGTGAAGCCAGGAATTGAACCCTTATCTTTGTGGACACTAGGTCAGGTTCTTAACCTTCTGGGTCACAATGGGAACTCCCATAACTCAACTTCTATTTTACCTTATTTCATGATGACTTTTATTTTTTCCATCATAGCTGGTGTACGATATTCTGTCAGTTTCTGCTGTGCAGCAAAGTAACCTAACTCAGCTTCTTTTTTTTTGTCTTTTTACCTTTTTTTTTTATCTAGAGCTGCACCGGCGGCATATGGAGGTTCCCAGGCTAGGGGTCTAATAGGAGCTGTAACTGTCGGCCTTCGCCACAGCCACAGCAACGCGAGATCCGAGCCATGTCTGCAACCTACACCACAGCTCACGGCAACTCGGGATCCTTAACCCACTGAGCAGGGCCAGGGATCGAACCCGCAACCTCATGGTTCCTAGTCGGATTTGTTAACCATTGAGCCACGAAGGGAACTCCCCTAACTCAGCTTCTTGATAACACTGTCTTCTTGGGGGGTAGCATGGGACTTGAACTGGATTCCATTTGGTCTAGACAAAAGAAGGGACGTAATACTGCTTTCACCTTTCAACTTGGGAGCTCGGCTCACAGTAGAGGCTGAGAAAATATTCCTTCTGTCCTGCTGTTAAAACCTAGGGCTCTTGAGCCAGGTAAGACCCGAGTCCAAATCCTGGATCTGCCAGTTTCCTGGAAGTGTGCACCTTGAATAAATTGCTTAAACTTTATGCACCTCAACTACATCACTAGTAGAATGGGCATTAAAGAGAAAGACAAGTACCATATCATATCATTTGTATGTGCCACTATTATATGTGGCACCGAGGAACCTATCTGCAGAAGAGAAACAGACTCACAGACACAGAGAGCAGACTTGTGCTTGCCAAGGGGGAGGGGGAAATAAGTGGGTTGGAGAGAGGGTTTGGGGTTAGCAGATGCAAACTAGTAACGTTTAGAATGGATAAGATTTGAGGTCCTGGAGTTCCCGTCGTGGCTCAGTGGTTAACGAATCCGACTGGGAACCGTGAGGTTGCAGGTTCGATCCCTGGCCTTGCTCAGTGGGTTAAGGATCCGGCGTTGCTGTGAGCTGTGGTGTAGGTTGCAGACGCGGCTCGGATCCCGCGTTGCTGTGGCTGTGGCGAAGGCCGGCGGCTACAGCTCCTGTTAGACCTCCTAGCCTGGGAACCTCCATAGGCCACAGGTGCGGCCCTGAAGAGACAAAAAGACCAAAAACAACCAAACAAACAAAAACCAGTGTGCAGATTGTGAAAATGAAAAGACTTTCAGTCCAGTGCCTCAAGCGTGGCTAAGTACAGTCAATGGTGTTTCTTACCACCGTGTCCTCTGTGGTCAAGCAGGACAAAATAAATTTCACTAAACCAAGGAAGAAAGAGGCACAGAAGGCCCGATGTCACCTCTGAGGTCAGGAAGGACTGGGAAACCTAAGGCTCAGCTCTCAGAGGGAGTGCTTTGTTCCCAGGCCCTCTAGGAGCCAGGAATCCACCCACCTCCAAGTTTTCCAAAGCCATCAGTGTGGCTTTCTGAGCAATTTGCTAGATCAGGGCTTTTGTCTGAGCAGACCGCTTTGGTTGGCCTTGGCTCCTTTCCCGATCTTTCTGTTCTACAAATCCCGCTGTTTCAGTTCATTCTGTGGTTTCTCCTGGAATCTTCCAGAACCACTTTCAATTTAAAGAGGAGAGGAGGGTGAGCCGCCAATCCCAGCAGAGCAGTCAGTGGAAGGACCCGGCTAACGTGGCCAGAGTCGCCAGTGACTCTGACGGGGCTGTTTTTGAAATTTAAGCGGTAGCTGTGCTCACGTAGTTATTTTTATTTCCAGTTTTCCGATCATCAGAGCCTTTGTGCGGCAATGACGGAAACTTTGGAAGTCAGAGTTCCCACACTTGCTCCCTTCTTTTTGAGGGTAAGCAGTCGAGTAGAAACCCAGCTTGTTTTTCATCCTCTTAGCAATGTCTTTTGAGGAACAAGAGTGTTTGATTTGACGACAGTCCAGTTTATCAGTTTATTCTTTTATGGGTCATGCTTTTGATGAGAGACCTAAAATCTCTGCCTAGATCAGGTTATGAAGGTTTTTTTTTTTTCCCTATGTTCTAAAGGCTTTCCATTTTTTTTTTTTTTTTTGTCTTTTTGCCTTCTCTAGGGTTGCACCCGCGGCATGTGGAGATTCCCAGGCTAGGGGTCTAATCAGAGCTGTAGCTGCCGGCCGACACCACAGCCACAGCAACGTGGGATCCGAGCCATGCCTGCGACCCACACCACAGCTCACAGCAACGCCAGATCCTTAACCCACTGAGCAAGGCCAGGGATCGAACCTGCAACCTTGTTCCTAGTCAGATTCATTAACCGCTGAGTCACAGTGGGAACTCCTACAATTTTGTTTCGTGTTTAGATCTATGATACATATTTTTGATGGCTGCACCCACGGCATGTGGAAGTTCTGGGGTCAGGGATTGAGTCTGAGCCACAGCTGCCATCTACTCCACAGCTATGGCAACGCCACATCCTTTAACCCACTGTGCTAGTCTTGGGTTTCGAACCCAAACCTCTGCAGTGAGCCGAGCTGCAGTCAGGTTCTTAACCCACTGTACCACAGTGGGAACTCCTATGATTCATTTGTAGTTAGTTTTTATCTATGATGGGAGGCATGTATAGAAGTTCATTTTCCTTATTGCGTATGGCCGTCTGATTGTTCTAAACCATCTACCAAAGGGATTATCCTTTCTCCATTTAACTGTCTTTGTGTCTTTCTTAAAAATCAGTTATCTGTGTGGATGTGGGTTCATTTATGGGCTCTATTCTGTTTCCTCGATCTATTTGTCTATCTTTATGCCAATCCACACAATTTTTTTTTGTCTTTTTGCCTTTTCTAGGGCTGCACCCGCAGCATATGGAGGTTCCCAGGCTAGGGGTCTAACGGGAGCTGTAGCCACCGGCCTTCGCCACAGCCACAGCCATGCGGGATCCGAGCCATGTCTGCAACCTTCACCACAGCTCACGGCAACGCCAGATCCTTAACCCACTGAGCAAGGCCAGGGATTGAACCCACAACCTCATGGTTCCCAGTGGGATTCCTTAACCACTGAGCAGTGACGGGAATGCCCCTAATTTCTCTTTCTGATCTTTCCTTGTTAGTATATAGAAATACAGTAGATTTCTGTGTGTGAATTCTGATCAAACCTGTGTCCTCATGGTTCCTAGTCAGATTCGTTTGCGCTGCGCCACGACGGGGCCTCCACTCAGGGTCTTATCTTTCTGTGAGCCCTTCCTACCCGTGACCTTAGCTCCTCACCATTAAGGAAGCCGGAATAGACCCCGCCCCAGACCCCAGCTCTGAAAGCCTGGTAGCCCGTGATCTTACATTCCCAACTTTCTTTGTCAAACGGAAGTGTAGGGGATTTACAGTATTATATTAGCTTCAGGCGTACAGCAGAGAGAGTATTTCTACAGATTACAGCCTGTTATTACAAGAAAGGGCTATAATTTCCTTATCCTTGTTGTTTATCTATCACATGCAGAGCAGTTTGTGTCTCTTATCACACAAACTTAGTAACCACTAATTTGTTTTCTATACCTGTGAGTCTGTTTGTTTTACGTATACCCTCATTTGTATTATTTTTTAGGCTCCATGTATAAGGACTATCATACGGTATTTGTCTTTCTCTGCTTGACTTACATCACTAAACGTAATATTCTCAAGGTCCATCCATGTTGCTGCGAATGGCAGAATTTTATTCTTTTTGATGGCTAACATTCCATTTTATACACACACACACACACACACACACACACACACACACACACCAAATATTTATCCATTCCTCCACCCAAGCCTTTGGGTTGCTTCCATATCTTGGCTACTGTAAATAACACTGCTATGAACGTTGGTCGCGTCCTCAACTTTCCAATCTGTCAAATGGAGCCATAATGTCAACCTCCAAAGCAGGCTGAGTGCTAGGGGCCAGGCTGAGAACTTGTCATCTTTGGGGACAGCAGCTGGTCCTTAGAGGGCAGGGATTTGACATCCTGAGGACATTCCAAGTCTAGTCAAGCCAAAGGAAGAAGGCTTGTGGGCAGGATCGATGCAAGAGTCTTAAGCATCTTGGGAGTTCCTGTTGTGGCTCAGTGGTTAACGAATCCGACTAGGAACCATGAGGTTGCGGGTTCGATCCCTGGCCTCGCTCAGTGGGTTAAGGATCCGGCGTTGCCGTGAGCTGGGGTGTAGATTGCAGACGCGGCTTGGATCCCGCCTGGCTGTGGCTGTGGCGCAGGCCGGCGGCTGCAGCTCCTGTTAGACCCCTAGCCTGGGAACCTCCATATGCCACGGGTGCGGCTCTACATAAAAGGCAAAAAGACGAAAAAAAAGAGTGAGCAGGCGCCCCAGATTGAGACCTCATTTACATGTCAAGCACCCTCCTTTGGAAGCAATTCTCTCTGCCGACTTAGGAGAATTAATTAGTTAATATCTGCATGACACTCAAACATCTTGGAGGCGCAGGGACATATTATTATTACTGCCCCCACCGAGGCTTTCTAAATGGAGATCTGAGTACCTGGGATTCTTGCCCAAAGGAGACTGAATGAGAAATGGCCCGCGGTCCCCAGCTAAAGAAACATTTCTTTCTCCTGCCCAGCTGGGAAATCTGACTTCCATTTTTATCAGGCCAAAGAGGGACTTGGAAACAGGGCCGGTTCTGACTCTGTAATTAATTTCAAAGAAAGTTCTTTTTACCTTCACTG
>PVHT020000061.1:15452451-15478930 GCA_004024745.2 Catagonus wagneri
GTGCCTCTACAGCGACAAGCCGGGTCATTAACCCACTGCGCCGCAGCGGGAACTCCTCAGGATTTGAACGCCATAAAAGGAAAGGAACAGTGAAAGAAAACTGAGTGTACAGAAGAGCTTTTAGTAAAAAACTATATTCTTGCCCTATGCCTTCGCACTCTCTCCTTGTTTTGCGGACGCCACAAATTTTAGCCCTTAATTATTTCTTCCAATGGCCAGCGCCACAGCTCTAAATAACACAAAAAACAACTCTTTCTTGGTTTAGGCTCCACAGACCCTATCTACTGAGTGCCAGCGCTGATGAACAGGACTTAACCCTTTTTTCTTTTTTTGTCTTTTTGCCTTATCTGCGGCCGCACCCGCGGCATATGGAGGTTCCCAGGCTAGGGGTCTAACAGGAGCTGTAGCCGCCGGCCTTCGCCACAGCCACAGCAACGCGGATCCGAGCCACGTCTGCGACCTACACCACAGCTTACGGCAACACCGGATCCTTAACCCACTGAGCAAGGCCAGGGATCGCACCCGCAAGCTCATGGTTCTTAGTCAGATTCGTTAACCACTGAGCCACAAAGGGAACTCCTGGACTTAACCCATTTTTCACAGCCTCCCTTCTCTCTCCCATCTCCCTGCTATAATTGTCTCATTATCCGGGCTTCCTTTTGCAATGTTAGGAATACACTGAGGCCACAGTTTGCTGTACGTAGGCATGTGTTCTGGCCACACTGCAGCAGGCGGGAAGTTCCCAGGCCACCGATTAAATCCCAGCCACAGCGGCGACCCGAGCCACAGCGGTGACAACCCATGTCCTTAACTGCCTGTACTGCCAGGGAACTCCCCAGGCCACAGTTTTAAATGTGAGCCCCTTGTCCATGCGAAGCCTCTGACCTTGGAAGGAGGTCAGGGGGCTCCCAGAGCAGGAAATGGGCAAGGCTTTGGGGGACCTGCAATGCTGTTTTTGTCTCTTCCAGTTTACATCTGAAGTGCCAGCACTTTCTTCAGGCTCTGCCTTCAAGACACAGCCAGAGGAAATACTTATTTTTACTTGAAAAAAAAAAAAAGACATAGCCAGAGGGCTTTTGTTCGCTTGTTTTATTCACACACACACACATCAATATACATATACACACCTATATGAATTGTACATGTCAATGCATAATATTACACATTTTCATGTGCACAGCATTGTATTTCTACTTCTGTATACACAACGGCTCAGCAAAATTACAAAGAGAACCATCAGGGGAGTTCCCATCCTGGCTCCGTGATTGAGGAACCCGACTAGGATCCACGAGGACATGGGTTCGATCCCTGGCCTCGCTCAGTGGGTTAAGGACCTGGCGTTGCTGTAAGTTGTGGTGCGGGTCAGAGACTCGGCTTAGAGTCTGGCATGGCTGTGGCCGTGGAGGAGGCTGGTGGCTCCTGCTCCGATGGGACCCCTGGCCTGTGAACTTCCATGTGCCGGGGTGCAGCCCTAAAAAAAAAAAAATATATATATATATATATATATATATATATATATATATATATATATATATGCATATATACAAATAAATAAAGGAATAGAACTATCATCTGCTCCAGCTACCCTGCTTCTGGGTATTTATCCAAAGACCACAAAGGTGATCCAGAACCGGAGGGCGTCTCTGGCTGTCCCCGTGCTCCGGGTGCCCTGGAGCCCCGCGGTTCCTTCCCAGATGACAGCAACCATCTCCCGCTGGGTCTCCTCTCTGCTCCTGCTTCTCTGCCGAAGGCGCCTTTTCACGTGGAAGTCGAAGGGTGTCAGGTCTCCGCTCGAAACCCTTGGAAGGCGCCCCCCTCGTCTCCCGGAGTCAAAGCCAAGTCCTTCCCACCCCACCCCGTTCCCCGGAACCCACCGCTTCTGCCCCGGCTGCGCCCTGAGCACTCGGCCCCTTTGCTCCCTCGCCACCTCCGTGGCCTTGGATGTCCCCGGCCCAGTCCCAGCTCAGGGCCTGCGGACTTTTTCATGCTCCATCTGGAATCTTCTTCCGCCAGCCATCTGCCTGGCTCATTCCTTTTCCTGGGCCACGTTGGGGCGGGTGATAATGACTGAGTGAGATGCCGGGCGGGGCGCGGGGCACACGTGGCCGCAGGAAGTTGGAAATGGAGGCAGGGGGACGGGGCGACGAAAAGGCTGGATGGGGAGACGCCTTTAACAATAAAATGATCCCAGGGCGTGGTTTTTTAGTTAAAGAAGCTGCGGGAAAGGGAGAGGCTGTGGATCCGAGCAAGAAAGAAAACTTAATGTGCAGACAATGTCCCCAAGGAAGGAGGTCACAGATCAAAAGCACGAGTGGATGAAACGAAATTATTTTAGTATTAATTATTCATTGTTGCTTTAACAAGTTTATGCCGGAAAGCCATCATTTTCCTCCTGCACGAGAAGGCAGGGTCTAATCTAAGGGGGACTGGGCTAAGTTTAAGGGGGTGGGAGGAGGAGGTCATGTGGGTTTGAATCGGTCGGCTCCAGGCGGGTGAAAGTGCTCCCTGTGTGTCCAGGGCCGAGAGAGGCTGGAGACCCGAATTTGAAGTGTACCCCTGCACGTGCTTGCACGGTTTATGTCTTTCCCCTGGTAATGCTCCGGTGTCCTTGTGTTGTCACGATTAAGGAACAATGGTAGGGAGTTCCCGTCGTGGCTCAGTGGTCAAGGAATCCGACTAGGAACCATGAGGATGCGGGTTAGATCCCTGGCCCCGCTCAGTGGGTTAAGGATCCAGCGTTGCCGTGAGCTGTGGTGTAGGTCAAAGAAGGGGCTCTGATCCTGCGTTGCTGTGGCTGTGGTGTAGGCGGGCAACTGCAGCTCCGATTCTACTCTTAGCCTGCGAACTTCCATATGCCTCAGGTGTGACCCTAAAAAGACCAAAAGCAAAAAAAAGAAAACGAAAATAATAAAGTGCCATGTCTTCCAAATGAGGCAGGAGGGAATGCAATATTCTCTCAGAGAAAAAGTTGGGGAGGGGAGAGGCTGATTGACTGACTGATTGATTATAATAAATAATTGACTCACAGTTATAGAGGCTGACAAGTCCGTCGCCACAGCTGCAGCTGGCAATCTGGAGTTCCAAGAGAGCTGATGTTTCATTTTGGATCCGAAGGCAGGGACGAACCAGTGCCCCAGCTCAGAGGTCAGGCAGGAGTTCCTTCTTAATCAGGGGAGGGTCAGCTTCTTTGTTCATTTCAAGACTTTGACTGATTAGATGGGGTTCACCCATATCCGGGAGGGCAATCTGCTTCACTTAGTCTACTGATTCAAATGCCAGCCTTGGAGTTCCTGTTGTGGCTCAGTGGGTTAAGAAACGTGACAGGTATCCATGAGGATGTGGGTTCGATCCCTGGTCTTACTCAAAGGGTTAAGGATCCAGCCTTGCCGTGAGCTATGGTGTAGGACACAGACGCAGCTCAGATTTGGCGTTGCCGTGGCTCTGGCATAGACTGGCAGCTGTAGCTCCCATTCGAACCCTAGCCTGAGAACTTCCATTTGCTGCACCCGTGGCCCTTAAAAACAACAACAACGACAAAAAGCAAATGTCAGCCTTATCTAGAAACACCCTTGCGGACACACCCAGATAACACTTGACCAAATGTCTGAGCACCCCAGGGCCCAGTTGACACATAATCTTTACCCACTCAGCGGTGGAGCCCAAGTTCAAATCCAGGCAGTCTCTACCCACCGAAGGTCAAAGCTGAAAATTTGCTAACATGGTGAATAACAGGCTGAGATGCTGAAGGGTGGCTGATAGAAAGCCCCGAGGAAAACGTAACCTGAGACATGCTAGTACTGACGGTGTTACTAATATAATTAGTGTTTTTAGAAGTGAGACCAGAACTGAGAGGCGCTAGAAGCTTCTGGTGGATGTAATAGTTGGGGGATTTGCTGAGTTGGGGGTATATTAATTAGGGGACACGTCGAGCTGGGGAGTGCTGAGCTGAGAGGTGTATTTTTTAGAATACGGGTTGAGCTGCAGGTCCATCAGTTAGGGTATTTCCTGAGCCAGGAAGTGTGTTAGGGTACAGGCTAAGCTGCTTCCACAAACAGACCTGAAAATACAGTGACTTTGATCGCATGAAAGTTTATCTCTTTCTCACGTGACAGTCCGAGGTTGTGGGGGTTGTTTACCAGTCCCAACACGTGGCTCCATCTCCGGGTCCAGAGCTTCCTGCTGGCCAGGGGGAAGAGGGGACAGATAGGGTGGGGCATGCCTATTCTTTTTAGGATTGACAAGTGGGCTATCCAATAAGGTGGCCAAATGGGCTATGGAGACTGAGGGAGTAAGCTGTATATTTAATTGAAGTTAATTCATTTATTTTGGTTGCACATGCAGCATGCAGAAATTCCTGGGCCAGGGATTGAACCCACACCACCGCAGTGACCTGAGCCACAGCTGGAACAACACTGAGTCCCTAAAGCCTAGGCTACCAGGGAACTCCTAATTTAACTTTAAATGGTTTAAATTTAAATTAAAAACTTAGTTACTGGGAAACTTTTTAAGTATGTTTGGGACAATTTGGATATAGGAACATACTTTCTCAACTGTGAATTTTATGAAATTTGAATGCAGATCAACTATTTAGGGAAAATCTGACATCGCTGGGGAGACATACTGTAAATGTAAACTATCCACTGGATTTTTTTTTAATGATTTTTATTTTTTTTCCATTATAATTGGTTGACAGTGTTCCGTCCCACTAGAGTTTGAAGACTGAGCATGGAAGAAAGAAGGTCAAATACCTCACTGATAATTAAAAAATATTGATTACATGTTGAACTGATAATATTTTGGATAAATAAAATACATTCTTACAGTTAATATCACTAGTTTCTCCCTACTTTAAAAATATGCCTACTAGAAAATTCAGAAGTCTAAAATATGGACTAGACGCCTGGGAAATGTACATCACTTAAGCCCATATCCCACTGAACAGAAATCAGTCATGAGGTCATTAGGTTCTGCTTAGAAGAGAAACACACTCAGTTCCAATAACTGTATAGACGCTATGGCTAAGTTGCACTGAATTTTTTTTTATTAAAGTATAGCTGATTTATAGTTGTGTCAATTTCTGCTGCACAGCATAGTGACCCAGATATATATATTCTTTTTCTCATACTATTTTCCATCATGTTTTACCCCAGACTAAATGACCCTTTAAATGACCCTTTAAATTTATCCAAATCTCCACAAAGTGCAGAGTTCCCTTTGTGGCTCAGTGGTTAACGAATCCTACTAAGAACCATGAAGTTGCGGGTTCAATCCCTGGCCTCGCTCAGTGGGTTAAAGATCCGGCGTTGCCGTGAGCTGTGGTGTAGGTCGCAGATGCGGCTCGGATCCCGCGTGGCTGTGGCTGTGGCGAAGGCCAGCGGCTACAGCTCCTGTTAGACCCCTAGCCTGGGAACCTCCCTATGCCGCGGGTGCGGCTCTAGGTAAAGGCAAAAAGACAAAAAAATAAATTTGGATAGTGTGTTAGAATTTCATATGACCCTTATAAGAACCAGCTCTCAGCACGAGGCCTGGTCATAGTAGGTCCTCAGCAAACATTTGTTGAATAAACATGGGAATAAATTAGGCCTTTTGGGTGAAGATAAAAGAAGAAGAGGTAGCATATACGTCATTCATTCATTCAACAAGCATTCCAGTACTTTCGCTTTTGGGCACTGGGACTAGAGCAATGAACAAAACAGACAAGAATTCCTCAGTCCCCTGGAGGATGGAGGCTTAGAATAAAGTATAAGCCCACAATAAATAATATGATGTCAGTCGATAATAAATACTATGACTAAAATCACAAGAGAACGGGGACATTGAGAGTGACAGGGACAGGGTGGGGGGAGTACATTTCAGACAGAGTGACCAGAGAAGCTTCTTGGAGGAGGTGCATCTGTCCAGAGACCCGAGTGAAACAGACAAGCTAGACTTGGGGATGTCCGGTATAAGAGCTTGATGGGCAGAAAAAAGAGCCAGTGCAAAGGCCCTGAGGCCACAAGGCGCTAGTGTGAGCGGAGCAGCTGCAAGCAGGCAAAGTGCGAGGCGAGGGGTGGAATCCGAGCGGCAGGCAGGGGTCCGATGACTTAAGATGTGATTAGGTTTCACCCTCCCGAAGGAGGTGCCACTGGAAGAATGTTTTTCCTTGGAGCTGCTTAAAATTATTGCCCCTTTTGCGAGTTCTTCCAGCTTGCAAAAGGCGTGCAGGGCATAGCGGATCTGGGCCCAGGCGGAGCTAGAGTCAGGCTTTAGCTGAGTTTCAAAAATGGATTTACTAGTCTGAGAGTGAAGTGGCTCACGAAAAAGCCACAACTGAGCTAAGACATGAAAGATAAAGAGCACTAACTAGGAAGTTTTTTTTTTTAATATAACAATGAATTTTATTTCAATTGTAGGTGTACAAAAATCATCACAAGTCAATTTGATAGATTTTGTGTCCCAAACCCACAGTGCATTCCCCCACCCCCCAGATTGTCTTATTTGAAAAACCAAGTTTTTCCAGAGTCTGTGAGTCATTGTCTGTTCTGCAAAGAAGTTCATTGTGTCTTTTCAGTTTCCACATGTAAGCGGTAGCATTGGGTGTTGCTGTCTATATTCTCATGGCAACCTGTAATTGTCATTAAATCACAACAGTTTAAAATTAAAAAAAATAAAAATAAAAATGGATTTACTGAGCTGTGTTTGGTATCACCACACTTTCTCTTTAGCGCCCTGAAGAGGGAGCAGAGAGCTGTTTGGGGGCCTCCTTCCAGTCTTGGAATTGGTTTGTTTACTATCTCCTATCACAAACAGCCCGGCTGCCCTTTGCCGGTATTCCTGGTAAGGGAACCTCTCTTGTTTTGCTATCTTTTAATCTGCTTAGTGCACGGGGCTCGTCTGTCCGGCCCCACAGACCACTGGCCATCAGCAGAGTCAATGGCCTGCGTCCAGCCAATTTCACAGAAACACCCCTCTCCTGGTCGCAGCCCCTGGACTGGGGACGTTTGATTTACAAAGTCAATAAAAATGCATTCAGGGAACCACTGGGCCTGCTGGCTTAAAAGATGAGACTAAAATCACCGAGTTTAGGACAATAAGAAGTCATTTGACATGCGTGGGGTGGCAAGCGGTTTATGGAAATGTCAGCCGGGTCAGGGACAGGCACCCCCAGAAGGGGATTTATTGGAAGACAAAAGGACTAATTGATTCATTGCTTTCCGTGCCTTCCCATTGCGACCTGGGGAACAGATATCATAGTATATTTCATTGGTCACTTTGGAGAGTAGGCAATTTTTCATAGTGGAGGATCATCCAGGACCGGAAAAAAAGGGGGGGGCTTTCTTAAGGAATTTTTTCTTTTTTCTTTTTTTTTGTCTTTTGCTTTTTCTAGGGCCGCACCTGCGGCATATGGAGGATCCCAGGCTAGGGGGTCTAACAGGAGCTGTAGCTGCCGGCCTACACCACAGCCACAGTAACGCGGGATCCGAGCCATGTCTGCGACCTACACCACAGCTCATGGCAACACCGGGTCCTTAACCCACTGAGCGAGGCCAGGGATCGAATCCGCAACTTCGTGGTTCCTAGTCGGATTCGTTAACTGCTGAGCCACGATGGGAACTCCAGGAGTTTTTTTCTAAATTAAGTTTTCCTTATTACCAAATCGGTATGTTCGTTTTAGATGCTGTAGGATGGCTGGTGTGAACAGAGGGAGAAACTGAGTCACAACAAGAGCCTGAGCCGATCCCGCGGGAGATCTGGAGCTGGGATGAGGTCAATGGGCCCGGCCTTTGTGTGCCCATGTGGTCCAGTAGCTGGATGCAGATGTCCCCAGTGTGGGCGTGTGTGACCCTGGTTGAGGACAATTCCTGGAAAGTGTCTCAGAAGCTGAGGACAGGGGTGCCTCGGTCCTGGAGCAGGGACCTGAGTTGCAGTATCTGCTACCGTAGAGCTTTTATTTTTATTTATTTTGTCTTTTTGCCTTATCTAGGGCCGTACCCGCAGTATATGGAGGTTCCCAGGCTAGGGGTCTAACAGGAGCTGTAGCCGCCGGCCTTCGCAACAGCCACAGCAACGCGGGATCCGAGCCGCATCTGCAACCTACACCACAGCTCATGGCAACGCTGGATCCTTAACCCACTGAGCAAGGCCACGGATCGAACCCGCAACCTCATGGTTTCTAGTCGGATTCGTTAACCGCTGAGCAGACACACCTGTCGTTCCCATTGCGGCTCAGTGGGTTACAAATCCGTGAGGATGGGGGTTCGATCCCTGGCCTTGCTCAGTGGGTTAAGGGTTAAGGATCCTGAGTTGCTGTGGCTGCGGTGTAGGCCAGCAGCTACAGCTCTGATTCAACCCCTAGCCTGGGGAATCTCCATAGGCTGCAAGTGTGGCCCTAAGAAAAAGCAAAAAATAAATAAATAAATAAATAAAATAAATAAAAAGACACACTTAGTCTTTCACCCAGCAATTTCGCATCAAATAATTTTCATTTAAGGAAATATCCGAGATGTAGGTACAATATGTTCTTTGCAGCTTTATTTTTTCCTTTCTCATTTTTTTTTGTCTTTTTTTTTTTTTTTGCCTTATCTAGGACCGCATCCACAGCATATGGGGTCTAACAGGAGCTATAGCTGCCAGCCTTCGCCACAGCCACAGCCACAGCTGCATGGGATCCGAGCAGCATCTGCAACCTACACCACAGCTCACGGCAACGCCGGATCCTTAACCCACTGAGCAAGGCCAGGGATCGAACCCGCAACCTCATGGTTCTTAGTTGGATTCGTTAACCACTGAGCCACGACGGGAACTCCTTCCTTTCTCATATTTTAATTACATGTAAAGTGGAGGCAGAGTTGCAACAATAAAGGTAAATAATAAGTAAACTCAGAAACATGTTAACATCTTCCATCCCTGTCCCGAGACCTGCCACAATGCAGGGAATTCAGCTTTTAAGCCAGATCTGAAGGAAGTACCACACATCTTTCTTAGAAACAGTCGTGATGGTGCTATTATGGCCGGAGTTTATACTGGGGAGAAAAATCCAGAAAACCTAACATCCCACAATAAAGGTTTGATCAAATGCATCATGGGATCTATCTCTACCACGGCCATTGTAATTGGAAGTCTAGTTTCATGATATGAGAAACTGTAAGAGCCCCTCATAAAAAACACTAGCATTTGGGGGGGAGAAAAGAAAAAAATGTATATATATATACCAGACAAAAATAGTACAACGTCCACCAAAAGGTTACCAATGGTTATATCCAAATGGTGGAATCATGTGTTTTTCTTTTTTTTCTTTCTTCCTTATTTTTTAAAAATGTACTTTATTGAAGTACAATTGATTTACAATGTTATGTTAGTTTTCGGTGGACAGCAAAGTGGTTCAGTGGTGTGTGTGTGTGTGTGTGTGTGTGTGTGTCTGTTTCTGTTGTGCAGATAAGTTCATTTGTGTCATGATTTAGATCCCACATATAAGTATTATATTGCATTTATCTTTCTCTTTCTGATTTACTTCACGTAGCATGATAATCTTTAGATCCATCCATGTTGCTGCAAATGGCATTATTTTATTCTTTTTCATGGCTGAGTAGTATTCCATTGTGTGTATATACCACATCTTCTTAATCCAATCATCTGTCGATGGACATTTAGCTTGCTTCCACGTCTTGCCTATTGTGAATAGTGCTGCTATGAACAGAGGGGTGCATGTATCTTTGCAAATTATAGTTTTGTCTGCATAGATGCCCAGGCATGGGACTGCTGGATCATATGGCAATTCTATTTTTAGTGTTTTGGGGATCCTGCATGTTGTTCTCCACAGTGGTTATACTAAATTACATTCCCAGAGACAGCAAAGGAGGAGTTTCCTTTGCTCCACACCCCCTCCAGTATTTATTTTCTTTTTCAAAAAATTTTTTTTTCATTTTTTTTGTATCATCTTATAATTAGAAAAACATGAAAAATATTTTTGGTCGATCCCCAAAGATTTTTTAACACTGCTCTAAAAATGTAAAGGGTAATTCATCTGTATGGCTAGATAATCGATAAGACGGAGGACAGTGAAAAGTGTCTCTCTCCCACTCCAGAAACCTCCTGCCTGCCCAGTTCTGTCCCCAAGAGGGAACCACTGTGACTTAGTTCCTTTTACACTCTTACCGGGATGTCCTGATTACTGGAGACACACACTGACACAAACACACGTGCACATGCTCGTGTTTGTAAGGGACAGAATATTCCTGCCTCTATACAGCATCCCCCCAGCTTCATGTATCTTGGAGAACATTCCAGCAGGGAGCTCCTGTCGTGGCTCAGTGCTTAACGAATCTGACTAGGAACCATGAGGACGTGGGTCCGATCCCTGGCCTTGCTCAGTGGGTTAAGGATCCGGCGTTGCCGTGAGCTGTGGTGTAGGTTGCAGATGTGGCTTGGATCCCGCATTGCTGTGGCTGTGGCGAGGGCCAGTGGCTGTAGCTCCTGTTAGACCCCTAGCCTGGGAACCTCCACATGCCGCGGGTGTGGCCCTAGATAAGGCAAAAAAAGACAAAAAAGAAAAAAATGTGGATGTACAGGAGTATTTGCTGGATGAAGGAGCTGACTTAATATTCCATTTCGCCCCTCCTCCCATGTCATCTTCATTTCCTTTTTCCTTTTTTTTTTTAAGGGCTGCACCTGCAGCATATGGAAGTTCCCAGGCTAGGGGTCCAATCCAAGCTGCAGCTGGGGCCTACACAGAAGCCACAGCAACACTGGATCCAAGCCGCATTTGCGACCTACGCTGCAGCTTGTAGCAACACCGGATCCTTAACCCACCGCGGGAGGCCAGGGATCGAACCTGCGTCTTCACGGAGACTAGGTCAGGTTCTTAACCTACTGAGCCACGACGAGAACTCCTCTTCATTGTCTTCCATCCTGTTTTTTTTCCGTCAGCCCCTTTCCCTCCAGCCTCAATACACACACACATCTGACCCTCAAAGGCTTGGAAGAAGAAAAGGAGGGAAGAGGTGGGGAGAAGGGAGGAAAGGAGGAAATTGAAAATACAAACCTCTGGAGTTCCCGTCGTGGCTCAGTGGTTAACGAATGCAACTAAGAACCATGAGGTTGTGGGTTCGATCCCTGGCCTCGCTCAGTGGGTTAAGGATCCGGCATTGCCGTGAGCTGTGGTGTAGGTTGCAGACGCGGCTCGGATCCCGCATGGCTGTGGCTGTGGCGAAGGCCGGCGGCTACAGCTCCTGTTAGACCCCTAGCCTGGGAACCTCCATATGCAGCGGGTGCGGCCCTAGATAAGGCAAAAAGACAAGAAAAAAGAAAATACAAACCTCTCAGCTGGACTTCATTGTTTTTCGCAGGGAACTGGCTCACACACCTGCTCTGTGCCGGGGGTTCTTTAAGATGCTCCAGTGGACAAAAACCTAAGAGCATCTGCCCTCGCTGAGTTCCACGCCAGTGACGTTCAAGAGAGACGCTAATTAAACATGCCAGATGCTGGCAGGCACCATGGGCCCACCTCGCCACACACCGTGCTCAGGATCCAAGCCTCTGAGGGTGCAGGCTGGCCAGCCTGCCCTGGGCTGCGGGTGCTGGGCAAGGCTGTTGCGTCTTCCTCACCTCGGGCCAGACCCTTCTCTTCCGGTGCGCCCTGCTGTCCTGTCACCGTCTCCCCGGTGACACCACGCAAGGTCTGGCATGAACAGTATCTACCAGGAACTGCGCCACCTCGTTCTGGGTGCCTGGTGCCGAAATAAGTCTTTGATGGGTCTGACCTTGCACGAAGCTTTGGGGGGTAGGCGTTATTATCATACCCATTTTGCAGATGAGAAAACCGAGAACCACAGAGAAGAGGCGGGATCAGAAAAGGCGAGGCACGGTGGACTCTCGGGTGTCTTTCATGTCTTAACTGTGACATGCTAAAGAGGGGTCAACAGATCTTGCTCTTTTAAACGTTCGGAATCTCGCTGTTGGTATCAATATTCCCAGGCTTATCGATTTTTCACTGGCCAGCTCTTAGTTTTTGCAACCGTTGAACTGAACTGATCATCCTTCAAATTTTTTTTTTTTTTTTTTGGCCAAGAGTCCTAGCACCTGTTCTGTTCCAAGAATTTTCTAGGCTTTGGGAAGACAAAAAGTAGGGCGGGCTGGCCCTTTGGAAGACCTAGAGGTGAGAACAAAAACATGTAATGCAATAGCAGTCACTTGGCCGATAACATTTATCCATCCAGACAATGTGATTGAACGCCACCACGTGTTAAGCACGATCTGGGCCCTGCCTGACCTGAGCCAAGAATCAGGAGATTTTGCAGGCCAGGAAACGGAGGCTTAGAGGTCGGTCCATGGGCAGAGAGAATGTAGGATGCCCAGTTAAATTTAAATTTAAATTTCAGAGAAGCGTGTTCCATACTTAGACCAAAAAATATATATATATATATTCACTGTTTATCTGAAATTCAAATTTAACTGTGTGTTCTGGATTTTTATTTGGTAAATCTGACAACCCAAGCTCAAGGTCATCCACCCAACTGGCTTGGAGCCAAACCCGTCTCGCTTTAGAACTGAAGCCCCAGACGGGCAGGTACTGGAACTGAACTGAAGATCAAGAACCCCACGGCGCCTCAAACACCGCCCCCTCCTCCCCGCACCCCGGAGTCAGAGATTCCATGGTCTTCTAGAGAACGTACCAGAATGGTACAGGCTCTCGGAGATGTTACTGATCTGTGTGTGCGTGTGTGTGCATGTGCGTGCGTGTGTTCAGGGATGGAGACGGGGGCGGGGGGGCAATGGGGGGTCTCGCCACCTCTTCCCATCCGGGTGCGAGGAGACAGCAGCTAAGCCGCAGAGTCGGTGGCTCCTGTTATCTGCGCTGCTCCTTCCGGAGGGAAATCAATGATTTCGTTAAAGACTCACAAACCCCGTGCTGCGGATTGGGGCCATCCCAGCGGAGCTGCTCTGCAGAGCCTTTTTATAAACAGCAACAATTTACACTCCAAATGAAGTCCTAATAAACTACCGCGGAGCCCTGCCAGGAGGAGGCCGGGTAAACACTTCCTTTTAATAAAACCCATGCGTGCGGGGCTCAGCAGGACTGCAGCCGTGCACGGTGCAACCAGCTTCCTGGCCTTGCAGCCTGGACCCGGGCCGGGGTGGGGGTGGGGGAACCCCGGGGGGAACCCCTCCGCGTCCTCCGCCCCCGCACAGCCCAGCTGTCTAGACCTTATCGGCTCTTATTCACCCAGGTCGGTGCTGCTGGGGCTTTTGATTCACCAGGTGGGAGGAGCCTTCGATTTCAGTGGGGACAGTCCCCCCACCCTGAGTGCTGGAATCCCGATGTCTCCCGGCCACCAATCTGCTGCGGTTCCTTCCTGCTCTTCCGCGAGGACAGTGGCCGCATGGTTGCTGGAACTCCGTCTGAGTCCGGCTGCTGGGTTAGCAAACGTCTCCGTCTGCCTCGCTGTGTGACCTTGGGCCCGCTTCAGCCCTCTGAGCATCGCTCTATCATTTACAAGACCGGGGTACTTACAGCACCTGGGATTTAAAGTTGGAGTTCCCGTCGTGGCACAGTGGTTAACGAATCCGACTAGGAACCATGAGGTTGTGGGTTTGATCCCTGGCCTCGCTCAGTGGGTTAAGGATCTGGCGTTGCCCTGAGCTGTGGTGTAGGTCACAGAGGCGGCTCCGATCCCGCGTTGCTGTGGCTGCAGCGTAGGCCAGTGGCTACAGCTCTGATTAGACCCCTAGCCTGGGAACCTCCACATGCCGGGGGTGCGGCCCTAAAATGACAAGAGGCAAAAAAAAAAAGTTAATTAATTAAAAAATAAAATAAAGTTGTGCCTGGCATAAGGGCTCCGTAACAATCATCATGCTGATTTTGTTATTAAAATGGCATAATATGCAGCGACTGTGAACTTTTTGGCCCACAATAAATGCTTAGTAAATGGTCTGATCTTTAGACTATCACGTTTACAATGACTGTACGTATTAATAAGCTATGGCAGAAAGACCTTTATAACTTTGAGGGAAAAAAAAGTGACATTGCTGTAAATTCTACCCATTGCCGTAACTCCATCCTTTAAGAGGAGCTAAAGAGGATAAATTTAAATAAATTTAATTCTGACAACCCTTGAATATCTGACCCATTCCCAAAGGGACCCCGTGGCGTTCTGGATGAAAGCACACCAGTTCCTTCAGCAGCTCCTGTAGACATCTCAGTTCTTTTTCCCATCCAGCCTCCAGTTTAAAATGGGGACGGATACCCTTATCTTCCAGGAAGGAATAAGTGAGTAAGTAATAAAACCCCGAGCGTGTCTGTAGCACACAGTAGGCTCTTTTCCATCCTGGCCCCCACATGAGAGCAGAACGCCATTGTGTCACTTCCTAAGAGCCAGACTGGCTAGTGGCGACGAGCCCAGACCCTGGAGTCAGATTGCCAGGGTCCACAACTTACTCCCTCAAAGCTGGGTGACCTCGGGCAGGTTGCTTAACCCCTCCTTGCCTCATCCACCTCCCTGGTTTGGTGGGAATGATAATACTGTGTGCTTGTGTTGATTAACTGGTGAAGCCCAGTGCCTGCTATGCAGTGGGCACTCGGTCAGTTGTCTCGGGCTTTTATTATCCCAAGCAAGCCGCCCCGGACTGGAGGCAGTACCCAGGAAGGGCTACTATGCCCTAATTCTCTCTTTAGCCCGGCATCAGAGCATCATCGTTGGCCATCTCCTCCCACGACTGGCTCATCCCAAGCTTCTGGACTTTTCCACAAGAGCTACCATTAAGCGTCAACACCCTTATCTCCTCCTCCACCAGCTCTTGTTTCCTTTGGACTCAAGTATAGGCCTTCACTTTAAGCCCTGTTTAATTTCATACTGCTAGCTTTGTGCTGTGATCCCCATTGTTCAAGAATCTTTGGGCTGTGCAGCCTGTCATCCAGCATTGGCCAGAGCTGCTGCTCTCCTGGCTTGTGGACAAAGCAGATGTTGTAAAGCCAAAAGGAAGAGCCAGAGCCTGCAGTGGACTTTTGTTGCTCTTCCCTGCACCGAATCCATGTCCCTTTTTCATCGTTTTGTTATTTTTTTTTTTGGCAACTGCCCTTCCGTATTTCTTTAGGGAATCACCCCGCCCCCTGGCAGGCCCCTTTGCTGGGGAGGTGCCTGAGGAGGGTCCAGGTCCCAGCCTGGGCCGATTGGATCCTGTCCCTGGAACCTAGAAGAGTCGAGAAAAGTGATACTAGGAACCCTTCCCGCCTAAGAGAAAGGGAAAGAAAAAAAGTCAAGCTGGCTCATCCTGAGAGCAGTTACTTGAAGACACTGTTCACTCGAGCCTCTTCAGTGGCTCCTGGGTGCTGCCCCTTTTCTGCCCTATCAAGGTCTGGTTCTTCATATTTGCCTTTGATGGCGTGTATCAGGCATTTCTTGCCACAAGAATGCTGTGTAACAAACAAACTATCACGGGCCGAGTTTCCTCCCCCTCCCCTTTTTTTTTTGCTCTTTAGGGCTACACCCACGGCACATGGAGGTTCCCAGGCTAGGGGTTGAATTGGAACTGCAGCTGCCGGCCTGCAAAACAGCCACAGCAATGCAGGATCCAAGCCGCGTCTGTGACCTACACCCCAGCTCAAGGCCACGCCAGATCCTTAACCCGCTGAGCGAGGCCAGGGATCGAACCTGCATCCTCATGGACACTAGCAGATTCATTTCCGCCGAGCCACGACAGGAACTCCTCAAAGAAGAATTTTGGCAGGGAGTTGATTTTCTAAAATACAGCCCCCTGCAGATACACCTGACAGCTCCACTTCTGCTTGTAAAAGCTTGTCCACTTTCTTTTTTTTTTTGTCTTTTTGCCTTTATCTAGAGCCACACCCGCGGCGTACGGAGGTGCCCAGGCTAGGGGTCTAACAGGAGCTGTAGCCGCCGGCCTTCGCCACCGCCACAGCCACGCGGGATCCGAGCCGCGTCTGCAACCTACACCACAGCTCACGGCAACGCCGGATCCTTAACCCGCTGAGCGAGGCCAGGGATCAAACCTGCGTCCTTATGGATATCAATCAGATTTGTTTCCACTGCACCATGATGGGAACTCCCGACGGGTGTCTTATTAAAAAGCAGATTCTGGTTGGGTAGTCTGGGGTAAGGCCTGAGAGTCTGCATTTCTAAGAAATGCCCAGGTGGTGCCTCTGCGACTTGTACCTGAACTATATTTTAAGCAGCAAGGACCTAGAGCGTATTCCTTTGCTAACAGAAAAAAAATTTTTTTGGTCTTTTTGGGGCCACACTGGCGGCATATGGAGGTTCCCAGGCTAGGGGTCTAACAGGAGCTGTAGCCGCTGGCCTTCACCCCAGCCACAGCAATGCGGAATCTGAGCCACGTCTGCAACCTACACCACAGCTCACGGCAATGCCGGGTCCTTAACCCACTGAGCGAGGCCAGAGATCGAACCCGCAACCTCATGGTTCCTAGTCAGATTTGTTTCCGCTGTGCCACGAAGGAAACTCTGAAAATTTTTGATCATGAGTCCCAACAGATGTATGCTTATTTACTTCTAAATTATACAAGTACAGGGTGTTCCTGTTGTGGCTCAGCAGGTGAAGAGCCCAACTAGTGTCCGTGAGGACGCAGGTTTGATCCCAGGCCTCACTCAGTGGGTTAAGGATCCAGGGTTGCTGTAAGCTGTGGTGTGGATTGCAGACATGGCTTGGATCTGGTGTTGCTGCGGCTGTGACTGTGGCTGTGGCCAGCCAGCTACAGCTCCTATGTGAACCCTAGTCTGGGAACCTCCATATGCTGCAGGTGCGGTCGTTAAAATAAAAATAAAAATAAAATAAAGAGGTAAAAGCAAAAACTTGACTCCTATTCCTGTCACCTGTGAGCTGTATAATTTGGCCAAGTTATACAATGCCATTGAATCTCTTTATATTAAAAACGCCAGGATTTCCTATAGTGGCTCAGCAGAAAGGAACCCAACTAGGATCCATGAGGATGCAGGTTCCTGGGCTCGCTCAGTGGGTTAAGGATCCGGTGTTGCCTTGAGCTACGGTAAGGTCATAGAAGCTGCTTGGATCCTGCGTTGCTGGGGCTGTGGTGTAGGCCTGCAGCTGAGGCTCTGATTCAACCCCTAGCCTGGGAACTTCCAAATGCCATAGGTGCAGCCTTAAAAAGAAAAAAAAAGTGGGGGAGCCATAAAAGCTACTTCATAGATTCATTATAATGTTGGAAGAGCTAGCACGTTGGAATTCCTGCTGTGGCGCAGGGGAGTTCCGGTTGTGGCGCAGCAGAAACAAACCCGACTAGTATCCATGAGGATGCGGGTTTGATCCCCGCCCTCGCTCAGATGGGTTAAGGATTTTAACTAGGGAGTGAGAAAGCCTGGGAAGGAGGGCTGCGAGGGCGCATGGCTGGGTGGGCAGTTCGAAGCCAGAGAGGGGATCCGTCTGCTGCGAAAGGGATGTTCCTGGCAGTGCAGAAGGCTTGTCGGCAGCTCCACAAAGACAGGGATCCTGATGGATCCCAAGCAACTCAAGCCGAGCCTGGCCTGATAAATAACGGCTGGTGGAAGGAGATATCTGGGCAAAGCATGGCAGTCTGGTTGTATTCTCAACGTAGAACCATCCTGCCGGATTTCTCGGTAACTTAGATCTCCCAGGGCGGTTGCTGTTGTCCTCATCATTTTAGGGACTACTCTCAGAGGAACGTCAAGGCCCGGAGGGTGTCAGCAGGGGAGCCATGACCCAGTATTGCTCTAGGATTTCCTGCAAAGCCTTTTCTCCAGCTGCTCCGTGCTCACCGGCTGGAAGTAGCTCTGGGAGCAGGTGGCAGATGTATCTCTCACTTGGCGCACCAATGAGCAGGTGGATGGGAGGACTGGGCGCTGAATGAACAGCTAGTGGCTTCTGGGAGATGCTGTCCTCTGTGAGGTGGGTGGCAGGTCTCGGGCTGTGGTCCCGAGGAAGCGCCCAGAAGGTAGACGGGGTTAGATCTAGACTTATTCCTTTTTTTTTTGTCTTTTTGCCTTTTATGTAGAGCCGCACCCGCGGCATATGGAGGTTCCCAGGCTAGGGGTCTAACAGGAGCTGTAGCTGCCGGCCTTCGCTACAGCCACAGCAATGTGGGATCCAAGCCGTGTCTGCGACCTACACCACAGCTCACGGCAACGCCGGATCCTTAACCCACTGAGCAAGGCCAGGGATTGAACCCGCAAGCTCATGATTCTTAGTCGGATTCGTTAACCACTGAGCCACGAAGGGAACTCCTAGACTTATTCTTAATTCAGGTCCATCTCGTTTGGTGTCTCAACCCTGTGGATCGCAAAATTGAAACAAAACACCCATTCAGTCCACTAACTTCTATGAAAACTTTACCTGCTACCAGGCTAAGAACAGCCTCTGAAGACAGAGCCGTGAATCAATTCCTGGCGTTACCTGAGCGTACGATGGAGTGTATAAATTGCAACCACATGGAATTTGTCATAATGCAGATTGTGAGGCCACTCGCATAGACGGTCTGAAGTAGTAAGTCTGGAGTGGGGACCAGGCACCCGCATTTCAAAGAAAAACAGCCCTCCTGGGTGATTCTAAAGCCGCCGTATCTTGAGAACCAACTGGTCAACCTGGAATCTTCGGCACCGAGAAAAAGAGTTCCTGGGTCCATCAGCACCTGCTTTTCCAAACAGGAATCCTGCCCCTTGTTAAGGACATTAAATGCACAAGCAGGTAGAGGAGGAAAAAAATCGCATAAAATTATTCTTGAATTATTGCTCAGGCAGGTCCCATGTTGGAGGTTGTTATGCCGTCTTTTAAAAAGATGAGCCCAGGAGCTCCCCGTCGGGCTCAGCAGTTAGCGAACCTGACTAGCATCCATGAGGACGTGGGTTCGATTCCCGGCCTCGCTCAGTGGGTTAAGGATCCGGCGTTGCCGTGAGCTGTGATGTAGGTCGCAGACATGACTCGGATCCCATGTGGCTGTGGCTGCGATTGGATCCCTAGCCTGGGAACCTCCCTATGCCGCGGGTGTGGCCCTAAAAAGACACAAAGACCAAAAAATAAAATCAAAAGATGAGCCCCAGCCGGTTTTCCTCCACTCTGGGGGAGAATCTTTTCTTCAGTGGGCGTCAGATGAAGGTCCTTGCCGTTTAAAAAGAACCGATCTTTAAATACTCCACACCGCATGTTTTCTGAGAGGCGCACAAGCAATAGCAGAGCCCAGGCCTTTTTTCAGTCTCACTCCTGGGGCGCGCACTTGCTGAATGAAGTGGCAGCCAGAGTCGCCTCTACGATGGATGTTAGGATTTCTATTCCTTAATTTTCTTTTCAAACCCAAGGAGTTAGATTGGCAGAAATTACATGTGCATGCGATAGAAGTCCATAGTTCCAGAGTTCCAGGCAGAGCTTGAAAAGTCCCTGCCACTTGTAGTTGCCATCTTGAGAGCGCCGAGAGGGCCTTCGAGCCACCGCTTCCTTTGGGGGAATTCTCTGTGATTAGGTCCCAATATTCCACCACGTGACCCCCAGGTTATTGCCCCCAGATGATGCACTGCACAGCCTTCAGCGGTGCTATTCACACGGACTGCGGGGTGAAGGACACCCTGGAGTTGTGCAGTCCACAACCTGCACAACCTGAGGCGTTGGCCCTAACTGTCCCCAGCGACGGTCTGGCAACTCCAAGATGCTGCTCCAGGCCTTGGACTGGGTGAGTAGGAAGTACACTTATTTTGTGGCTTTCAAAGAACCTAGTGGTGAAAATGGAGACGAATGGAATACCCAAGGAAAGCGAGGATCCGTATTTCCAATTACACTGAACATGCCTTCCTCACCCACACGGGTGCCAATTTATATTATTCAGAGTTCCACTGAAATTGGCCCAAGCCCCTGGGGTGCTTCTTGCCTAGTTTCACTTGTTCCTCTGGGATAATTGGTTGAAAACTGATTGCTGGGTCACTAATTATGGGGCCTATTGACAATGTATTTCGGCTTAGGGAAGCAATTAAAAAGTTCACTCTAATTAATCAGGGGTAATTAACAGGTCTTCAATTTTGCCACGAGATTAATTATCAGGAAATCCAGAACACATCAATGTGCATTCCAGGAAGGCGAGAGAAGGCTCAGGCACTGGAGCTGGTGGTTATTTGGGCCATTCATTCATTCATTTGACCGGCGTTTACTGAGCACCTACATGGTGCCAAGCACAGAGCCCAGGGACTCTAGTGGCTTTGCTGATACAGCTTCTTATGGGAGCAGCAGTGGTCAGACACGTGACCAGATGGTTATAGAGAGCCTCTCTGAAGGCATAATAACAGTAGCACTCCTAGCTAATTGTTTTGAGGGCTTATTATATGCTACCTGTCAAGGTAAGACATTGCATCTTTCATTTCATTAGGTATGGACAGAGGCCCTATGAGGTAAATACTGCTGGTTGTTTAACAGGTAAGAAAACTGAGGCCCAGACAGGTCAAGAAACTTGCCCGGTATATCTGGAATCTAATATACAGCACAAATGAACCCGGCCACGCGGACAAGAAACTCATGGACTTGGAGAACAGACTTGCGGTTGCCAAGGGGGAGGGAGTGGGATGGACTGGGAGGAGTCTGGGGTTAATCGATGCAAATTATTGCCTTTGGAGCGGATGAGCCACGAGATCCTGCTGTATAGCACAGGGAACTATATCTAGCCACTTGTGATGGAACATGATGGAGGGTAACGTGGGAAGAAAGAATTGCATATGTACGTATGTGTGATTGGGTCACTTTGCTGTACAGTAGAAAATCGGCAGAACACGGTAAACCAACCATAATGGAAAAAATGAAAATCATTATGTAGTGTAAAAAAAAAGTAAGCTGAAGACAAAGATTAAAAAAAAGGAAGACACTTGCTCAAGAACACCCAGTGCTGTGCCTTGTGGGTTTAAAACAACACTGTCAGAGTTCCCATCATGGCTCAGCAGTAACCAATCTGACCAGCATCCGTGAGGATGCAAGTTCGATCCCTAGCCTCGCTCAGTGGGCTAAGGACCCGGCGTTTCCGTGAGCTGAGGTGTAGGTCGCAGACACGGCTCGGATCTGGCGTTGCTGAGGCTGTGGTGTAGACCGGCGGCTTAGCTCTGATTTGACCCCTAGTCTGAGAACCTCCATACACTGAGAATTTAAAAAGACCTAAAAAAAAAAAAGAGAGAGAGAGAGAGTCTGCCTAAGCAGTAAGCCAAAGCAGAGAAGAACTGATAAATGGAGAGAGATTAAGCCTTGGTGAGGTCACAGAGTCCCTAGACTTGGCTGAGTCTGACCCACCTACTCCCAGAGGACCAGCCTGTGGGGTTATCCTTTCCCTCCAAAGACCTGTCATTTTGATTTGGGATTCTGTCACATGTGACCCGAGAATCCCGATTAACACAGTGCTCAGGGAATGCTTACTGAATATGAATAGAAGCATCAGAACTTTTCCTGGTCGGGGTCTTAAGAAAGCTGAATTCCACTCCCTTTGTTTTTTTAAAAAGTGACACCCCGTTTGACCTCCATTGGCTCTTCATGTTTACCTTTGCAGCTTTGAAAAGGAATTTTATGTACATTCAGAGTCAGGAAGGCTAGGAATTTAGGCATGCCCTCTAAGTGTGTTTAGATATAGATTTTCGGATGTTTCAAAAGTAATATCAGTTCACTCTAGAGAACACGGGAAAGCACAAAGAAGAAAATAAAAATTACGTACCTACTCTGGAGTTCCCTTCGTGGCTCAGTGGTTAACGAATCCGACTAGGAACCATGAGTTGCGGGTTCCATCCCTGGCCTCGCTCAGTGGGTTAAGGATCCGGCGTTGCCGTGAGCTGGGGTGTAGGTCGCAGACGCAGCTCGGATCCCGCGTTGCTGTGGCTGTGGCGCAGGCCGGCAGCTACAGCTCCTGTTAGACCCCTAGCCTGGGATCCTCCATATGCCACGGGTGCCGCCCTAGATAAAGCAAAAAGACCTAAAAAAAAAAAAGAGATGCTCAGAAGTGAAGTCATTTGCCAGGGATCACACTCCTAGTTGGCGACAGAGCTGGACTAGATGACAGCGCCACCAGGCCAAAGCACATGCATCCAGCCTTTTTGATGTGAGTGCCTACCTGGACCTCCCCGAGGGGTCAGAGCCTTGGGCCCCAGACCCTGGTCCTCAGTAGCCGGCTGAGAGACCAGCCTCTGCGGCTGGTTTCGGGGTCCCCATCCCATCCCACATATTCCTTCCCCCTGCCCCGCCCCCCCCCGCGCCTATGCCCTTCTGCCCACAGCAGCCGGGCTGCTCAGGTCCCAGCACGCCTCGGGCTGCAGCAGGCCTGAATTACGACCTAAGATGCCTGAAAATTCCCCTGGAAAAGGAAAGGGGCCAATCGAATGTGCGTTATGCTCATTGAGAGCTCGCCAAAGCCAGGGGACCTTGTAGGATTTATCTCGATCCAACCCACAGCACTGGGAACACGGCCTGGCACGTAGCACGCATTAAATGGCTATGAACTTGACCCAAGTTTTCCGAGAGATGGGGACGAAACACACACGCACACACATGCCCTGACACAAACGGTCCCCACGCAAGCACACCCACACACACAAACACTACACCCACACAGCCTCCACGCACAAACACCCCCCTTCTCCACCCCACTCTCTGCCCATGCGCGTACGCCCACCTGACACAAACGCTTGCACACATGGACGCGTGCACACCCAAATACGCAGACACACACGTAAACCCACAGACACACACACATACACGCCGGTTTTGCTTGCCGAGCTTGTGTGCTTGCATCTGTGATTTTTTGTCTCCCTTGACACGTTATATGTGTGTAATGCCATCACTCATTTTAATTACATTATTGAGGGCTCTGTGTGGCCTGTGGCTACTTTTGGGACCAAATTCGAAATTTCAAAACAGCCATCTTTCTTCCCAGAGGGAGGGCGATGAGGGACTTATTTTCTTGGGGAAACCCTTTTGTTCGGCTTGGCTGTTTTTTTTTTTGGTTTTTTGTTTTTTTAAACCATGCATGTATATTTATATGATCTTTCCAAAGCATAAAAATAGAGATATTTAAATAAAGAGCCACCTTTCAACAACAACTGCTGACTTACATAAAAGCTTTTATAACTGGGTTAGTTAGAGATTAAAGTTGAGGCCTGCTCTGGCTGGGTTCACGGGGCCCCCAAAAGGGTGGGCAGCCAAGCGCGGTGGCTGACAGCCCTCCGGGGCCTGGGCTTACCGCCTCTGGGTGAGCCCGGGCACACGTCTCCTCTCGAGGCTGCTCAGGTTCTAGAAGCCCCTTCGGAGACACCCCTGCACTTCCCTTTAGCTCTTCTCTTTGCTGGGTCAGTGACAGATCTGTGTGGATTAGGGACGTAAAACTCCGAAATCTACTCAGTCAGATGAAAATCTGTCTCTTCATTCTCAGGCTCAAGTGGAAATGATTAAATCCGAGGAGTCAGGCTTAGGGGTCAGAGGTCTGACTGCAGCCTTTGAGCTAGAAGTTCTGTCACATGCTTTCCTGTGATTTTAAGACAAGCTGGCGTCTGGTCCCCAGATGCTGTGGCAGCTGTGTGGAGCCTCCGAGGCAAACCCAGGGCAGAGGGAGGCCCCCAGGTGGGCCGAGTACTTACAACCAGCTCAGGAGAGAGCCGGGGCTTTCTTCTGAGTCCAGGATATTCCTGGAGGGGTTAATTTCCATCCAATGACTTCTTAATGAGAGCCCGCTTACCTCCAAATTGGGAGACTTTAAAGCTCCTGCAATTCAAAACTTATCAGCAAGCGGGTTGGCTTTGAATGTGAAGAGTTCACACAATCAGGAGCTCCAAAGAAAAGAAAGAACCCCATTAGTAAAAGCCAACAGCTAGCAAAGGCGGAAAAAAACGTTAGCTTGAAATTCAGCAGAGGGTCTTGCTCCGTAACCCCGCCCAGAGGATGGGAAACTGGGGTCCTGGGGGTTGGCTCTGACTTGCAGGTGTGCTGTGTGTGGGCTCCACGTACAATTTTAACTCTGGGGGACATGGCACGAACACACGCGGTTTGGGGGCTTCCTTGTGAAATCAGAGACTCCGGCAGGCGGCAGCCCTGCGTTCCTGCAGAAGTGATCTCCTTGGGCTTCGCCTTCGCCACAGTCCCCAACTTTCCCTCCAGCCTTTTCAGCCGTGGGTGTCACGCTCCCTGCCTGGCTCTTGTGGCTGTTCGCGTTTTCTGCCCCCCCGAGAAACCACCCCCGTGCTTACTTACCGCCACGGGCGGACTGTTTCCAGAGAACCCACCCCGTGCTTGCTTACCGCCACGGGCGGACTGTTTTGCAAATCCAAGCATCACCGGGAAGACAGGTGAGGCCAAAGATACTCCACGGGGCTATGTTTAGGGAATTTCTTGTTTTTAACCCAAAAGTGTTGCTGTTTTGATTCAGCTGCCCCGGTGACAGCACTTCAAATGTCCCTTGCACCCCATGAGGACAGACTCCAGGACAGTCCTCCGTTATTCCCGCATCCTGATACTCAGCCACTGTGTAACCTTCTCCTCTGGAGTGTGGGCAGGCTCTGTGACTTACTTCTAACCAGCAGAGTAGAGCCAAGGGGACAGTGCGTTCCAGTGATCGCATTGCCCAAGACTCGCCAGCGGATGGTTTTCCTTTGCTGGCTCCATGGAGCAAGAGTGGCCATGCTTGGTGAGGCCACCTGCAAAGATCTGAGGGCAGCTGACGCCCAACAAGCCGCTGGGAACTGAGGGTGACTTCTAGCCAAGTGCCAGCAAGAAACAGCCCCCGAGTCTGACAGCCCGGAAGGACCCGAGTCCTGCCAATAACCACGTGGGCTTGGAGGCCAGCTCTGCCCCGGCCGAGCCTTCACATGAAACCTCAGACCCGGCTGACGCCTGGATTGCAGCCTTGACAGACCCTGAAGCGGAAGACCCAGCTAAGCCGTGCCCCGGGCTCCTGAGTCACAGAAACGGGAGAAACTCAACAGCCGTGAGTTGTCTAAGTGGCTGAGTTTGTGGCGATGGCGTTATGTAGTGATAAGGCGAGCTCCCTCTGGAGCTGGAGTTTCAACAGCTGCATTCCTTCTCTCTTTGGCCCCATCTACGTCTCTAATAATTTTACTTACATACACCTGCCAAGTGCCTGCTTCTCAGCTAAGACACGGCAGGCATGTCCCTGATGGAGCAAGTGCCAACTGGATGGGATTTGGGACAAAAGACCCAGAACAGGGACTAGGACTCAGAGTCAGGTTTTAAAATGATAGTCTCCTCCTGCTGGGGAGACTTCTAGTGCCACCACCACCCCGCTTCTCCTGGGCACACTGAGGTTGGCACAGCCCCTGCCCCCACAAAGCTGGGCAGGGCCACCTGTTAAGTTCTGAACAATGGACTGGAAGGGAAGTGGACGGGTGTCACTTCTGGGCCATGAGGAGCCTGCCCCTCTTTCTTCCCTGCTGGGGTGACCGGGGGCGGGGGGGGGGACTTGTGTTCTAGATGGTACAGCGACAAGGTGTCAGGGCCCCCATCCTTCCGGGCCCCTAAGTGACCATACGGAACAGAGCTCCTCCCTGACGTTGCTGCACACACTGCGAGAAGGAAACATCACGTGTTCAGCTCCTGAGCTTCCAGAGTTAACGTCACCCCCAGGAAAAACCTAGACCATGTTGACTAAAACACCTGTTAGAGACAGAAGCAGACCACACCTTGTACTCATTCTTATTTCATCTCTTCGCCTTTTAAGAAATATAAAAGCTGCTAACACTCTCTGAGGCTCCTGACAGTACATAAGTGTTATCAGAGCTCCCACCCATCCTGAGAGCCTCAGCCTCCCACCCTCACCCCCAGCAGAGTCAGAGGAATCCTGCTCTCGGCTCCCAGGACACTCCCATCACACCTCTGTTTAGAGCACTTAGTCCTTTGCGTTGAAATGATCTACGTACGTCTGTCTCTCCCGCTGGGCTCTAAGTGTCAGGAGCCTCCTCTGATTCCTTCTTAAAAATCGGGGGCGAGGAGTTCCCGTCATGGCTCAGTGGTTAACGAATCCGACTAGGAACCATGAGGTTGCGGGTTCGATCCCTGGCCTTGCTCAGTGGGTTAATGATCCGGCGTTGCCGTGAGCTGTGGTGTAGGTCGCAGACGCGGCTCGGATCCCGCGTTGCTGTGGCTGCGGCGTGGGCCAGTGGCTACAGCTCCGATTAGACCCCTAGCCTGGGAACCTCCACATGCCGCGGGTGCGGCTCTAAAATGACAAAAGGTAAAAAAAAAAAAAAAAAATCGGGGGAGGAACACACTGAGGGAAGGACAAATACAGATAAAAGGTGGCTGCTCTGGGCTCTCCTCCACTTTTATCCGGCAGGGTGTTAGTTAAGGCTCTTTGGATTGCGGGTAGCAGAAATTTAATCTTGCCAGTTTATGTGCAAAAAAAGGAAATTTATAGGAAGGATTCAATAGTTCTTGGAGTCCAAGGAAAAGCCAACAGCTCAAGGAATTACAGGCACCAGGGCAGGCACCTGGGGACCTTGGGGATGGGACTTTATCGCGCTCCCTTCCCGGGCTCTGCTGTG
>PVHT020000061.1:15479030-15507030 GCA_004024745.2 Catagonus wagneri
AGTGTCACTTCTCCTGGGTGGTTCTCAACACCCAGGGCCCTGGGCTCCATGCATGGGCTTTATCCGGCCCAGCTCAGCCTGATCGCTCAGCGAAAGCTTGACTGTTAGCTGGGACCTAATGATGAACCCATAGCAAGTGTTTGTTGACTTAAAATGAAATCGATTGGAGTTCCTTCGTGGCTCAGTGGTTAACGAATCTGACTAGGAACCATGAGGTTGCGGGTTCGATCCCTGGCCTCGCTCAGTGGTTAAGGATCCGGCGTTGCCGTGAGCTGTGGTGTAGGTTGCAGACGCGGCTCGGATCTCACGTGGCTGTGGCGGTGGCGAAGGCCGGCGGCTACAGCTCCTGTTAGACCCCTAGCCTGGGAACCTCCATATACCGCGGGTGTGGCCCTAGATAAAAAGGCAAAAAGACAAAAAATAAATAAATAAAATAAAATGAAATGGATTACTAGAGGCTAGACTGTGTTTCCCCTGACCAGAATTTTCTGCAAATCAGAGTCCTGCAGGAAAGAGGGCGTGGTGGCATGGATGCTGGAAACAGAGCAAGCTCCTCCCTCTTCCAAGTCCTGGCCATTCGTTCTCACGCATTCATTCAACAAACCTAGCATTCCACTGTTCTCCTAGGCCTGGGGATATTAAAGTGCCAAAGATCTTATCTTGCCACATACTCAGGTCTTGTGGGGACAGGCAGGCATTTGAACAGATAACCTGATTTCTGGGTTTTAAAACAGTCAGTGAAGTCTTATTAGGAGGATGCCTTGTGGAGCTCCCGACTAGGGACCATGAGGTTGCGGGTTCGATCCCTGGCCTCTGTTCAGTGGGTTAAGGATCCCGCATTGCTGTGAGCTGTGGTGTAGATCGCAGACCCAGCTTGGATCTGGTGTGGCTGTGGCTGTGATGTAGGCTGGCAGCTGTAGCTCTGATTGGATCCCTAGCCTGGGAAGCTCCATATGCCGCAGGTGTGGCCCTAAAACAAACGAACAAAAGAGTTTGCCTTGTGGATCCTGCCTCCATCGCCTCTGACATACATGATTTGAACAAGTTATGGATCTCAGTCACCTTATGACAAAAGAAGGCAAAAATCATGTCAGCTTTGCAGTGTTGTATTAGATATAATATATAAAGTGTTTAACATATAATAGATTGCCAGTAAATGGTAACTATTAATGTCATTGCAAAACCCAAGCTTTTTTTTTTTTTAACATACTTATGCTTTTTGCAACATTGTCTGGTACTGAGTAGTCCTCAAACATTTTTTGAAGGAATGAACCCATTATTTCCTGTGCATTTACCTCACACTAGGCATTTGTGTGTGTATCTGGAAAATAACTTTTTTTTTTTAATGCTTTTTAGGGCCGCACCCACAGCATATGGAAGTTCCCAGGCTAGGGGTCACATCGGAGCTGCAGCTGCCAGCCTGTGCCACAGCCACAGCAGCCGCAATGTGGGATCCGAGCCACGTCGGTGACCTCCACCACAGCTCACGGCAACGCCAGATCCTTGACCCACTGAGCGAGGCCAGGGATTGAACCCGCAACCTCACGGATACTAGTTGGGAACTCCGAAGATACATTTTAATTTAGAGAAAGACAGTGCGAGAGAGGAGCTAAGGTTGTCTTTCATCTTCGGTGTTAGAGATATGTGTGTCCTAAACCGTGCTGTGAATTTGGGCTCTGTTTCTAGAACCAGAACCTGTGAAGGGGGTTCTTTGGGCAAGTCATGAGACTGTTTGCAGGAGAAACTTGGAAGGACAGGAGCAGGGGGCAGGATACAGCAGGCCAAGTAGTGAGACAAAGGTGGGGTGGTTTCTGGGATCTCAGCCTGGGCTCACTGCAACCCTGCAGAGAACACTAAGGTATGAGCTGCACACAGAGCCGGGACTGCCTTGAAGAAAGGGGGCTGGATTTTATACCCCCCCCCATCAGTCAGCAATTGTCTGTGAGTGGCCTGGGAGGAACATCATAAGTCTGAAGCATCTCCTGGCAGGGTGGCTCCCACTGACTTCAGGAAGGTTGGAGTTCCCGTCGTGGCTCAGTGGTTAACGAATCCGACTAGGAACCATGAGGTTGCGGGTTCGATTCCTGGCCTCGCTCAGTGGGTTAAGGATCCGGCGTTGCCGTGAGCTGTGGTGTAGGTTGCAGACGCGGCTCAGATCCCGCGTGGCTGTGGCTGTGGCGAAGGCCGGCGGCTACAGCTCCCGTTCAACTCCTAGCCTGGGAACCTCCATATGCCACGGGTGCGGACCTAGATAAGGCAAAAAGACAAAAAAAAAGAGAAGGCTGTGGCGTCAAGATCAGGAGCTGGGTGCTGTAGAGGGGACCTGGTGGAGAACCGAGAGCCTATGCTGGAGGCTTGGAAGTCCCCTCATTAAAAACGAGCCCCTTGCAATTTATGACTCACGAGGGAACAGAGGGCTCAAAAGCTTAAATAACACATCCGAGATATCTAGCTCTAGGCAAAAAGTGAATTCCGACAACTACTGCAGGTTCATAAAAATAACTACGAGTTATTCATTAAATTACCGTATGCTAGGTAGTGAAATAAACGCTTTACATGTGCTGTCTTGCTTGCTGCTCGTAACAGAGTAAGTAATCTTATTATCTCGCAATTAAAGTGAGGAAACACATGCTAGGAGGTGTTACGTAACTAACTGGGAATCACATTACTAGCAGTGGCATGGTTGGGACTGAAATCAAGCATGTCAGACCCTAAAACCAAGAGTATTAGCCACAACTCTAGGAACATATTATGAGGTAGTAACGCTTATTTTTCTCCCCATAAATTTTCCTTCCCCTTCACCCATTTTGTTCCCTGCATTCAATCAGGGAACAAAATCAGCACTTTCTTCATGGGATATTTGTAGAGGAGTGGACACTGGAAGAGGGTTTCCTTTTGGGCTGCCCCCCCCAAAAAAAACTTAAGGCTTTCTTTGGGAAAAAAGATTTAAGATCACAAAGTGTATTGGCTTAAAGACATGGGAAGATGTCATTTGTTCTATTAGACTTAGGGTCTGCTACCCTGGAAGAAAAGGAAAAGAATGAGCAGCTAGGTCGGGAAGGCAGAGAGAGAGAGAGAAAGAGGAGAGAAGAGAAGAGAGAACTTTGTAGCCCTGAGAAGTAGAAGTAAGCCTTACTTCTCAGCAGCACCACGGGGACAGATCGCAAAACCCCAGGGAAGAAAGACTCTATGATGCTTCTAGGTAGGTGGCACCACAGGAAGCCTAACAAAAGAATTCCTCTCGGTGTTCCACAAAGAAGCATGGAGCGGGAGTGGATGAAAAGAAGCCCCGCAGAGAGGGACAGTGGTTGCATCAGTGACAGCTTGTATCAACCTGTGACTGAGAACCAAATGCAGCTCCTCCTTGGACGCGAAAGACGCGGATGTGACTGGTCCTAGGAAGGACCAACGTCGAACTTTTTCTATAGATCGGGGCGGGGAGAGAGAGCATGCAGACAGAGAATCAAGTTGCACTGAAAAATGGGGGGAGGTGGGTATTTATGGCACATCCAAGCTTGAAGTTTGAAATGTGTGCCTGTAATGAATTAAAAAAAAAAAAGGAGGAGTTCCCTTCGTGACTCAGTGGTTAACGAATCCGACTAAGAACCATGAGGTTGCGGGTTCGATCCCTGGCCTTGCTCAGTGGGTTAAGGATCCGGCGTTGCTGTGAGCTGTGGTGTATGTTGCAGATGCAGCTTGGATCCCACGTTGCCGTGGCTGTGGCGAAGGCCGGCGGCTACAGCTCCTGTTAGACCCCTAGCCTGGGAACCTCCATATGCCGTGGGTGCAGCTCTACATAAAGGCAAAAAGATCAAAAAAAAAAAAAAGAAGGAAAAAAAATGGATTGGCCTTGGGGGCTATGGAGACAGTGGCCTGCATTTGGGTGGGTGGAGAGAACGCTTCTGTACCGGTGTCAGCATGGCTGGTCACCCAAAGACAAACCCTTAGCTAACCTATTTCTGTTGCTCTACCCCTGTCCCCACCACGATGGTGGGAGGTATCGAAAACTGAGGTTGAAGAAAGAAAATCTAGAACCCAGATGGGGTTGCTGTCTCAATAAAAGGAGGTTTTAGAAAAATTATAATCAACCCAGGGAGGCAAATCAGGGGATTTGTCACTCACAGACGCTTTGGGTTGGAAAATTGCAAAATCAACTCATCCATGTGTACCTGAAATACTGAGTCTGCACCTCGTGGTGACGCTAAAAATCAAATTTACACTATGGATACCCTAATGTCAAAAGTGACAAAGTCATATTACAAGCTTGCTCTTTTTTTTTTTTTTTTTTTTGGTCTTTTGTCATTTTAGGGCTGCACTCGTGGCATATGGAAGTTCCTAGGCTAGGGGTCTAACAGGAGCTGTAGCTGCCGGCCTACACCACAGCCACAGCAACGCGGCATCCGAGCCGCGTCAACAACCTACAGCACAGCTCACGGCAACGCCGGATCCTTAACCCACTGAGCAAGGCCAGGGATTGAACCCGCAACCTCATGGTTCCTAGTCGGATTTGTTAACCACTGAGCCATGATGGGAACTCCTACAAGCTTGTTCTTAACAGGTAAAACCCCCAGGGTCCCCTGCAGATACAAATGCAAAAGTATTCTGTAATAACGCTACCTTAACCCTAGGTTCCATGGGATTCCTGCAGTCTCGACAATTCCCTCCCCCCTGGATTTTGCCATCATTAAAAACTACAAACCATAGGAAGAAATCGTCAACCATAAGGAAGAGTCAGCAGACACCACAGACAATAAAACTGGCAACCCCAGGAACGTCCAGTAGCAGAACAGCAACTGAAAGACACTATGCATCCATTTAAACATTTTAAAGAGACTGAAAACATGAAAATCATTTTGAAGGAACAGGGTACTATAAAAATAATAACAAGCACATTTGAAAGAGAATCACATAGATTCTGCCAATAAAAAAAAATGTGGTCACAGAAAACAAAACATCAATAAATATGTTGGGCAGCTAGTTAAACACCGCTAAAAAGAGAGGCGTTGAAGCATGAGGTAAGGCTGAAAGTATTCCCCAGAAATAAAGATCACAGAGAAGAGCTGGATGAGATGGATAAACGATATGCAGCACACCAGCGAGAAGAGTTCTGGAAGGAAGGAAGAGCGAGAATGTAAAATAGACACTATTCAATGAGAATTTTCAGAATTTAGGAAGCACACTGAGTTCTGAACAGGATAAATACACATACAGCCACACCTGGACACCTCAGGTTGGAACTGAAAAATAGCAAAGGGAAAGTTAAAAGACAATGAAATTATCTGCAAAAGGAAAAACAGATTTTTTTAAATTTTTTCTTTTTTTTCCAGTGTCGCACCCACGGCATATGGAGGTTCTCAGGCTAGGGGTCAAAGCAGAGCTACAGCTGCCGGGCTAAGCCACAGCCACAGCAATGCAGGAGCCGAGCCACATCTGTGACCTACACCGCAGCTCACGGCAACGCCGGATCCCTGACCCACTGAGCGAGGCCAGGGATCAAACCCGTGTCCTTATGGATAGTAATCAGATCCATTTCTGCTGTGCTACAACGAGAACTCCAAGAAAAACAGATTGATAGCTGCAACAGAACTCAGAAAGATGGAATAGTCCCTTCAAAATTCTGAGGAAGAAATCTGTCAATCTAGAAGTATATACTCAGTTTAAATATCAGTAATGAACGTAATAAAAAGACTTTTTGGACAGAAAAGATGAAGAGTTTAATGTTCCTAGGGTTATAGTGCCATAAAAAGATCCTGAAGGCAGAATGAAGGAGTAGGTACCAAAACCATTGTTGAGTCAACAAACTGGTGACATTGGTGGCTAAAGAAATTGTTTCTCCTTAAAAAAAAATAGTAACTAATATTGAGGGAGAGGGTAAAAGCAAGGTGGAACTAAAATATGGTAGACAACCAAAATGAATCAGATGAGGAGTTCCCATCGTGTCTCAGTGGAAGTGAATCCGACTAGCAGCTATGAGGACGCAGGTTCGATCCCTGGCCTCTCTCAGTGGGTTAAGGATCTGGCATTGCCATGAGCTGTGGTGTAGGTCACAGACACAACTCGGATCTGGTGCTGCTGTGGCTGTGGTGTAGGCCGGTGCCTAGAGCTCTGATTCGATCCCTAGCCTGAGAACCTCCATACGCTGCAGGTGCAGCCCTAAAAAGTATTAAAAAAAAAAAAGCTATATAAAAGAAGGAAATAGAAATTGTGTAAAACACGTAAGATAAAGTAACAGAATAAAATGATCCAAAGGAATCCAAATGCACAACCACAATAAATGTAAATGGATCATGGTCATCGATTAGCACACAAGGATTTTTGCATTGGAAAAAAAAATTTTATCTATAAGCTGTTTGTTAGAGATACACCTAAAAAGTAATTTTTGCAAGTTATGGGATGGAAGAAGATATCCCAGGCAAACAGCGATGAAAACAAGACCATTGTATCAATAGTAGAATCAGATAAAATATTATCTAAGACAACAAAGCATAGTTAGAGATAGAACACCCAATACTACCGCTTACATGTGGAAACTAAAAAGACACAATGAACTTCTTTGCAGAACAGACAATGACTCATAGACTTTGGAAAACCTTTGGTTTCCAAATAAGACAATCTGGGCGGTGGGGGGATGCACTGTGGGTTTGGGACACAAAATCTATCAAATTGACTTGTGATGATTTTTGTACACCTATAGTTGAAATAAAATTCATTGTTATATATTTAAAAAAAAAGAAACGACTGTTACATAAATATTAAAGGGAAAATTCACCAAGAAGACACAAATACCCAAACGTGTATTCAACTAATAACACAGCTTCAAAACACAGAAAGCAAACAAGAGATAATTACAAGAAGACTGTGACGAATCTGTGATCAGAGAGGGAGATTCTAATAAATAATTCTCAGAAATTGATGCACAAAGGAAACGAAAAATAAAGATATTGCCATTTTGAGCATCATAACTAATACACTGGGTCTAATGAGCATGTTTAGGGTATAAAATCTAAAAATTAGACTATATCCCCGTTAAGCGGTGGTAGAATATTTATCAAAAATTTCCAAGGCTACAAAGCTAGTCAATATCATACTGACCACTTCCTCAGCAATGTGATAAAATTGGAAGAAAAGGGCAGAAAAAGGCAGTCCATGTCTCTCCCTACTTCCATCGGGAAGCTCTTACACTCTTAAAACAATTCTTGTGTCAAAGAAGAAATCTGGTGGAAGTTAGAAAATATTTAGACATTTACAACAATGAAAAACACTTCCTATTAAAATGCTGCGGATACTGACTCTAAAAATTCACATGGAAGAGTAAAAGCTCAAGTTCAATAGAAACCGGGAAAACAGAAGTGAAATAGCAAGGAGATTCTCTCACACCTGTCCGTGTGGCAAAACATTTGAAAAACGTCTGACAATGCCAAGTGCTGGCAAGGACACGAGATGATGGACTGACTACTGCCGCTAGAGGTTTAAGTGCCACAGAAGTTCAAGAGTACTGAGGTAAACCAGCAGGAGTGCCTGTCGCGACTCAGTGCTAATGAACCCGATTAGGCTCCGTGAGGTTGTGGGTTGGATCCCTGGGCTCGCTCAGTGGGTTAAGGATTTGGCGTTGCTGTGAGCTGTGGTGTAGGTTGCAGATGAGGCTTGGACCCAGCATTGCTGTGGCTGTGGTGTAGGCTGGCAGCTGTAGCTCCAATTCGACCCCTAGCCTGGGAACCTCCGTATGCCGCGGGTGCAGTTATAAAAAGAAAGAAAAAGAAAGAAGAGAGAGAGAGAGAGAGAGAGAGAGGAAGAAAGAAAGAAAGAAAGAAAGAAAGAAAGAAAGAAAGAAAGAAAGAAAGAAAGAAAGAAAGAAAGAAAGAGAAAGCAAGCAAGCAGGAAGGAAAGAAAGAGAGAAGGAAAAAAGGAAGGAAGGAAGGAAGGAAGAAAAAGAAATAAAGAAGGAAAGAGAGAACAGAAACAAAGAAACCCTCCACAAACCCTCCAACTCAATATTATCTCTAAGCGTGTGCCCTGGACTGGCCACCCCACCCATTAGCGGTGGGTCCTAAACAGCCTTCAAGGTCAAAGCAGAAACAGGAAATACTAAAGGGCATTTACACGTTGGAAGAGCAGGTCTTGTTTTTGTTAAAATTGTGTGGGTTGGCGGCACTGGAAAAGTGTGCTTCCTGGGGGTTGGTAGTGGTAAAAAAAGAGACGAGAACAGATGCTGCCCCAAAGAAACTCACCTTTGTACACAAAGAGACACTGAAGGGTGTTCACTGCAGTGTTGTTTTTCACGGGGAAAACTGAAATTAGCCTCAAGTGCGATGAAAACAGTCATATTTATCTACTTAGAAGAATATGCGCCTGCCGTTGAAATAACCTAGATCTACACGTTCCAGCATTGAGAAATCTCAAAGTCATCGTGTTGAATAAACACACGGAAGACATAGCATCATTTCTCCGAATTACTCCATACATAGTTAAAATCCTGAAATATTCGCGGAAAGGATAGTACCAGCCTCAGGATGTGTTTGTATTTGAGGAGGAGAGTTGGGAAGGGACTTAGATAAAATGCGCTCACGCGGGGGAAGGAAACGGCTTTTGTTTTACGTGTGACAGCCTGCATGTAAACAGATCCGAAGCAAATACAGGAAAATGAGAATACTTGGGCTGCTAGGGACAGAGATGTGGGTTATTTACTGTGTGTCCGACGCGGTTCATAAATGAAAATTTTAAAAATTAAAACGATCCCAATAAAAACACCTTCAGAACATCGCTTAGCCAGCAGAGGCTCCCAAACCGCAGCTGAAAGGCTGATGCTCTTGAACGTGGCAAAGGCAATGTTTGCCGGCACTTAACCTGGGGGCAGGGAGACAATGTAAATTTGCACACGCCGAAGAAATCAATAGAAGCAGAAGGTCCTGATTCACACCCAGAGCTGTGCACAAAACCGCCGCCGCCCCCCCCCACCCCCCGCCCCGTCTACAGGGAACTACCCACATAGCTAGGGAGCTCCGGGGCGGATCTGGGCACTGAATTATTCAGTGTCTGTCTGCCGGCTCCGCTGCTCCGGCTTCAGGTGGGGGCGCGATGGAGAAGCCTGAATTCGGCTGCTGGACTGGCCTCGGCTCATGCTCTGACAACAACAGACCCGTAATGAATGCTAATTGCATTTTCCCTACGTCAGCGTATGGAAATCTGTTTACAGATTTGGATTACACATTCTAGAAGCTTTCTATGTCTAATGATTTTTCTTTTTTCCCTTTTTTTTGTTTCTTGATCTTAAAGGGCTCTGCGCTCTTTCACCCGCGACTGTACCTAGATTCTGAGCCTTGTGAAATTAACTCTGATTTTGCCCTGTGGAATTAATGTCTGTGATCATATATCACTGATATATGTGTATCATTATATATTCATATAATGATGTGTATATATATATATATATATCACTTGCTGTATCATTGATATATCATTCCTTCCAGTCCCCAAATCCTAGTTTTGTTCAGAAAAACAAAAAAGTGGGAAAGGGGAAAGGCAGGCGTTTGAGAAAATGCCTGCTTCTTTCTCCCCCCGGCTTATAGCAGAACAGTAATTCCAAACCTCACCACTGAAATCCCTGCCGGGCGGAGGGCAACCCAAAGCATCTCGTTGGTGACTCTGTAAGATGGAAGCAACTGGCCATGAAGTTCAAGTCTAACAGGATTAAAAAATACAGCAGCAGGTGGATGGCTAGAAAATCAAAAGATGCCGAGTGACATACACGTTAGAAAAAGAAAATTAAATTAGCAGCGACATTTTTTTGGCCTGAGGTCTTTTCTTTCTTTCTTTCTTTCTTTCTTTTTTTTTTTTTGGCTGTGGAAATAAAGACAAACTTTGATTGCTTCTACTCAGAACCTGACGAAGACATTCAGGCCAGACTATTGTCTCTGATCTTATTTGTCATTTCCAGATTGTTACTCCCTCGGCTCCTCTGCTCCTTGAGGATGGAGCTGTGTGCAGCTCCAAATGGACAGTTCGTGCTTCTGTCACAACGACCCCAAGTCGTGCCAGGCACCCCAAAGGGGTCCCCACAATGGTGGCAGGAGGCGGCCACTAGTCTGGCCACGACGCCCGATCCGCGAGATTTCCTTCTTCTTCCCCCCGGTGGCAAGACCATAACTAGTGGAAGTAAAATATATACTAGCACAGGGGGAGTCCTCGTTGCGGCTCAGCGGAAACGAATCCCACTAGTATCCATGAAATAGTACCCAGGTTCCAGGTTCGATCCCTGGCCTCGCTCCATGGGTTAAGGATCCAGTGTTGCCACGAGGATCCAGCGTGTGTAGGTCACACACGAGGTTCAGATCCCAAGTTGCTGTGGCTGTGTTAGGCCGGCAGCTACAGCTCTGATTCGACCCCTAGGCTGGGAACTTCCACCTGCCAAGAGTGCAGCCCTAAAAAGCAAAAAAAAAAAAGGGGGAAATTGCAACACAATGACTATGGAATTCAAACAGACAACAGGCACAGTCTTTCCTGTTCTTCAGTGAAAGGCTTCATCATGTTTTCAGGGAAAAGAAAATTCATGAAAGGGGACCTGTCACTAGACATGATCTTAAAACGCCTTTTACATTTGGAAGATGAAGAAATTATGCAGCAAGCATCCGAGCAGGGGGAATAAACTATCTTCAAAAACAAACACAAACACAAACGGCAAAGAAGACAAAATACGTGTTAAAGAAAGGGTGCCAGGCGCCTTAGACCTTTTCTTTTTCAGCAGGAAAAGTCATGATAGACTCGAGTGGTGCCTGCATGACTTTGGGCAGTCTTTCTTTTTCAGATTCTTTCCCTGTATAGACCATCACAGACTCCTGGGTAGAGTTCCCGGGGCTACAGAACAGGCCCCTGTTGCCCAGTCACTCCATCATGTACATAAGCCAGTCCCAAACCCCCATCCCTCCCTCCCCTAACGCCCTGCCCCCTGTCCCCTTTGGTAACCACACATTTGTCTGCAAAGTCTGTGAGTCTGTTTCTGTTCTGCAAAGAAGTTCATTTGTGTCCTGTTTTAAGATTCCACATGTCAGCGACAGCATATGATGTTTGTCTTCCACCGTCTGACTGACTTCACTTAGTACGATAATCTCTAGGTCCATCCCTGTTGCTGCAAATGGGATCATGTCATTCTTTTTCATGGCTGAGTACTATTCTATCGTGTCTACGCAGCACACTTTCTTTATCCACTCCTCTGTCAATGGACATTTAGGTGGCTTCCGGGTCTTGGCTATTGTAAAGAGTGCTGCAATGAACACCGAAGAGGTGCAGCTATCTTTTAGATTTATGGTTTTGTCTAGCTAGATACCCAGGAGTGGGATTGCTGGATCATATGGTAGTTCTATGTTGGAACTGATGAGGAGGGTTTTGCCTACACTGGGCAAGAAGTGAAGATGGCTTGGAGGAGAGTTGGGGGCAGGGAGAGGTACCTGGACTTGAGATCTCTTTTATAAGAGGGTGATGTTACAGGGCTTGGGGGTAGCTTGCTGGGAGGGTGGGGTGGAGAAGGACAGAGCTCAGGGAATCCTTCCAGGTTTTGGGTTTGAATCTTTGAGGAGAGGGTCATCATTTACTGAAATGAGAAATGCGGGTGGAAGAGTTCCCGTCGTGGCTCAGTGGTTAACGAATCTGACTAAGAACCATGAGGCTGTGGGTTCGATCCCCGGCCTTGCTCAGTGGATTAAGGATCCGGCGTTGCCGTGAGCTGCGGTGTAGGTTGCAGACGCGGCTCGGATCCCACGTGGCTGTGGCTGTGGCGAAGGCCGACAGCTACAGCTCCTGTTAGACCCCTAGCCTGGGAACCTCCATATGCCGCGGGTGCGGCCCTAGAGAAGGCAAAAAGACAAAAAAAAAAAGAAAGAAATGCGGGTGAAGGCACACAGTCGGGGTTGAAAAACATCAGCGGCCTGGTTTTGAACCTGTTAAATTTGAGGGACCAAGACTGGTGCGTGGTGTGGCCAAAGAAGCACTTGGATATGCAAGTCTGGAATCAGTCGTGAAAGATGTCCTCTGCCCCCCCACGCGCTCCTCGCCCCCTGTGCCACACTCAAGGCTTCCCCCGGATTCTCTGGGATTCCTATGCTAGAATCCCAATAAAGGCCCCATATCCTCAGCCTCCTCACCCCGGTCAATGGCACAGCCATGCTGAACGCTTGATCCCTCCTCTCCCCACCCTAATCTGGCTTCCTCCACCATCCTTCCCGTTTCATTATTTATTTATTTATTTTATTTTTGCATTATAGCTGGTTTACAGGTTTCTGTCAAATTTTCCAACTGTACTGCGTGGGGACCCGTTTACATGTACATATATGGATTTGTCACATGTGATTAGACATAGTTCCCAGTGCTATACAGCTGGATCTCCTTGCTTTTCCCTCACCGAAGCACTAGTTAACCCCATACCCTCCCACCCCCTCCCCCACCCCCTCGGCCACCACACAAGTCTGTTCCCCAAGTTCGTGATTTTCTTTTCTGTTGAGATGTTCATTTGTGCAGTACATTAGACTCTAGTTATAAGAGATATCATATGGTATCTGTCTTTCTCCTTCTGACTTGCTTCACTCAGTATGAGGGTCTCTAATTCCATCCATGTTGCTGAGAATGACATTATTTTATCCTTTTTTTATGGCTGAATAGTATTCCGTCGTGCATATATACCACATCTTCCTAATCCAATCATCTGTTGATGGACATTTGGGTTGTTTCCATGTCTTGGCTATTGTGAATAGTGCTGCAGTGACCACGTGGGTGCAAGTGTCTTTTTCAATGAAATTTTTGTCTGGATATATGCCAAGAGTGGGATTGCTGGGTCACATGGTAGTTCTATGTATAGTTTCTGAGGTACCTCCATACTGTTTCCCATAGTGGTTGCACCAGCTTACATTCCCACCAACAGTGCAGGGGGGTTCCGTTTTCTCCACACCCCCTCCAGGAATTGTTGTTTGTGGACTTGTTAATGATGGCCGTTCTGACTGGTGTGAGGTGGTATCTCATGCTGTTTCATTATTTAAATTATTATTATTTTTTGTCTTCTCCCCACCCTCCACGGTGTGTGGAGGTTCCCACAGGCTAGGGGTTGAATCGGAGATACATCTGCTGGCCTACACCACAGCCACAGCAATGAGGGATCTGAGCCACGTCTGCGACCTACACTGCAGCTCACGGCAACACCGGATCCTTAACCCACTGTGCAAGGCCGGGGATCGAACCCACATCCTCACGGATACCAGTCAAGTTCTCAACCGTTGAGCCACAACAGGAGCTCCAGTCCCTCCCCTCGCAATGAACAGTGCCTCCAACTTTCAAGTGTTGAATTCCCAAGCCTTGAATTATCACTGACTCCTTTCATTCTTCAAGGCCCCCCCTCCAAGGCTTCCCATTGGACTCAGAATAAAAACCAAATATCTTACACTAACCTGTCCAGTCCTGCATGATACGGACCTTCTGATGTTATCTCTTGTGTTGTTATCTCTCACTCACTGTATTGCAGCCACACCGGCCTCCTTGCTGTTGCCCAAGACGCCAAGAACTTTCTCACCCCAGGGCCTTTGCACTGGCTCTCCCTTCGGTCCGAAGCACTCCTGCCCTCTTCTCACTTACCCCCAGGGCTCCCTCATTTCCTTGATGACCTGCAGACATCACCTCATCCCGGAGGCACACCCTGATCTGACATAAAGCTACATACTTTCTTTTCTTAGCACCGCGTGACCTTCCCTCTAATTTATCTGCTTACGTCTGTATGGTTGGTCCTTCTCCACTAGAATGCAGTCCCCCCATGAGCCCACTGTCTTTGTTTTGCTCTTCACTGTCTCCGCATGGTCTAGAATAGCGCCTGGCCCATGGTAGATGCCCAGACAGTGGTACACGGGTGTTGGCGACAAGGAGTCAAGCAGTCTGGAATTCAGTCTCGATCGTGACCTCATTCCAACCCCACCTTGACGTTCATCCTTCTTAGCTGCGAGGTGGAGACTTTAGCATCTGCCCTGGCTAGAGCATGGGGTTGCTGTGACAGCCCAGTGACACACCGTACCCAATGGCTTAAGTCAGACAGAAAGACTTAGACATTTTCATGGGCCATAGTCCCGTGGCCCAAAATGCGAAAGAGAATAGGTGGAACTCAATAAAGGGATGTTTGATGATTTTCTATTTAATTCCCATGGGAGGAAAAAAAAAAAAAAAGAGTGAGGTCCCTAGCTTAAGAAACCAGTGTGGTCTCACCCAGAACTCTTTGGCAAGTTTTGGTCTTAAAATGATCAGTACATAAAGATGGAAAAACAGGCACAAAGCCAAAGGTGAACAGAAAAAGATGCTAAGCATGGACAAGAATTGTTTCAGGAGCAAAAGAAATAAGCTAAGGTCTGCAAAAAAACATTCAGGAGGAGAAAAATTGATTTGGGGGCACACTTGAAGCAAGAAGGATTGTGCCAACAGATGACAGATTAAAAGCAGAACTCGTGTCTTAGTGTGCTTCCAAAAAAGAAAATGATCTTTAGGTTTGAAGTAGGAAATCCTTAAATAGGAGGATGAAAGAGCTACAGAGACACAGAAAGAGGCAGAGAATTCTGCTTCATTAGAGGAGGTTAAGCCTCCATTGCAGGTGCCAACCCACTCCCCCACTTCGTTTCACGTTTGTTTGGTTTGTTTTTTTCTGCTTCCCTCATGTTTGGCAGCCAGGTGACCCATCTAGTGCTGGGCATACTCCTGCCTCATTCACAGCTCAGGCTGAAGGAGGAGATGACTAAGAAGCCGTATCAGGTGGGTGGAGGCGTCTTTCCTTATCTATGACCGGACTAGAAGGGGCATGAGCTGTCGGCGTCCGCGGGCTTGGTTGTACTTGTGTTTGCCCACGAGTGTATTTCTTTGCTAAGGAGGTCAAGGAGGGTGTCTTCTGATGAGACCGAACCCGTCTTTATTGTAGCCAAACATGCCCACAGCACTCAGAATAAAAACCAGGTATCTTACAATAACCCCTCCAGTCCCGCATGATACGGACCTTCTGATGTTATCTCTTGCGTCTCTCTCTCTCTCTCCTTCACTCACTTCGTTCCAGCCAACTGGCCTTGTTGCTGTTGCCCAAGACGCCAAGAACATTTGCACCCCAGGGCCTTTGCACTGGCTCTCCCTTCGGTCCAAAGCACTCTTGCCCCTTTGGGGCGCAGAAGGACCAATTCCTCCGTTGCTGCTAATAAGGGGACAAGGGAGACCAATTTTGGAGTCTCCAGCTTCCCCTTAAATACTCCGAGAACAACTTATAAGTCTTACTCTTCTCTTCCGGGAGCCCCGCAAATGTCCCTGAGACGCAGCAAACCCTGGGCAGGTTGTTGGAGAGATGGCCCCAAAGAACATTCGCTGATCTGATCTTTCAAGGGAGGCCCTCTGCATCGTTCTGGTTGGAGAGCAATACCCATCACGCTGGACCGTAATTCTTATTTATTTATTTATTTATTTATTTATTTATTTATTTTTTGTCTTTTTGCCTTTTACCTAGAGCCGCACCCACGGCATATGGAGGTTCCCAGGCTAGGGATCTAACAGGAGCTGTAGCCGCCAGCCTTCGCCACAGCCACAGCCACGCGGGATCCGAGCCACGTCTGCAACCTACACCATACTCGTGGCAACGCTGGATCCTTAACCCACTGAGTGAGGCCAGGGATCGAACCCGCAACCTCATGGTTCTTAGTCGGATTCGTTAACCACTGAGCCACAACGGGAACTCCTGGACTGTAATTCTTGAATGGGATCCCTTGGCATTTGGGAACGGCTCACCCCCCCACCCCGCGTAGTATGCTTTGATTCATTCATAAATTCTTTCCATCCCTCTCATGCTCCTGACCTCTCTTCCTAAGCCAAACTCACAGTCTGCCCGCCGACTCCCTCTGGACTGGCCACGGGCTCTCCATGTGGTCCTCTAACCACGGGGACCCCACTCGGTCCCCCGGTATGTCCCCCATCTCCCAGATCATAGGAACGGCTTCCATTTGGGTTTCCACTCTTGGTTCTTAGTCTTATAAATGGTTTCTGCCTTCCGGCTCCCAGGAAGAGGACGCCATCCGCACGCCAGCTGGGGGCTAGGACCTGCCACCCAGGAGGAGACTTCATAGATCCTGCTTTTCTGAACGCCTGGGCTTCGAAGCCCTGCTCCTCTGGGGCGTTTCTCCGCCACGTGTCATCACCTTTCACAGCAGCCACTGTGTCAGCCAACCATTGGGTCAACCGTGACCACAGGTGGGCAGGCTTCTTGGAAACCAAACCTGCTGGTTAAAGCTGGGAGGTCAGCCTTCTCTCCTACTTTCCAGGCCTTTTGCTTCCTAGGAAACTCTCTCCTAGGTCATAGCCTGTCTCGCCTACCTCCTATATTTTGCTGTGAATTCTGTCCTTTCAAACTCTTTGAAATATCATACTTCTAAAACGTATGGACATGGGGAGTTCTCATCGTGGCTCAGTGGTTAATGAATCTGACTAGGAACCATGAGGTTGCGGGTTCGATCCCTGGCCTCGCTCAGTGGGTTAAGGATCCAGCGTTGCCGTGAGCTGTGGTGTAGGTTGCAGACGTGGCTCGGATCCCACATTGCTGTGGCTGTGGCGAAGGCCGGCAGCTACAGCTCCTGTTAGACCCCTAGCCTGGGAACCTCCATATGCCGCTGGTACGGCCCTGAAAAGACAATAATAATAATAATAATAATAATAATAATAATAATAATAATAATAAAATGTATGGACATGGGATTGCCAAACACCTGCCAGTAATCATTTGACTTCTTGAGGGACAGAAACTTGAATCTCACAAATCCCTGTGTAGTGAGCAGCCACAGATTCGATGAGAAGAAAATCCAGAGAGGAAAAAAATGCAGATTTCTGTTTCTTAAAAAAAGGCACATTTCAAGATGGTTAAATAGAGTTGAGTAGAAAACCCTGAATAAATGCTTTTTTTTTTCTTTTTTAGGGCCACACCCGTGGCATGTGGAGGTTCCCAGGCTAGGGGTCGAATCAGAGCTGCAGCCGCCAGCCTACACCACAGCCACAGCCACAGTCACGCGAGATCTGAGCCGCGTCTGCAACCTACACCACAGCTCACGGCAACGCCAGATCCTTAACCCACTGAGCGCGGCCAGGGATCGAACCCGCAACCTGATGGATCCTAGTCGGGTTCCTTTCTGCTGTGCCACGACGGGCACTCCTGAACCCTGACATTTTTTGCTTTGTGAGCACTTGGCAGAGAATGACCTGGTCACCAAGAAAGTTGTATGAGATTAACTTAGTTTCCTGATTCTGTGATGATTTGTCTCAGGCAGACATATGACATAGAAGTTGTGTGTATCTCATTTTTTTTTTTTTTTACTATATAGCGTATCTTTTTATGTTATAGTAAAATACATATAACATAAACTTGACGGCTTTAATTATTTTTTAAGCGTACATCTCAGTGGCATTAGGCACCACTCATATCGTTGTACAACCAACTCTATAAACAATTTTCATCTTCCCAAATTGAAACAGCACCCATTAATTTCCAGTCCTCTCCTCCGCCAGCACCTGGCAACCAGCATCCTCCTTGCTCTCGATGAACTTGACTCTTCTGGGCACCTCGTGTAAAGCGAATCTTATGCTATGTGTCCTTTTGAGACTGGCTGATAAGCAGAATGTCCTCAAGGTTTCTCCACGTTGTCCCATGTGTCTGAATTTCCTTCCTTTTTAAGGCCAGGGAACGGCGTATCTGAATTTTAACAAGACAGATTTTTCTCCCAGTGTCCCGCGGATAATCGGAAGGAATGGGGACTGAGGGGTGGGGTCCTGGGACCTCACAGAGTCCAGGTCACGCGGTGGGGGTCCGGGTGGGGCTGGGGGGTTTGCAGTGCTCTTGTCCGGACGGCCACGGACAGCCCTTCTAACGATGACTTAAATGAGGACAGAGGGGGCTGCCCAGCTAATAACTTGTGAGTGACACAAAATTGGGCATAACAGCTCTTCTGTCGAATGATGAATACAGCTTCAAAATCTTTAGTATATTATCATGAGAGACGGAAACCTAGATGAAATTTAACGGCAGTAAATGGAAGATACTAAAATTAGGTTAAAGGGCATATGTGCACACATGCACACACACACACACGCGCGCACACACGCACACACACACACACAGCAGTACAGGATGGAGTAAGCTGGCCTAAGAGCAGCATGACCAAGACTTGTGGGTTTTAATTGACCACAGGCTCAGTCTGAGTCAACAGTGGGATGTGGTGGCCAGAAAAACGACTAATGCAATCCGTGGGTGCATTATTAGAAGCACAAGATTCAGAGAGAGGCAGGAAATAGCCCCTCTTCTGCCGGCCTGGCTAGTTAGGCTGCCCTTGGAATACTGCATTCATCTGGGCTCCGCAGGTTCTGAGGGGCAGCCAAGACCTGGAGAGCGTCTGATGGAGGGCAGACCGCTGGAAAGCGTGCCTCTGGAGGGGCAGGAAACAAACCGGGGGCGTAGCTGGGAGAAGAGACTGCAGAGGGACACGGGAGGTGACTTTTAAACTTGGAGGGCTCGCTTCCACGTGGCGAGTTACAGGGCGGGCAAATTCTACTTAGAAGCATAAACAGCTTCCTTATCGGACCAACCGATAGAATGAGTGAGTGTCTAAGGATGGGAGGCAATTAATGAGTCTTTTTTAAGAGCAGTGGTTCTCAGAGGCATGTTTGTCCCCCCAGGAGACAGAGCTTTTTCTTGATCTACACCGATACACTTCTGAACACCCCACAGTGCACACGGTAACCCCCAGAACAAAGGATGATTCAGCCTGTAATGTCAATAGTGCTGAGCTTGAAAAACATGCTTTAGGAGCTCCCTTTGTGGCTCAGCTGTTAACGAACCCGACTAGGATTCATGAGGGCGCCGGTTCGATCCCTGGCCTTGCTCAGAGGGTTAAGGATCCAGCGTTGCTGTGAGTGGCTGTGTAGGTCGCAGAGGCGGCTCGGATCCTGCATTGCTGTGGCTGTGGCGTAGGCCGGCAGCTGTAGCTCTGATTCAACCCTTACCCTGGGAACCTCCATATGCCGCGAGTACGGCCCTAGGAAGACAAAAAAAGACAAACAACAAAACAACAAAAAACAAAGAAGGATTTCCTAGGCTAAAATATTTATGAGTGAGGTCCAAGCGCCCAGATTTTTTTCTTTTTCTACCATTTGTCAATTTCACGTAAAGACCTGAAATTTCACCCTAAGGTCTGAGTTCCAACTTCCATTTTAACAAAACTCTTCACATGGGACTTACTTTCCTGCCCAGCAGCAAATGCCTGGAGTGGCTTGTGTCTCTTTTGTTTGTCTACTTTTGGTTTTATTTTTTTTTTTTGGTCTTTTTGCCTTATCTAGGGCCGCACCCGAGGCATATGGAAGTTCCCAGGCTAGGGGTCTAACAGGAGCTGTAGCTGCCGGCCTTTGCCACAGCCACAGCAACGCGGGATCCGAGCCACGTCTGCGACCTATACCACAGCTCACGGCCATGCTGGATCTTTAACCCACTGAGCAAGGCCAGGGATCGAACCTGCAACCTCATGGTTCCTGGTCGGATTCGTTAACCCCTGAGCCACGACGGGAACTCCTGTTTTTGCTTTTTTTCCCCTACTGTACAGCACAGGGAACTACATCCAGTCCCTTGGAAGAGAACCCAATGGAAGATAATATGAGCAAAAGAAAATCTATGTATCTGCTGGGCCGCACCCACAGTGTATGGAGGTTCCTGGGCTAGGGGTCAAATCGGAGCCACGGCCACAGCAATGTAGGAGCGAAGCCTCATCTGCGAACCTACGGCCTGGATCCTTAATTCACTGAGCAAGGCCAGGGATTGAACCTTCGTCCTCGTGCATTCTAGTTGGGTTCATTACAGCTGAGCCACGACGGGAACTCTATGTCGTCTCTCTTGGATGAATCAGGAGCCCTCTCGTCCACCACGTCCATCACTTGTTAGACCACCAAGGCCTTTGAATTTGTGACTTTCATGGGCCTTTAGCCCAGTAGTTCTCAACTCTGCCTTTGCGTTCAAGTCACCCCGGGGGGCTTTAAAAGATCTCCACGCTAAAAAAAAAAAAAAAGTTCCCGTCGTGGCGCAGTGGTTAACGAATCCGACTAAGAACCGTGAGGTTGCGGGTTCAATCCCTGGCCTTGCTCAGGGGGTTAAGTGCCTGGCGTTGCTGTGAGCTGTGGTGTAGGTTGCAGACGCGGCTCGGATCCCGCGTTGCTGTGGCTGTGGCGAAGGCCGGCGGCTACAGCTCCTGTTAGACCCCTAGCCTGGGAACCTCCACATGCCGCAGGTGCGGCTCTAGATAAGGCAAAAAAGACAAAAAAAAAAAGATCTCCACGCTAAGAGTGTGCCCCAGACCAACAAACCAGACCCTGGGTGGGTGGGGGGTCCTAGGCAGCAGTGTTTCTTACGGCCCTCAAATCGCTCCTAAGTGAGGTCAAGGGCCAGAACCACAGCTTTACAACAGGACGATCCACTGTAGGGGGAACGCTCCAAGGCAAGTGAGCTCAATCCCCGTAGACAGAACTGTCTCTTCTTTTAAAAAATTACGGTTGACTTACAGTGCCGTGCCAGTTTCTTCTGTACAGCAAACTGATCCAGTCATAGATGCCAGATAGACGCACCCGCGGCCTATGGAGGTTCCCCAGGCTAGGGGTCGAATCAGAGCTGGAGCCGCCGGTCTACACCACGACCACAGCCACAAGGGATCCGAGCCGCGTCTGTGAGCTACAATCACGCTCAGCTCACGGCCATGCCGGATCCTTAACCCACTGAGCGAGGCCAGGGATAGAACCCGCGTCCTCGTGGATCGTTAACTGCTGAGCCGTGAAGGGAACTCCTGTCCTTACTGTATATATATTCCTAAGCTTCCCTTCGATTTGGGGAGATGATACTCTTGTTTGTGTGTTTTATTTTGGTAGCGATCAGGCTCACTTTAGAAATATCTGCGCATAAAAGGTGAGACGATATAAAGATGTGTTAGAGAAATAATCACGTCATTGGTCAGCAGACATCACAAAGGTGCCGGGTACCTGACAGAAATCTGGCAAACAGTGACCCGAAACATCTCTTATTCCCCAACTTGCTCTCTCAGGAACGTAAGCCTGGTGGATAGGGCGCCCCAAAATTAAAGCACCCCAATAAATAGCATCCCTTCTCTTTGATTCTTCCAGTTTATATTTAGAGGGGGAATACTTTTTAGTATGTTAATAATGAGCAGAGGGTTCCCATCGTGGTTCAGTGGTTAACGAATCCGACTAAGAACCATGAGTTTGCGAGTTCGATCCCTGGCCTCGCTCAGTGTTAAGGATCCGGCGTTGCCATGAGCTGTGGTGTAGGTTGGATCCCCTGTGGCTGTGGCTGTGGCAGTGGTTAGACCCCTAGCTGCAGAATCCCACGAGCCAAAGCATCTTAAAGGGAAGAGAGTGCTGGGACTCAGGTTTGACCCCTAGCCTGACGCTGCTGCAGCTGTGGTGTAGGTCACAGGTGTGGCTCGGATCTGATCCCTGGCCCAGGAACTTCATATGCTGCAGGGAGGCCAAAAATAATAATAATAATAATAATGGGCAGAAAGAGTCCCTGCAGCTCACAGTATCATTAGATTGGGTGTGGGGGTGCTGGGGTGGATCAGGGAGGAGGCAAGTCGCTGAGGGAGACAAAGGAGCATTTGCAAGGGCTGCAGCCAAGCCTCAAGCCATCCCCCTGTGAGCAAGGAAGTGCTGGAAAGTTGCTGGTGTGCAATGGAGTGTGAACTACAAAGGTGTTATTGAGGCGGAGGAGAAGGGAGCAGAGACGGAGGGTCTGAGACGGGCGGTGTGGACACTAGGAGGAACCCACTTAGGAGACACGAACCCCCACCGCGAGTGGGAGAGACCGGAGGCATCCGGCTGTCCTTATTTATGCACCAGCAGACAACGCCACCGCTCACACTCCGTGTGTTTGCTGCCGCGCCTCCATCAACAGATGGATGCAATAAAGAGGCTAAAAATGGAAACCCGAGCTGGTGGGTAGCTCTGTGGTGGCAGTTTGTCACCAAGAGTCAAGAAGCCCTCGCTGGCCAAGTGTGCTTGTCAAGGTCACCCGTGACCTCTTCGGTATGAAAGCTAAACAGGCACTTGCTGGGCTGGGCTGTCGCAAGGCCAGTCTCTTGGGGGGGGCGTGAGGTTGGCCACTGCCCACTTGAGATGAGCCCAGCTCAAGCAAGGGTTTGACTTCCCTGGGGGTGGCTGGAGGCTGTTAGTTCCAGCTTTGGTCAATAACCTGTGTAATTAATCAACTTAAAGGGCGTGCTGTCAGCGATGGTTCTTGACCCTGGCTGCACACGAGAATCACCTAGGGAGCTTTCAAAATAATTCCAGTCCTAGACCTCACCCAGGACCAATCGGTAGGGTCTCAGACGTGGGCCTTTTTAAAAGCTGGTTCTCCTGTGCAGTCAGGGCCGAGGACCCCCAGGCTAGGTCATTAAGGGGTCAAGTTCAGACACACACGGATGCCGGGCTTTGAGGATCTCTGGTCTGTGACCCCCTATCTCTTCCTAGGACCCTCTGCACTGGATTAGAGACAGAGGATTGGCATCGAGAGAGCGAGAGACCATAATTTATTTAAGCAAAAGCCAATCGATGAAGTTTTAAGACTGCTTCTGGTTTTACAGGAGCAATGCTCTAACCAACCAAGAACCTTGTGCACAAACCTGTGTATGGGTCCATCGCCTATTTTCCTCCTTTCCTTTTTTTAAAATGAGAGTTGTAACATTTCTTTCAGGTTTTCTCTCTCTCTTTTTTTTCTTTTTCGCCGCATCCACAACACGTGGGAGTTCCCAGTCAAGGACCGAACCTGCACCCGAGCACTGGCCCAAGCCACGGCGGTGAAAACGCGGGAGCCTTAATCCTCGAGGCCTCCGTCATCTGTTTTCTTGGGATAAATTTCTACCCCGAGTAAAAACGTATGCATACTTTCTAAAGTGGATAATACACATTGCCAAGCTGTCTTCCAGAACAATTGTTGCAGCTGACATTGTTTCCATTGGCAATAACGTCTCTTTCACATGGTTTTGGTTTGCGCTTCTTCAATGTTCAATTGTTCCCTTTGTATATTAGTCATTGGTATTTCTTTTCTGAAATGGCTATTTATGTAACTTGACTGTTTTTCCATTGCAGTGTTCACCTTTTCTTACTAATTTTTTAATGCTCTTTACCTGCTGGGCCACAAGAGAATTCCTTACTGTTCTTTATTATACCTTACTCTTTACATGAGAGGTATAAAACTCTTAATATACCTCCCTATACATACCTGTGTTTTAAAGCTATTAACATTTGTGTGTCGTGTACATTGCCAATATTTTTCTTAGTGTCATTTGTTTTTCGTTTCATTTGAGACTTTTTAGACACACAAGTGTAAACATTATATAGCCAAATTACCAGTCTTGGAGTTCGTGTTCTGGCTCAGCCGAAATGAATCTGACTAGTGTACTTGAAGATGTGGGGTTCGATCCCTGGCCTCGCTCAGTGAGTTGGGGATCCAGCCTTGCTGTGAGCTGTGGTGCAGGTCGCAGACTCGGCTTGGACTCCCCCATTGCTGGGGCTGTGGTGTGAGCCGGTCGCTGTAGCTCCAATTTGACCTCTGGCCTGGGAACTTCTATATGCCGCAGGTGTGGTCCAAAAAGCAAAAAAACAAACGAAACAAAACAAAACCAAAAGTACCAGTCTTATCCTTTATGATATCTTCCACTGCTTTTAGGCTTTTTTTTTTTTTTAATCTAGAGCCGCACCCGTGGCATCTGGAGGTTCCCAGGCTAGGGGTCTAACAGGAGCTGTAGCCGCCAGCCACGCGGGATCCGAGCTGTGTCTGCAACCTACACCACAGCTTACGGCAATGCCGGATCCTTAACCCACTGAGCAAGGCCAGGGATCGAACCCACAACCTCATGGTTCTTAGTCGGATTTGTTAACCACTGAGCCACGAAGGGAACTCCGACTGCTTTTAGGTTTTAAAAGTTCCCTTTTTAATCTCAAAATGTTCTTGTAATTATTGGATGACCTAATTTCTGATATTAAAATGCTTTGATTCATCTGGATTTTGTTTTGACTAACAATCTGCGTTAACCCCCAAACTCAAATGCCAACGCCCTCACCTACTGAAAATGAGGGTCTGTTTGGGAATTTTTCCTTTTTGCCTCATTGATCAATCTGTCCTGTCTCGATCTATTAACACACTTTTAATTTTATCATTTATACATCGTATATAACTTTATCCTTTGAGATCTCACAAAAAGGACCTCCTTCTTATTTTTATTTTCAAAAGCATTCTGTCGATTCTTTCTGATTCCCATTTGAATATTCTTTTGGAAAAGCCTTGTAAAATTATCACAAAATTAATGCACGTTAAGACAAAAATCGTTTGAAAATGTTGGTCTATGGATCCAAAGAGAGAGTCCGGGAAACGAGAAATGCAGCATTTTATGTCCGTGAGAAAAGAAACAACTATTCAGTGATAGATTCTGGATAAATGCTTATTCCATTGCAAAACGTTAGAATGCTACCTTATATACAAAAATAAATTCCAGGAAAACTGGCAAAGTCCACCAACAGTCAATTTGTAGACAAGGAATCCTAAATGGCCAAGAAACCTAGAAAAAGCTTTTTTTTTTACACTCAAGGAAATGCAAACAAAAATAATTAGATACCATTTTTCCGATGGGACATGAGAGACAAAATTATTTTTGAAAATAGAATTTCTTCAAACGTAGTGTGGATGAAGTTTGGGGGAGGTCGATGAAAAACTAGTCACTCGCTCTGAGAAAGAACTGCAACATTTTACCAGAGCCAGATTTCTCGCCTGGGAAGAAGCATCTCCCAAAACTCTGAGAACCGCCCTGCTTGTTTGAAGTCCAAGGACAGTTATTGAAACAGAGGGCTGTGCGTTAAAGGACATATTATTGACAGTTTACATAATCCAGATCTAAGCGGCATCCTGGTGGGTCATGTGACCTCTTAACAAAACCCCAGAAGGAAGCCTGTCTTTAAGGACCTGTCTTGGTGCTGGGAGAACGGTGCTTTCTGTGGCTGAGCAGGTCTTCCCGCTGAAGGGGGGCAAGTGGGGTGGATGCATAAGGCGGGTACACAGCGGGGAGAGGGGAGGTCAAAGGGCAGAGAAGGATTATTTATATTTAAATCTTCCTTGTCCTGCTGTAAAATACGAATTTGACCTCATGGGGAGAAGTATGGATTAACAGAGTCACGCTGGAGGGAAACCAGGAAGGGACCCCAGTGGATCCATCAGAGCGATGCTAGCGAGTGCACACAGTGAGAGCAAGGAAGAGCTGGGCTCTACCAGCGGCTAAAATACCGAAATACTTCTCTTTGAGTTGCCAGACAGCCCCACCTCAATCCTGCATGTTGCCTGAGACCCCCACTGCCCAGGCCACTTTAACCTTTCCCCCTTAGCCCCGTATGGTCCTGTGATCCAGCAACAAAAGAGTTAATGAGTTAATTGACAGCGTGGGAGCTTGGGACTGGCCTCCAGCCCTGGCCCAGGATCTTTTCGACTTAGCCCCGGGGATATCTGACGGTGATCCCTGTGTTAAAAGATGTTCACTGAGGAGTTCCCTTTGTGGCTCAGTGGTTAACAAATCCGACTAGGAACCATGAGGTTGCGGGTTCGATCCCTGGCCTCGCTCAGTGGGTTAAGGATCCGGCGTTGCCGTGAGCTGTGGTGTAGGTCGCAGACGCGGCTCGGATCCCGCATTGCTGTGGCTGTGGTGAAGGCCGGCGGCTACAGCTCCTGTTAGACCCCCAGCCTGGGAACCTCCACATGCCGCGGGTGCGGCTCTAGATAAGGCAAAAAAACAAACAAACAAAAAAATACATCCATAATATTAAGTTAAAAAAAAAAGACAGTAGCTACAGGCTGACCCAGAAACAAACACACACATGCATTTATAATTGCAAGGATGTAAAAAAAAAAAAAATGCTAATGACAGTTATTTCTGAGTGTTATGATCCTGGGGACTTTTTTCTTTTTGCTTCTCAGTATTTTCATTTGTTTCCACATTGAGAATATATTACCTGTATAATGAAAATGTTGAAGGGAAACAAAAAACTCAGTATAAGCTGACAAACCTCTCCGTACCTAGGTAGCTCGTCCACTCCTTGACCATTAAAATCTGTCACAGGAAACTGATACACTGGGGACGAGGACGCACTAGGAGTGACATTCTTATCTGCTTCCACGTGGTTAAAGACAACGGCCAGAGGGAGAACCTGCAGCTCAGGTCTATCGTGTTATTGCACAAGTGAACAGGTGCAGTATCCTTCCCGGTTTGACAAATAAATGACTTTGGATAAATTTTGAAAGGAAATATTAGTTCTTTCTTGCAAGGCCCGGTGAGATACCATTGAGTGGTCCATCAAGAAGGAGAAAGGAGATAAAGAAACCGACAGAGACTCAATGTGAAAATGCAGCCCAAATTCCAAGGACCAGGTTGAGGTGAAACTAGCTGTTTAATCTCTGCCACCAAGGAGCCTACATTCCTTTTTTTTATCTTTTTTTGTCTTTTTGCCTTATCTAGGGTCCCACCCGTGGCATATGGAGGTTCCCAGGCTAGGGGTCTAACAGGAGCTGGAGCTGCCGGCCTACACCACAGCCACAGCCACACGGGATCCGAGCCGCATCTGAGACCTACACCATAGCTCACGGCAACACTGGATCCTTAACCCACTGAGTGAGGCCAGGGATCGAACCCGCAACCTCACGGCTCCCGGTTGGATTCATTTCCACTGCACCACAACGGGAATGCCCTTTTTATTTATTAAAAAAAAACTTTCTTTTTTTTTTGGCTGCACCTGTGGCGGCATACAAAACTTCCTGAGCCCCAGCAGTGACAAACACAGATTCCTAACCCTTAGACCACCAGGGAACTCCCTATTTCCTTATTTTAAAAAGAGGGATCGTAACACCCTGTCCTGTTTATTAAGATCAGATTAGAGGATGTATCCAGATGCCTCTGCCCAGCACCTGACACTGAGTAAAGTCTAGGTCAGGACAGCCTATTATGATGATGACGCTGACGACTGCCACGGGCAGCCATAAACCAACACAGGGAGTGACAGAAGGCTTGGAATCTTACAAAGGACTTAAAATCAACTCTGGCTCCTGGTCTTCTGGATTTGGTTCTGTGCTACAGGCAGTACCTGGCCCCTTCAGCGTCTGCCCTTTGATTTCATCCAGAGAAGGTAGCACACATAAAACCCTCTCTTAGCCGCACTGCCGACCCCTTTCTTAAACGCAGACTAATCCTTCCCAGCCTCTTGGCTCAGACGTGAACTTTGCATCTCACACGACCTCTAGCCCACGTGACTTCACCATCTTTGGCCTCATAAGAACCATGGTCTTCGGAACGTTTTCTCCGATTTTACAAAACTCAGCGCTAGGGAAACACGTTGAAAATGACACTGAAATCAAACTGAATAGTAAGGCTTGATTGAGTCCAAAGACTTAAGGCAAAGAAAATGTGTCCTTAGTTTATAATTTCGAATTCAAAGTCTTAAACCCAGCGCACTAGGGAAGAAAGAATCGAGATAGGGCTGATGAAAAGAGAAAAAAACAGATGCAGAAATGAAAGAATAGAGAAAGAATGCATTCTGTGGCTGTTCTGTTTATAAGCCCAGTTCTCCCGTCCTCCGGGCTTCTTAGGAAACCCGTGTTCTACCTTGAAATTCTTTTTCTGTGTGAGCTATTCCAAATTCTCCTTTTTGCTTATATTAGCTGGAGTCAGTTTGTGTTGTCTGCTTACAAATGAAGGGGGTGGGGGAGGCAATTCAGAGTCGGAAGAAAACAAATGAGATACAAGAGGAACAGAGAAGATGGAGAAAGTATCTGGACCCCACGACTGTTCAGAGTTTGAGGGATTCCAGTTCTTATTTTTAAGGATGTAAACAGCCCTAGTCTGTGGATGTTCTTTTTTTTTTTTTTTTTTTTTTTTTTTTTTTT
>PVHT020000061.1:15508030-15549422 GCA_004024745.2 Catagonus wagneri
GGATCCTGAACCCACTGAGCGAGGCCAGGGATTGAACCCGCAACCTCATGGTTTCTAGCTGGATTCGTTAACCGCTGCGCCACAACGGGAATTCCATGGTCATTATTCTGGATGTAAATCTGCTTGGCTCTAACTACCCAGGAATCTCAGAATTTACGATTTCAAAGACAAAACTAATTTTTAATTGAGCCGAGCACGGAATTATGAGAAATAACTACATCCACGAGTCTATTTTTTTCCCCTGCGGAAAAAAGCACTTGTCAGAGTGGATTATTCTGCATTTAACCTTGCCATTTTAACAAGGAAGTGTAGAAGAGTTCCCGTCGTGGCTCAGTGGTTAATGAGTCCGACTAAAGAACCATGAGGTTGCGGGTTCGATCTCTGGCCTTGCTCAGTGGGTTAAGGATCCGGTGTTGCCATGAGCTGTGGTGAAGGTCGCAGACGCGGCTCGGATCCCGCGTTGCTGTGGCTGTGGCGAAGGCCGGCGGCTACAGCTCCTGTTAGACCCCTAGCCTGGGAACCTCCATATGCCGTGGGTGCAGCCCTAAATAAGGCAAAAAGACAAAAAAAAAAAGGAAGTGTAGAAATAGCAAGTTCGCCATGTGAAAACCACTGAAAGGACATATTAGGACTTCTTTCGACATATTTGTTTTGACAGTTTTATTAAGAATTTGAGTGAGGAATTAATTACCTTGTAATCAAACACAGCGATGCCACGATGCCAATGGAACGGCTCATGCCTTGAATAATGAAATCGGAATTACACACCGGGGGAACCCCAGGAGGTTTAAGGTTATCCTACCGCCCCATTTTACAGCTGAGAAAACTGAGGCCGAGAGAGGTCAACCCCCATGCTGAAGGAAGACCTGGAATCAAGGGCAAGGCTGCTGGCATTCCATCTTTCTACTTTTTCTCGAATAATGAAAGCTATGTCGTGCTTCAAGATTCAAGTGGACATTGAAACAAAAAAAGTGGAGGAGTGAGCTGATGATACAAGATACAAGTTAATCAGGTCAGATGTATAAGGACTTACATGTTGGGTCCAAAAAAGCCCACTGTGCAAGCTCAGTATGGGGTAGATGTGCCTTAATCATCAGCACTTGTAAGAAACGCTTAGAGATGCGACTTGGCTGCAAGCTTGAGCTGTCAGCGGTGCCACGCAGCTACAAGAAAAAGAGAATGGAGTCCTGGGTGGCATTGCTAGAAACAAGTTTATGGAAGGGACAGGCGAGTCCTGTTGAACTTTTCAGTCCATTGTGCTTTTCCAGCTACACCTGTAATTCCTCATCCAGTCCCAGGTGTCAGATTTCGGAAGTGCTACAGACAAATGAGTTCAGATCTAGGATGGAATTAAGTGAGGAATGGTCAGAGGGAGCTGGGGAACTGCAAAGTCCTCTAATTAAGAGCTTGAGTCTTGGAGTCCAACTGCCTGGGTCTCATCCAGGCTCTGTCGATTACTCAGTATGTGTTCATTAAGCCTTAATCTCGCCGTCTGTAAATTAAGAATTATAAGAGCACCTATCTCGGAAGATAAATGAGGTTGTGCATGCCATTACTGGCACAAAACAAACTCTCCATACACGTTAGGATTAAGGAAGCCACGTAATATGAGATGGTAGCCATCTCATAGGTTGTGGCGAATATGAAATGTCCTAACACATGCCCAGTGCCTGAAACCAACCTTATCTTTAGCCTAAAGTTTCTAGGGGCGGGGGTCTGGGTTGGGGACAAAGTACTCTTCTGGCTTGGGCTAAGGTCCACAGAAGCCGATCGGGTCGTTCCTGGAAGAAGGATGCTCACTTTGGGGAGACGTGAGGGGGACAGATGTTGGTCACTCATTCTATGGGGGTACACGCTCCGTGAACACCTGGACAGGGTGACACGGCATTATTGTGGAGTGCTAACTTCGCCGCCCTCTTGGCCGTGGTCACTCCGGGCCTATCTGACACACAGTTCTGATCCATTAGTGCGGTCACGCAGGGCAGTGACACGGCTGGTCCCTCAAGCCTGTTCTGGGCACGGTCACTGAGAATTGTCCAAGGGGCAGTAACCTAGGAATCATTTGAAGACGAACTGCTCCTGGATAAGCCTAACCCGCCCTTGGTTTCCTCCTCCCCTGTGTCACTGCGTGCAGAAGTCCTGGATCTTAGGGACGCTGTGGGACTCGGGCCAGCTCCCCGCGGAGTAGCGCGCCGCTAGGGGGCGGCGGCAGAGGGGAAACCCGGCCGCGAGGGGTCCGCTCCTTTGGGGCTCACCGCCCAGCCAGGCCCGGAGAGCGGTGGAACTGCGGCGGGTGGGGGGTGCAGGCCTCCAGGGTGTGAGACACGGCGAGCCGCCCGGGTGTGAGTCAGCGCGCGGGGGGCTAAGGAGCTCCACGAACAGTCACGGAATCGCACTCACGCTCTGCTCCTCCGCCCATCCAGTCTAGACCGCGTGCGTCCGAGTCCCGCGTCTGCGTGCGCACACGGCACGATGCCCGATCCCTGGCTCTGGGTGTCTTTGGGTGAAACGCGCGTAGGAAGAGCGAGTGTCCCTGTGGGTGTTTCTGTGCCGGGGTTAAGAGGTTTCCCGGTCCCGGCCCCATGGGAGGTGTGGGGGTGTGTCCCGCTCAGGTGCGCGTGTACCTGTGTGCGTGCGTGCGTGTCCCTGTAGTGGGACCTCTGATCAGTGCCTGCGTCTGGGTCTGGGTCTGGGTCTGGGTCTGGGTCTGGGTCTGGATGTTGGCGCAATCTCGACCCGGGCTCCCACCCCCGGGTGTCGCGGGGTCGGCGTGGCGGCGGGCGCGGGGTGTGCGACCTCCCGGAGGAGCAAACGCCTCGACACCTTCCCCTTTCACTGCCCCAAGCTGGCCCCTCGGGGGCGGCCGGCGTGGGGAGGGCGGGGGGTGGCGTGTCCCGGGGAGGGGTAAGAGCGTGGGGGCGCAGGGGGGCGGGCCGGGTCCCCGGGCGGGGCGCAGGCTCGGGGGACCCGCGCGGCTGACGTCAGGCGACTCCTTAAATAGAGCCGGCAGCGCGCTCGGCTCGGCATTTCTCGAGGAGCCGGAACGCGGCCGGCGCCGGCGCCACCGTCCGGTCCGCCCGCCAGTCGGCACCGCTGCGCCGCCGCCGAGCGTGCTGGGCGCCGCGCCGCGCGGATCCGCGATGGGGCTTCGGGCGCCGGGCGCGCTCCGAACCCGGCGCACGTGAGAGGGCCAAGGAGCGCCAGTAGCCGCCCCGCCGCCCGGAGCCCCGTGGCCCAGGACACGGGGATGTCGGAGTCGCCGCCGCCCGTTCCCCGCGGAGCCGCCGCCGCCGCCCCCGGGATTCCCGGGCATGGTGCGCGCCCGGGCCCGCAGCGCCCGGAGCAGACGGCGCCCCCTGCGCCCGACCGCCCGCGTGGCCCGGGCGGCGCCGCGAGAGCCCCCTAGGCGGCCGCAGGGCCCCAGCGGCTCCACCGCCGGCGCTCCCTCGGAAACCATGACCCCCGGCGCGGGCCCGTGGAGCCATGGCCTATAGGGTCCTGGGCCGCGCGGGGCCAGCTCAGCCGCGGAGGGCGCGCAGGCTGCTCTTCGCCTTCACGCTGTCGCTCTCCTGCACTTACCTGTGCTACAGTCTCCTGTGCTGCTGCGACGATCTGGGACAGAGCCGCCTCCTCGGCGCGCCCCGCTGCCTCCGAGGCTTCGGCGCGGGTGGCCAGAAACTTCTGCAGAAGTCCCGCCCCTGCGATCCCGCGGGCCCGACGCCCAGCGAGCCCAGCGCTGCCAGCGCGCCCGCCGCCGCCGCAGCCGCCGCGCCCGCCGCTCGCCTCTCCGGTGCCAACCACTCCGGTTCCAAGCTGGGTACCAAGCGACTGCCCCAAGCCCTCATTGTGGGCGTGAAGAAGGGGGGCACCCGCGCCGTGCTGGAGTTTATCCGCGTGCACCCGGACGTGCGGGCCTTGGGCACCGAGCCCCACTTCTTCGACAGGAACTACGGCCGCGGGCTGGACTGGTACAGGTAAGGCGGGGAGCCCCGCTTCGCGCGCCCGCTCGGGCGGCCCCGTCCTCTGAGCTGTGGCCTGCGCTTCCGCTTCCCCTTAAAACCCGGCTCGCGGTGGGGGTTCAGATTAATCCAGAACTTCCCAGTGATTGCTTAGACGGGCGCGCGCTTTCGGGAATGGCCAGCGACGGTGGGCTCCGGATTCGCGGGCTCTGGAGGTGAGCCGGACAGCTGGCTCTGTGTTCTGCCTCCGAGGTCATAACCCTGGGCGCCCGGGGGAAAGGGCAGCCCTTTCCCGAGCCCCGCGGGATCTTTCCTGGCCTCTCCCCGACCCCAAGAAGGGAAAGTTCGGACAGAGCCCCCTGGCGGCAGGGCCCGGCGCTGCGCGAGGTCCTGGGAGTTCAGGCCCAAGGAGAGGGCAGTGGCGCAAAGGTCCCCTCCGGCCCGAGGCTCCTGCTCAGCTCCAGGTGTTTGCAGCTGTATCCAGACTGAGGATCCCGGTCACTCTGAGCCCCGATGTGTTTTCCGAGTAGTGGCAAGGACCCCTGGCTTGGAGCCTTGGCTCTGTCACTTAGCTTGAGCACACTCCTAAAATTCGTGGGACCTTGATTTTCCTCATCCTTCAACAAGGAGCAGGGTAGGTCCCTGCCCTCTGTGCCTCTCCCCGCCTAAGAGCTTTAAAAGTGTAACAGAGACACTGGGTGATGCTTCTAAGCCAGCAGCCAGGGTGTGGAATTTGGAAGACTGTGGACAGCTCCATGGAGGGCTGGCTAGCGTCTGGGGGCATCCACACAGTCTACTCCCCACCGCTGTCACTGCCGGAGACGACAGTCTCCCAGGCTGGTGGTGTCCGGGGGAAAGCCTGAAGCTTCTAGAAGGGGGCAGATGCCTTTGTTCAAATGCCCACTTACCAGTCCTGGATGGTGCTTGAGGTGTAGGATTGGCCCCCATGGGCCAACGAGCAGTGCACCCCTGGCTGTTGTGTAATGTGTGGGTCCTCCCCAACATGTGGGTCCCAGAATTCTTACCATTCACCTGACCCCTTAAAGACTTGCTAGAATGATGGGAGCGAAAGCGAAAAAGCTACTGACGCAGTAGCTGAGGCTATTACAAAAAAAAAAACGATAAGAGTAAACCCTGGGAGTTCCCTTCGTGGCTCAGTGGTTGACGAGGATCCCGACTAGGATCCGTGAGGATGCATGTTCGATCCCTGGCCTCGCTCAGTAGGTTATGGATCTGGTGTTGCTGTGAGCTGTGGTGTAGGTTGCAGACGCGGCTCGGATCTGGTGTTGCTCTGGCCTGGTGTAGGCCGGCGGCTGCAGCTCCGATTGGACCCCTAGCCTGGGAACCTCCATATGCTGAGGGTGCGGTCCTAAAAAAGCAAAAAAAAAAAAAAAAAAAATTTAAAAAAAGGAAACCCTTTAGGGAGCAGAAAGTCGTAAGTATACTCGAATAAAGGACAGCTGCCTTAGAGAGAGGGTACCACTGAGCTCCAGGGCCCCTGGATTTGCAAAAGGGGGTGGGCACCAGGGCTAACTTGTCCCCTTTGCCAGTGAGCCCTGGCTTGCAGTGGTCACTGGGGGGCCCAGGGGTGGGACATGTGCTGTCTTGCGGAAGCAGACATGATCCAAGTCCAGTGGCGTGCAGCAGGAGACCGCTGGCCTGGGGGTGGCCCCGGCGCCGTTTTGTTGGCTCAGTGGAATAGGGTGGCACAGATTGGCAGGTCTGGTGCTTTTCAAGCTGTGATCCTCAAGCATCCCATCTTGGGATGGGGAGGTGACCTAGGACAGCGTCAGAGCCAGGCCTGGGCGTGGGGGACGAAGACGCTGCCCGGGTCAGCTGTGGCCACACTGTCTTGCACGGCAGGGTTTCCTCGATGGAAAAATCTAAAGGTCACTACGAAGCCCTTTGCCAGACTGAAGTGCCTTTTAAGTGCAAAATGGCAAAATTCTGAGCATCTGGCTTTTATCGTACCCTCCATTGAACACCGCGTCCCTGCGCCCAGCCTCTGTCCCCTTTCTCCTGTGCTCTGCCACCAAGCGCCATACCTCAGGCTTCCTTCTCAGAGCCCGTGTCATTCAGGGATGGCTGCTTTTTATTTTTAACCTTGGCATGTGTGATTCTAAGCCAGCTTAGCTGTGAACCTTAGAGACGGGAGCCGTGCCTTTTTTTAATACACATATAGCACATTTGGATTCTGCTAAAATTCTCAGCTGAGTCTTGGTAGTTTTTATTTAACATCAAGCACGTTGACAGCTCCACTTCTTTATCCACTCACCCCACCCCCATACATCCCAGGGTCTGACTTACCTTCTCTTTCCCGCTTTCTATTTGTAAAAAGACATTAACCTGTGGATCTGGTGCTAACGGCCACTTCCTTGTCACCCCCCCACCCAGGAAAGATAGGAACCCTGTGGTTTGTGTTTCTTTTGCTTGCAAATTCACACCCCCAGTGTGAAGGGTTTCGGGTGTGGACTGTTGTTTTTGCATGAGATAACACCACCCCATTTGAATGCCAGGATTTCCAGAACTTTTCTCTGTCTGTGTTTTATTCTTTGTTATCAGGCAAGTAATAGGCATGCGTTGCAAAAATGGTGGGGATATCACTGGCATGTGTGATTCTAAGCCAGCTTAGCTGTGAACCTTAGAGATGGGAGCTGTGCCTTTTTTTAAATATATATATAGCACATTTGGTTTTCTTTCAAACCCGTCTTCTTACTTTCTTTCTGAAGTCCATGAGTTAGGAGGGCAGGCGATGAGATGCTTTTCTTTTCTGCCCTTGGAGTGAATCGTTGCACAGATGTGAAAGCTGCAGCCTGGAAGGCGATCCAAAGCAAACTGGTGAAATTTAGGGCCAAGAGACCTTGGCATGCACGGTCCCACAACAGGCACACACACACACACACACACACACACACACACACACGTGCATTTCCAGCCAGTACGCGCTAACCACGGATCTACCCAGCTGGCCACCATAAAGCCAGTGTCCCCTGGGGAGACGTGGCCAAAGAGCCCTTGCACCTGTTGGAAAGCGCTTGTCTTGCGAAGGCGGAGACATTGCAGAGTTGTAGGTGGTGGCTCTTACTGTGATCTGCGCACCTCGGAGGCCCTGGGTGTCAAGTAACTTCCTGGGTCTGAAGGCCCCGATCAGAAAGACAGTGGAAAGACCAAGAGGAGACACTTGTTTCTGTGGCTAAGTGGAGATGAACCGGGGGGGTGGCAAACAGTGCCTGCGGGTTGAATGATACAGCTGGACAGACGCCATTGGCAGGGAGCCCAGGGGAGACCCACGATCCTTCCTTGCCCCCATGCCGAGCCGCATCTAATCCACCCTCGGCCAGCGCCCGGCCCTCTGCGGTGAGATCCCTCCTCTTAGATATTTTTCTTTTTTTTTTTTGCCTTTTTGCCTTATCTAGGGCCGCACCTACGGCATATGGAGGTTCCCAGGCTAGGAGTCTAATCAGAGCTGTAACCGCCGGCCTTCGCCACGGCCACAGCAACGCAGGATCCGAGCCGCATCTGCAACCTACACCACAGCTCACGACAACACCGGATCCTTAACCCACTGAGCAAGGCCAGGGATCGAACCCTCAACGTCCTGGTTCCAGTCGGATTCGTTAACCACTGAGCCATGACGGGAACTCCTTAGATGTTTTTCTGAGACCCGATCGCGGCAACTGACCTCACCTCTGTCCCTGGCCAGCTTCCCCACTCCCAGTTTCGTCCTCAAAGTAGCAGCCGGGTGTGCAGGGTGGGGTCAGCTAGCTGCTTGGCCCGGGGAGGGGGGTTGCAGGGTGAGGCCACACTGCCAAGGCACCCAGGATAGGACCCGCTGTCAGAGGGCTGTGGACGGTCCTCTAGAGGCTGGAAGCAGAGTGATCAGCCCGGGTCTTGGCTTCGCCATCACGTGATCGTGCCCTCGTCACGTGATCACACGCTCTCACACAAGCGTGTTTTGCAGAATGACACTCAGAAGATGAAAGTGGCCTGGGAAATTTTCTTAGCCCTGTTGCCACGGTCACTACTCCGCTTTTTCACCGCCAACACCTGTTAACCCTCCGCACTGTTAGGATTAAAACTATTGTGTTCAGTCTCTACTGCTGTTCCTAACATGAGGCTGAAGAATTAATTAATTGCTGGAAAAGTCATCCTGTGATGGACTAGGAAAGGTCCCTTGGCTGAAGCTCTGCTTTCATTTTCTGTTTTTCCCTCCCTTCCCTCTTTCCTGCCTTCTGCGTTGCCAAAAAGTCACTTCTCATTTCTGGGCATCCGTGCGGTTGCCTTTAAAATGAACATGGGAGTTCCCTCTGTAGCTAGGCGGTTAACGAACTCTGACTAGGATCCATGAGGATGCAGGTGCGATCCCTGGCCTCGCTCAGTGGGTTACGGATCCAGCATCGCTGTGAGCTGTGGTGTAGGTGGTGGACTCGGCTGGGATCCTGCGTTGCTGTGGTTGTGGCTGTAGGCTGGCAGCTGTAGCTCCGATTAGCCCCCTAGTCTAGGAACTTCCCATATGCCACGGGTGTGGCCCTAAGCAAAATGAATAGAATAGAATAGAATAGAATAGAGTAGAGTAGAATAGAATAGAATAGAATAGGAAAATGATGTCCAACAAGGTCTGTGAGAATGCTTCTCCCAACCTAAGATTATATTTGGGATGCAACGAGGGTTGGGTGTGAGGGCAAAATATTCAGGGTCTTTATCTTTTATAAAGAACTGTGAGCTGTGCATTGTCCAGTAGTTTTTGGGGGAGGCGGAGTTCTGTGTCCGGCCTTTTTCCGTTTTTCTGGTTTACCGGGATGAGGGCAGGGGAAACCAGTGTGAAGACGAAGTGAATCTTCTAAATGCATTGAAATGCCAACAGGAGCAAGTTAATATGTGATAATTGACTCTGCGCTTTGGTGTCAAAATTGTGATAGATGAGCTTGTTCTGTAAATTTTAGCCTCCGCTTCACGGCTCCAGTTATTTATTTCTTCAGTGGCAGTGGTATTCTGGGGAGGGTGTAAAGCAAAGACGCGGTGTTGGCCCGGAGGCAAGTCTTAAGTCAGAGAGAGAATAAAAAGCACAGGATAAGGTCTGTTGCCTTATGCAGCTCCTTTCGATCAAGTAATCAAATTCCAGGAGTTCCCGTGTAGCTCAGCAGGTTAAGGACCTGGTGTCATCACTGCAGCGTCTCAGGTCGCTGCTGTGGCACGGGTTCGATCCCTGCCCCAGGAACTTCCACGTGCTGCGGGTGCTGCCTCTGGGGGGGGGGGGAGAGAAAAACAATCAAATTCTAATAGCAAAGCCAAACTCTAGAGGCAAATTTTAAGAAGAAATGAAACCAGAGGCAGAAAGCGGGAGAGGCAGTGGATGCAGAGGGCTTTACTGTCTTTAACAAATGGATGGGAGTTCCTGTCGTGGCTCAGTGGTTAACGAATCCGACTAGGAACCATGAGGTTGTGGGGCTGGCCTTGCTCAGTGGGTTAAGGATCCGGCATTGCCGTGAGCTGTGGTGCAGGTTGCAGAGGCGGCTCGGATCCCGCGTGGCTGTGGCTGTGGCGTAAGCCAGCGGCTACAGCTCCGATTAGACCCCTAGCCTGGGAAACTCCATATGCCTCAGGTGCGGCCCTAGAAAAGGCAAAAAGACAAAAACAAAACAAAACAAAACAAATGGGTGGACCCCCGGCACAGACGGACCCACGCTTGTCGAGCGGGCACAGGTGCATGTGCACGCACAGCTCACATGTGGGCGTCCGCACACACGATTCCGGTGTCTGTGAAGACATGTCTTCATAAGGAGTTTTTCTACCTTGGGTCCAGGAGGGTGTCGCACACGCTGACTAAATGAACGCATGAGTCCATAAATGCCCATCCACCGTGCGGCTCTCTGTCAGCCCCACGGCCACTGGAGATAAAAGTCGTTAGTTCCAGCACATGCACAGTTCTTGTCAGGCATCGGGGGACAGGCAGGATGAACGTATGCAGAACTGTCACTGCTCAAGGTGGCTCTCTGAAGAGCTGGCTTTGCTTCACGCGTGAACTCAGAGGCACACTGGAGGAGCTGGGAATGCAGACTCTGTTTCCCTACGGCCTTTGGCTATTTAGGAGAGAAAGACCCTGATGAGCCCAGGGCTATTCAATCGGCACAGGTTGTTTGGGATGTTCAAATATGACATGGATTCAAAGCAACACAGTCCGTGCTCCCTGGGCGGTTCAGCATCTCTGAAATTAGGATGCGGCTGATCACTAACGGGGTCTCGGGTTCCATGAGCTCGGATGCTTCCACGTGGGATGGAAACTCTTTCCCCCCCCGGGGTGTGTCCTGCTCTGGAAACCCACCAGGCCTAACACAGGGCCAGAGATTCCGCTGCGAAGATCTGACCCGGCAGGGCCCCCACCCCGCCACACACACCCTGCTTGTCTTTGTAGCCAGCAGGCGTCTCTTCTGATTGGTGAAGCAGCTGTACCCATTTTCTTTTCTGTTTTTTTTCTTTTTTTCTTTTGACAGCCACACTTGTGGCGTATCGGAGTTCCTGGGCTAGGGATCCAGTCCGAGCTGCAGCTGCCAGCCTACGCTAAAGCCACAGCCACACCAGATCGGAGCCGCGTCTGCGACCTATGCGCAGCTTGCAGCAATGCTAGCTCCTTACCTTGACCCACCGAGCGAGGCCAGGGATCGAACCAGCATCCTCACGGAAACTAGTCAGGTTCTTAACCCGCTGAGCCACAGCGGGAACTCCTATACCCATTTTAGATTTTTGATTATTTTCCCCGCTGGCATTTTCTGTCTTGGCCGAAATGAGGAAAAAAGCGCGGGTTGCCACCACCGGGAGACAGCAAGGTGCCTTGGGGACAGATGGGCTGCTGTTCTGCCCAGATACGTGGAGCCTCATCCTGAGAGCCAGGTTCAGGGCGGGCTGATGCTCCACAGGTGCTGTTACCTGCATGCTTGCGTATGTTCCATGCCTCAAGCGTGCAAGGCTGACTGATAACTTTCTTTCTGTGGGTTAGACTTCCACTAATCATTCCGGAAGGACGGAGTGACTGAGTGGGCGTGGCGGGGGCGGGGCGGAAGCAAGCACCTCCCCCTTGAGCGGAGTCTCTGTGGAGGCGGGGGAGGGCTTGGCAGCCGGAGGGGGTGGGGGAGGGGGTGGGGGATGGGTGGGGAAACACGCTGGCTGCGAGTCGGGCTGGAGGGGGTCTGCAGGGTCACACCGGCTGCCTAAACCCGTGCGACTCTCTGTCCCTTCCAGAACAAACCCCCGGGGCGGGTTAATCCATGTATTTGTCACACGCCTGCCATTTGCCGCAATCGGTGCCGAGCTGCTGCAGGCTGGCTCTGCTGCCGCTGTGTCCTCCTCGTGGGCTGCACCGGTGGGCCAGGGGTGCCCTGTCGTCCACGGGCAGCTTGAGGAGGTGGGGACAAGCCACCTGCGAGTGGAAATAACAGCACTGCCGAGGTAATCGCCGCCTGCCAAGCTACGTGTAAACTGGGCTTTTGGTCCGCTGCTGTGCTCGTGGGGCTTCTTCGGAGGATCACCGGGCAGGGAGGGGGTTACCACCGAGCGTGTGCCTCCGAGGAACGTGGGCTGGACGTCCGGGCTGGATTATCTGGGGCTTTGAGAGTCAAGTGACTTCCTGGCCTCAGGCCCACGCGGAGTGGCTTCCCACGCTTTGAAATCAGTGGCACGCATGGTGGGTCCTTCTCAGTGCCCGTGGCCACCAGCTCCCACGAATAAGAAAACCGGGGTGTCTGCAGTGGGTGGAGGCCTGAGGGCCTCTCACTGCCATCTTCAGTTTTATTTTATTTTATTTTATTTTATTTTAGGGCCGCACCCATGGCATATGGAAGTTCCCAGGCCCGGGAGCAAATCTGAGCCTCAGCTGCGACCTCCAGCACAGCTGCGCCAACACCCAATCCTTTCACCCACGGCGCTGGGCCGGGGATCAGACCTACACCTCTGCAGCCGCCCGAGCCACTGCGGTTGCGTTTTTAACCCTCTGTGCCGTGGCAGGAACCCTCACTGCCACCTTCTGAGGGACAGGGCACCCTCGCATCCTGTGTGGGTAGCATTTTCCCGGGCTCCAGACATTTTCCGCACCGCCCACGTATTTGCCAAAACCTGGTCCGACCTCTGCTATTATTTTCTTAGTGTCTTTATTTAACACATTTAAAGCTATGATTTGTTTCATAAAGAACTGGCCTTGTTTTTCCTTTCGGGGGGTGGGGCGCATTTTAGAAGAGCTGGTGTGTTGCCTTGATGCAGACATCAAAAGTGACAAAGGACATTCGAGGAAATTCACTGCCCCCCCCACCGCCATGCAGCTGCTCTTTCCGGAAGCAATCACGGGATTCCACTCTTTGAATATCTTTCTGGTGTTGGTGATGTTGCTTTTGTCAACCTCACACCCGTTACGCAAATGGACTTGAAATCCATATTTTTAAAAAAAACAGCTTTATTTGAAAACCACCCTAAATGGAAAAAACCAGCGTCACCTACCATAATTAGAAGGTAATCATAAAAATAAATAAATAAAAATAAATAACAAAGTAAATATAAATAAATAAATAAAAATAATAAATATAAATAGATAAATAAAAATAAATAAATAAATAAAAGTTAAAAATAAATAAACTATAAATAATAAATAAATACAAATAAATAAAGTAATAAAATAAAAATAAATAAATAAATAAAATAAATACAAATAAATAATTGAATAAATAAAAATAAAAATAAATAAATAACCTAGTGCTACTGAATTTGTGCTACTGAAGGTGTGGCCAGAACATTCCTCGACTGCAGCCTGCGCGGTCTTGGTTTAAAAGAGGGCATCAGGGATATTGAGAAGAGGAGTTAAAGAAATACTAACATCAGTGGGAAATGTTTCTCCTTGCAAGTCAGAAGGAATGGAAGCGAAGGGGGAGGAAAAATGCATTTTTTTCCTCTCTGTGATTGAGTGACATTCAGCAGGTCTGTGGACTGCCTGAAATTACCAGGCTGGGTCCTGCCTGTGGACATCCGGGGAGACACGGCCAGCGTTGGCAGGAACTCCCGTGTGGGGAAATCGAGTAAGGTTTCTAGCTTTCAGATTCCTTTGATGTGTTCATGCTGGAAAGAGACAAGCCGAAGGAAGACCCAGAGCCAACACAAGCATTCGGCAAAGGACTGTGACTTGCATTATTGACAGAGCAGTCTAGCCTTAGGAAGGACAGCGTTTCCCCAAATAAAGGCCTTTAAAAGAAAACCCAAAACCAAAAAAACGCCCACAGGGTTCCTTAGCGATTTCGTCCCTCTTCTCAGTGCGCTGGTGGAAAATCAGTGGGCTCCTCCTGGAATATCAGGTGGTTACAGATCTGCAGGTACCAGTGTTGCAAAAGTCAGAGAGTTGTTCCTGCTGGGAGCTTGGCAACTTAGGTGAAAGGGGCTCCGAGCTTTGTGTTGTGGTTGCTTTTTGTGTTTTTTGCTTTTTTTTTTAAGTCCGAGACTCCTGCGAGACAGGATGTCTTTTTGAAATCTCAGGACGCAAAAAATGAGATCTCCTTTCCTTCCACGGCAGGGCAGGGTGTCACTCCTGCTTTCTCAGACGGCTTGAGCTCAGCGAATAAGAAGGGGCGCCCATGTCAGGTCTCAGGTACCTGCTTTTCAGCTGCGTCGAGGGAACTCTGCTGGGGAAGATTGTGTGTCCCCCGTACCCCCCCCCCAACGCCCCGGGACTTCCCTGATGTCATCAATGGGAGCAAATTAGAGGTGTGTCTGGGTGAGAGTGGGGCTCCCAAGCTTGTCTGCAGCTGCGCAGTCATCGGTGCTAATGAGGGAGGGGGGCTACCAAGCACCCCGGCTTGGTGCTTTGCTTACTGACGCGGAAAGCAATCCCGAGTAGACCCTGAGGCTGGTGGAGCATTGAGCTAGCAGTGAAGCAGTGCCTCGAGGGGCATCAAGAAGAGGGAAGAAGGGGAGCCCTGGGTTCACCGATGAGATGAACTCCGGGTGGAGATGAGAAGACAGTTTCCGCACAGCGATCGGATGCTTGGGGGCATATGCACGCTGCCGTATATGCAGCGAGTGGCCAGTGGGGGGACCTGCCCTGTAGCCCAGGAACCTCCACCCAACTTTCTGTGATCGTCTATGCGGGTCAGGAATCTGAAAGAGGACGGATGCGTGTACGCAAATTACTGTGATAAATCAACCGCGCGTCCTTGAAACTTTTTTTTTTTAATAGGGGGAAAAAAGAAGCTTGGGTTCTTGAATCGGAAGGAACGAGTGGGAAGCTAGGTTCTACTACCTGCCAGGTCCCCCACCCCACCCGCACCCCCGCCCGCCAGGCAAACTTCTCTGTTACCCCGACTCTGTCTGTCTGCACATCCTCTTGCCCACGTGTAGGGTTGCTGCGAGGACTGAGCCAGTGACATCGTGTGAAAGTGCTCAGGAAACTTCTGGCCCATTCGAAGGTGCCCAGCGAGTGCTGATGATCATTATTGATCACTGATTTCTCTCATTCTTCCTTTACGGAGCTAAGTGCTAAGGACCAGCTAGTGGATTAGACACCGTTTGATGGCTTCTGAAATGTTCGTGGGTCAGTGGTTAACGAATCCGACTAGGAACCATGAGGTTGCGGGTTCGATCCCTGGCCTTGCTCAGTGGGTTAAGGATCCGGCGTTGCTGTGAGCTATGGTGTAGGTCGCAGACGCGCCTCGGATCCCGCATTGCTGTGGCTATGGCGAAGGCCGGCAGCTACAGCTCCTATTAGACCCCTAGCCTGGGAACCTCCATGGGCCGCGAGTACGGCCTTAGATAAGACAAAAAAAAAAAAAAAAAAGGAAATATTCGTGGGAGATTTTTATACAAGTCAGCTGATGACAGGGCCCGTAATAGGGATACAAGGCAGAGCTGTAGCAGCTCGGTGTACAGATGAAATCCAGCTGCGGGACTTCCGGAAGGCTTTCTGGAGGAGTTGGCACGTTATTGGGGGTCTCAGTGGGCGGATGGTATTTTTACAGGGGGCTGTCCCTTAGAGAAGTTGTTTCCAAAAATATTCAGCCATGATTTCGCCTCCGATGACAGTCAAATTGCAACATAAAAAGTTTTTTCAAATCATTTTAGTTTTTCGTGACTACCGTAGGCCAGGCACTGTGCTAAGTCCTAGAAAAGTGACGTTAAGAAAGAATTGTCTTGGCTATTGCGAATAGTGCTGCTGTGACCACAGGGGTGCGCATATCTTTTCGAATTACAGTTTTGTCTGGGTATGTGTCCAGGAGTGGGAATGCCGGTAGTTCTCTATTTAGTTTTCTGAGCCAAGAAAGGGAAACAACCTAAATGACCATCGACAGATGAATGGATTAAGAAAATGTGGTACATGTATACAACGGAATACTACTCAGTCGTGAAAAAGAACAGGATAATGCCATTTGCTGCCACATGGGCGGAACTAGAGATTCTCCTACTGGCGAAGGAAGTAAGAGGAAGACACGTACTGTATGCTATCACCTATATGTGGAATCTAAAATATGGCACAAAGGAACCTATCTACAAAACAGGAACAGATTCATAGACATAGAGAAGAGAGGAGGAGGGAGTGGGAGGGACGGGGAGTTTGGGGTCAGTAAAGGCAAACTATGACACTTAGAATGGCTAAGCAATGAAGTCCTGTCATACAGCACAGGGAACTATATCCAGTCTCTTGGGATGGAACCTGATGGAAAACAGTGTGAGAAAAAGAATACATATGTATACACGTGTGTGTATATCTATGCTCCTAGCACGTAGAGTGACAGGGGAAGGGTCCCCACCCAGGGTGGTCAGAGAGCCTTTCGAGGGAGTCGATGCCTAAGCTTTACATTTTCGCTGGCTCTTTCCTCCTCCAGATCACGCTTCCCACAGAGCATCCTAGGTCTGGCCGCCTCTTGTCGTGCAGGTTGCAGCTCCGCTGTCACCTTGAAGACGCCTGCCGGAGCTACGCAGGCCAAGCTGACTCGCCTTCCTCGTTATCTTCCGCCTCCCATCCCCACCTCGTTTAATTTACTTCTTTCTTCCCACTGAAAATCTGAAATGGGGAGCTCCTGTTGTGGCACAGCGAAAACGAACCCAGCTAGTATGCACGAGGACGCGGGTTTGATCCCTGGCCTCAGTCAGTGGGTCAAGGATCCGGTGTTGCTGTGGCTGTGGTGCAGGCCGGTTCCTGCAGCTCTGATTTGACCCCTAGCCCGGGAGCTACCCTATGCTGTAGGTGCGGCCCTGAAAAAAAAAAAAAAGGGAAAGAGATAAAGAAAGAAAAAATTTCTGCTGTAAGTCAGGTGCTTCAGCCGCACGTATACCCACATCTGTCCCGCTGTATTGTCTGACTTACGTTTTAGAAGGATCTCTTGGGCTGCCTGACAGAGCAGGAAAGCTGGTCAGGAGGCTTTTGCAGCGGGGGTGGAGGAGGCGTGACAGGTGGGCAGGTGCGGGGTACCTGCTGAAGGTGCAGTTCCAGGATTGGCCGGTGACTCCATGGGGCCGAGGTGCGAGAGAGAGAGTCAGAGCAGGACGGTGGCGCGATGATGGTGGCAGTGAAGACATGGAGTAAGGGCTTGCTGGCTTTCAGACCCTCACAGGTGACAGCAGGCTGGGCTCCGAGCCGCACCTGGTTCCCAGTGACGGCCCCTGGCCTGACGGCCAAGTGTCTACCCGGAGGTGACCTTGAACCAGCCAAAGCGAGGGATGTGCCGTTGCATTCCACCGCAGCCTGGAGGGCGCAGAGTCCCCCCCAAATTGGCGACAGATGTCAGAGTCTGTCTGCTGAGGGGCCTTCGAGACTCTTTTTTTGTCAGCTCAGTGCTCTGGAGGTTTTTGAAGATTGAATTTGCTTTGCTGCGACCCAGCAAAGGCAGGTGTCACTCCATCTGGGCATTGCCCAGCTTCTCATTCTCGTGCCAGCCTCATCGACCTGCCGGCCAAGGGAGCTGCCTGGACGGCACGGCTAGGTTTAGGGGTGGGGGGGTGCTTCTGTTGGGGTTCTTTCTAACAGAATTCCACGCGGTGATTCCAACCCCGAGTCTCCCCAGCTTCCCTGAAGCCGCCAGAGCGTGGGGAACTGTTATCCGCCTTGGCAGCCTCTTCGCAGCGCGTTTCTGCTTTGGTGCTTTTAATGAAGACAGGGAAATCATCTAACAGCTTTCATTCTATTAAGTGAGATGGCTCCAAGTGGAGGTAGCATTTCCCAAGATCAGTCCCCGTTTTTAGAAGTGGTTGGTTAAGCTTCCTTGCCGTTTATGGCCAGTTCTGGCCGAAACAGTGCGGGATCTGAATTATTAATTCTGTGAGAGATGACTTAACACGGCCAAGTTCTGGGGCCCTCCTTGAAGGCCTTCTTCTCGTATTTTCTCTCTAGCACGTTTTCTCCGTGAACCAGAAAGTCCTGGGCTGCTTGGCCAAATCCCCGACTGACGGTCGTTTTGTCAGGAGAGGAAAGAACTTGATCTAATCTGGTTGTTCTTTGCTACCAAGGATTGACAAAAAAGAAAAAGGCACAAAGACTCTCAGTGGTACTTAGTTAGGTCAAAGCCGTTTTTTTCAGGCACTCAAATTTGGACATCAGACGAACGGCGGCTCTGCCAGCAAGGTGGTCTCGAAAACATGGACCACAGGACGTGGAGAACGGACTTTGCGATTGCCAGGAGGGAGGGGGGAGAGAATGGGATGGACGGGGAGTATGGGGTTGGTAGATGCAAACTATTACTTTTTTTTAGAATGGATCGGCCGTGAGGTCCCCCTGTACAGCCCAGGAAACTCTCTATTCAGTCTCTTGGAAGGTAATATGAAAAAAAAGGAAGGTGTATATTTATATATATGACTGGGGCTCTTTGCTCTGCAGCAGAAATAGGCACAACATTGGAAATCAACAAAGTTGGCTGGGGGACAGTGAGGTCAAGGGACACCTGTGCCAGCAGCCAATCCCGGCAGACTTTTATCATCCCTAGCTTGCCAATCTTCTGCGTTTTTCTTTTCCTTTTTTTTTTTTTTAGAAAAAAAAGCTTGAAATATGGTATTTAAAAATGTGAACTCTCGGAGTTCCCTTCGTGGCTCAATGGTCAACGAATCTGACTAAGAACGATGAGGTTGCAGGTTCGATCCCTGGCCTTGCTCAGTGGGTTAAGGATCCGGCGTTGCCATGAGCTGTAGCGAAGGTTGCAGACGCGGCTTGGATCCCGCGCTGCTGTGGCTGTGGTGTAGGCCAGCGGCTACAGCTCCTGTTAGACCCCTAGCCTGGGAACCTCCATTTGCCGCGGGTGCGGCTCTACATAAAAAAGGCAAAACAACAACAACAAAAATAATAATAAAAATGTGAACTCCAGATTTATAATTGCGTCTTAGGGGGGACGCCTGTGCAGCACACAACACGTTTGTGGGCTGGATGTTACCCATCAGCTGTGCTGTCATCGCTGAGAGAGGGTGGGCCTTAGAGGCAGGCTCTGCTGCTTTCTAATCGTGCCTCAGTCGGGTACTCGCTGTGGGGTTAGCTGCTACCTTCTGAAGCTCTGATTTCTCCTCTATTAGATGACGAAGTCCAGGAGTTCCCGTCGTGGCTCAGCGGGACACGAATCTGACTAGTATCTGTGAGGATGCAGGTTCGGTCCCCGGCCTCGCTCAGTGGGTTAAGGATCCGGTGTTGCCTTGAGCTGCGGTGTAGGTGGCAGATGCAGCTCGGATCCCACGTTGCTGTGGCTGTGGCGTCAGCCGGCAGCTGCAGCCCCAGTTTGACCCCTAGCCTGGGAACTTTCAATATGCCACAGGTGCGGCCCTAAAAAGCAAATAAATAAATATTAAAAAATGTTTAAATTGATGACAATATCAAGGATCCCTGCCTTCTCGGCTGCTTGTGGCGGTGTCACAAGCACATGTTAAATCCTAATGCTGTTGAGGATTCTGCTTTCTGGACTGCGCTCAGAAGAGACCCGAGCTTCACTAGGCTGATGGGCCTGCCGGGGTGGGGAGTGGGGGAAAGAGGCATAATGTGGACCTTTGTCAAGGTGTCGAAAGCTGGGGGCCAGCTGGGAGGCGAAGAATCTGGAGCCAGAATGACCCGAGGTTGGGGACACCCATTTGGTTGTAGAACTGGCCCCCAGGGGGACAAGCCAGTACTCCCCACTGCTTCTCGCTGTCATCCTGGTATGTGCTCACAGGGTCCCTGAGGATTTTGAGTCCTCAGTGCTCCAAACTGTTTCTTCAGGGCATAGAAATTCTCTCTGCAGTTGGGTCACCCCCCACCCCCCCAGCTCCCAGCACCACATTCAGGACAGCTCAGAGCTCCACCTCCTTCTCCACGCTTCCCTGGGCGCCAGCCCCTTGCACAGAACAGAGATGCTCAGAGATTCATGTTTCAGAGATAACCTTGCTTGCACAAAACTTCAGCGCCTCTCTGATTTAGCGGTTTGGGTAGAGATGGAAGTCCAGCCTGGAGAGTGCGGTCTTTGCTGACATGAATGAAGAGGCTAAGATTCATTATTTAGGGCGAGGGAGGGCCAGAAAGATCAGCCCGGAAGGACCCGTCTCCAGCCTTGAGCAGCAGCTGGCACCTGCAGAATGCCAGGAGCACATCGGGAAAAGGTGGTGCCGTGGAGGCTGGAGGGAGATGGAGGAGAGAAAGCAGCTACTCTCAGGAGCGTGAGTGGTGTTTTCTCTGACACAGTTCCCTTTAAAGCCAAGCCGAGCTTCCGCATGGCGGGCGCTCCACTGGGGTTGGTTACATTGTCCTTATTGAGAGCCTGCGCGTGTGAGCCATCGGTGGAAGGGCTGGGCCGTCGTCACCCAGGTTTGTCTGGCCACGGGGACAGTCTGGCAGTAAAAACCTCTCCCATCCGTCTTCAAAGTTCTGCCAACGATCAGACACGTTGTTTCCCGGTTCTTAGTTATTCGGGTGCCATCGCCACGGGTTGTTTTTGGCCAAACCCATACACCGAAACGTGTGTCTCTTTGCATGGTGTTAAAGTCCACTCACTGGGAGTTCCCTTCATGGCTCAGTGGTTAACGAATCCGACTATGAACGATGAGGTTGCAGGTTCGATCCCTGGCCTTGCTCAGTGGGTTAAGGATCCGGCATTGCCGTGAGCTGTGGTGTAGGTTGCAGACGTGGCTCGGATCCCGCGTTGCTGTGGCTGTGGTGAAGGCCGGTGGCTACAGCTCCTGTTAGACCCCTAGTCTGGGAACCTCCATATGCTGCGGGTACGGCTCTAGATAAGGCAAAAGACAAAAAAAAAAAAAAAAGAGAGAGAGATCAAAACCCGTTAGGGAGGTGTTCACCACATCTTAGCACCTAACGGAGACTTTCTGCATGATGTAATCCAAAGATTTGTACAGAACCAAAGTGGAGAGCTTGTTCTTGGGTAATGACGCAATGAGACGGCATCTAAAGTCAAGTCCAAGTGCCACTGCGATGATTTATTTTTTTTTAACTGCTGAGTGGTAGATAGCTCACGCTTTGGCAAATGCTGACTTGCCCACTGAGATTTCTCTTGCTTCGATGTCGCCGTATTATCTTATCTTCCGTGGTTGTCATGGTCCGTCAACAGCCCGGGCGGGACCGGCTGACATTACAAAGTCTGGGTGGTTGAAAAAGCTGTGATTTCAATTTAAATTGCAAATCGATGGGGCATCATGGGAAAAGGGAATGCAGGCACGAAGAACTGAAGGAAAAGATCCAGCTACGCAGTATTTTTAGCTCTTTTTCTATGGACCTGTTTTGGATAGTTTTTTTTTTTTTTTCCTGGACTCTGGGTTTGATAAGACAGAAATCTGCTCTCTCATACATGACCCGAGGGCTATTTAAAGTTACTTTACAATTCCAATCTAAATGACCTGCGCAAAACCTTTATTTATTGATGCTTAAAAAAAAAAAAAAAAGCTGTGACTTGGATGAAGCTCAAAGACATTATGCTGAGTGAAAGAAAGGTTGTATGGTTCCATGATATGATGCTCGCCAACAGCCAAAACCAAAACGATGGAGAAAGAAATCGGTGTTTTCCAGGGTTTAGGGCAAGGGAAGGGGGTGACTGTTAAGAGGCAGAAAGCAAACTAGGGGCAGGATGGAACTGTCCTGTATCCTGGTGGTGGTGGTGGTCACAGGAAGCTATGCATGTGTGAAAATTCACAGAGCTTAACGCTAATAAGCAATCTGTTTTACCCTATAACACTTTTAAAGGAAACATCGAAAATAAAACAATTTTTAAAATACCCACGATTGTACAGCTTCACTCCTAAAGGGCATCCTTTATCCCTGATTCCTAATCGTCAAAGAGGACAAGCTCCGGGAGTTCCCTGGCGGCTTCAGCGGGTTAAGGATCTGGTGCTGTTGCTGCTACGGCTCAGAGTCGATCCCCGGCCCCAGCACATCTGCACAGCCAAAGAAAAGGGAACAAGCTTTATGTTTTTGGAATTCACCAGCCAAACTTCCATCTTTGTGATGCTTTAGAATCAAGAGCGTGGGTAGCCTTTAAATCATCTCCCCCACCCCCACCCCATTTCTGAATGATGCTGGGATCTGATGCAAAGTTTGGGGAGTTTCCATTGTGGTCTGAGGCGGTGGCAGCCCACACAAACGTCCAGCCCAGGCTTCCACCTAAAGATCTGGGATGGGAAGGGGGGGCGGTGGCAGTGGGTGCGGCTGCGGAAAATGCGTCTCGTAATCACAGCGCCCGCTGGTGGCTAAGACCTGCCTGCCTGCAGTCCCCCCCGGGGAGAGCCAGAGGGACAGGTGGGAGGGGAAGACGGAAGGCAAACCCCCAGTGGACGAGACATCCGAGCATTCCACCCAAAACGAAACGATTCGCCATCTACCAACAGCACGCTTGACCAGCTGAGTACCAGACAGCCTGAGGCTGGGGCCAGAAGCATCTCTGCTCCCTGCAGCCTCCATCCTGAGCCAGCTCACCAGGGATGAAAAGCTCCCTGAGGCGCCCTGTCCAGCCCGAGCACCCCCACCCCACCCCCAAGCTGGGAAGGACACCCGCCTTGGGCTGGAGATGCCCACAGCTCCCTCTGCCCAAGTTTGGGGAGGAACTCATGCTCCCTAGAGCCCAGGAAGGAGTCTTTCCCTACCCGCTGCTGCGATGGGCCACCAGTCGTGTTCTCTCTTTGGGTGGCATCTGAAACTGGGCACCGAGACCACGTGTACAATAGAGAGAGGCCATTAAAGTCCGACTTCCCTGCTGGCCCCGTGTCTCTGCAAGGCCAACCCGTCCCTGCATCCTTGCACAACCCCGATTGTCCCCTGGGGCTTAGTTTGAGTGGGTTTCTTTTCCTTAGGCTGATAATGGGTGGTTATGCTAAAGCCGCCTGGGCTGGAGGCAAAAATGTGAGTATTGCCAGCCAGCCTGTGGGAGGTAATTGAATTCGTGGAAGGAGCCTGTGTAGCTGGAGAAGGAGGTCTCCAAGGTGGGGTGTGACCAGGAGGTAAATTGATGCAGTGTTGGGGAGGCAGACAGATGAGGGGGTTCGTGCGTGAACCCCAGTGGAGCAGGGGGCGGGGCTATGCACCAGATGTGTGTTCAGGGTCCTTCCTAAGCTTACCACAGCTACCTGGACTTTTCCATGGTCCACTCTAGTTATTCATGTTAACCTGTTTCAGGAGTTCCCGTTGTGACTCAGTGGTTAACGAATCCGACTGGGAACCATGAGGTTGCTGGTTTGATCCCTGGCCTTGCTCAGTGGGTTAAGGATCCAGCGTTGGCCGTGAGCTGTGGTGTAGGTCGCAGGTGCGGCTCAGATCCCGCGTTGCTGTGGCTGTGGCGAAGGCCGGCGGCTACAGCTCCTGTTAGGCCCCTAGCCTGGGAACCTCCATATGCTGCGGGTGCGGCTCTAGATAAGGCAAAAAGACAAAAAAAAACCTGTTTCAAATATGATGGTCATACTACACATCAAGACATCTGGCATCTGTTAGGTATAACGTATAAATGCTTTTTTGCTGATTATAATTCACCTACAAGTACACAAGTAAGCAAACAAGCGAATAAAGACATAGCCACACGGGTGGAATGCAGAAGAGCAGATAAAGAAAAATGGAAGTAATATGGAAAGTTCTCAAGATATATTATTCCATTACAAAAAGCAAGGTGAGGAGTTCCCTGGTGGCTCAGTGGGTTAAGGACCTGGCGTTGTCACTGCTGTGGCTTGAATTAGATTCCTGGCCCCGGAACTTCCTCATGCCATGGGTGCGACAAAAAAGAGAGAGAGAGAGAGTGAGAGAGAGAGAGAGAGAGAGAGAGGGCAAGGAGTTCTCATCATGGCGCAGCAGAAACGAATCCGACTGGCAACCATGAGGTTGGGGGTTCTATGCCTGGCCTTGCTCCGTGGGTTAAGGATCCAGCATTGCCGTGAACTGTGGTATAATAGTCGCAGATTCGGCTCGGATCTGATGTTGCTGTGGCTGTGGTGTAGGCCGGAAGCTGTAGCTCCGATTAGACCCCTAGCCTGGGAACTTCCACATGCCGCGGGTGCGGCCCTAAAAAGTCAAAAATAAATAACTAAATACAATTAAAAAAAGAAAGAGCAAGGTGAAAAACATACAGTACCTTTTGTGTAGAACGGGAAGGAATAATGTATATTCAAATTGTATTATTTCTGCATAAATAAATTCTGGAAGGACACACAGAAGCGAATGACAGTGGTTTCCTGGGGGTGGGCTCAGGTCGATGGAGAGAGGGTAGGAGAGAGACCTTTTACTGTGCACCTTTTGTTTTTTACTTTTGGAGCTACGTGAGAATATTCTTTGAAAAATTAAAGGGAGTTCCCCCTGTGGCATGATGGGTTAAGGACCCAGCGTTGCCATAGCTCTGGCGTAGGTTGCAGCGCTGGTTCAGATTTGATCTCTGGTCTGAGAATTTCCATATACTGTGGGTGTGGCTGGAAAAAACAAAAAAAAAAAAGAAAGGTTAAGATAAAAATTGTTCATTTCAGAAAATTTAGGAAACCAATAGAAGATTAAAAAGTCACCCAAAATTGTACTTCTGGTTGAAACCACTGTTAGAATTTTACTTTTGGCCACATTCACCAATTGCTTGGACAATCTGATGTGGCTGGCTTTCTGTATCAATCAGTGCGGATCTACAGAATTATTTTAGATGCTTAAATCTAGCATTTAGTTGCCTAGATATATCCTCATCTGTTTAACCAAATCTCTTGAAAGCCTTGTCCAATAGTGGTGTCTGGAGGGCTCTGGTCTTAGGTCCAAAAAAAAAAAAAAAAATTCTAGTCACCTAATTTCCTCCACTTACTTCTGAACTTGGGAAGATGCCTTCTGTGCGCTTGGTGTCAGTGTTTTGTTTTCTTTTCTTTTTCATTTTTAAAAATTTGTATTAACGTATAGTTGATTTTACAGGGCTGTGTCAATCTCTGCTGTACAGCAGAGTGACCCAGTCATACATTCTTTTTCTCCCATGGGGTCAGTGTTTTCGTTTGTAGAATCAGCGTTAGCCTAGCTCTGTGTCACCTGAGCAGAGAACTTGTTATTAGGTGGTTTGAGATGATTTGGGCTGACAGATACTTTGCACGCGTCCAAGCATGTGATGAAAACATTCTCTTTTCCGTACCTCTTCCTTCATCCTGGTTGCATCGAGGAGAAGGTCTGCTTGGTGGTGTAGGTTTTGACACGATCCTGACCGTGTGATGCTACCCAATTGGACTTCGATACTTTTTTTCTCCTCGCCTCTCTGTATTATTTCTACAGTTACCTCCCATTTGTGGCAAGAGGGACTTCACCTGGTGTTCATGGTTCCAACAGTTTTTTTAAATTAAAAAAAAAAAAAAGGAGGCCAACAGGCACGTGAGATGCTTTTCACCGCTAATTATTAGAGAAATGCAAGTCAAAACCACAGTGGGGTGTCACCTCACGCGATCAGAAAAAAAAAAAAAAGTCTATAAATACAAAAGCTGGAGAAGGTATGGAGAAAAGAGGACCCTCTTATGAGGTTGGTGGGAATGGAAATTGGGGCAGCTGCTCTGGAAAACTGTGAAAGTTCCTTTAAAAGTAATAATAGAGTTACCGTATGATCCTGCAGTCCCACTCCTGGGCCCCATCTGCTCAAAACTATAATTCAGGAAGATAATGCTATGCCAGTGTCCATAGCGGCGCTATTTACAATAGCTAAGACAATCTCCATGGACAGATGAATAGATAAAAAAGATGCAGTGGATATACACGATGGAATACTATGCAGCCATGAAAAAGAATAAAATAATGCCATTTGTAGCAACCTAGATGGACCTAGAGAGTCTCATTGAATGAAGAAGATTAGAGAAAGACAAAGATCGAATGATATCACTTATAGGCGGAACATTAAAAAATGATACAAATGAACTTATTTACTAAACAGAAATAGAATCACAGGCATAGAATACAAATGTGTAGTCACCAAACGGGGATAGCTAGGGTGGGGGGAGAGATAAATTAGGAGTTTGGGATTAACATGTACGTGCTACTACATATAAAATAGGTAAACAGGGAGCTCCATCCATGGCTCAGTGGTTAACGAATCCGACTAGGAACAATGAGGTTGCAGGTTCCATCCCTGGCCTTGCTCAGTGGGTTAAGGATCCGGCATTGCTGTGAGCTGTGGTGTAGGTTGCAGACGCGGCTCGGATCCCGCGTTGCTGTGGCTGTGGCTGTGGCTGTGGCGAAGGCCGGCGGCTACAGCTCCTGTTAGACCCCTAGCCTGGGAACCTCCATATGCCGCAGGCGCGGCTCTAGATAAAAAGGCAAAAAGACAAAAAAAAAAAAAAAGGTAAACAGCAAGAACCTACTGTACAGCACAGGGAGCTGTACTCAGTACCTTATAATAACTTATAATGGGAAAGAATCTGAAAAAGAACGTACACACATCTATATGTATAACGGAATCACTTTGGTGTATAGTTGAAACTAACACATCATTGTAAATCAAGTATACTTCCATAAAAATAAATTAAAAATGAAAAAATAGATTTCTGTGAAGTTCCCATCATGGCACCACAAAAACGAATTTGACCGGGATCCTCGAGGTTGCGGGTTCGATCCCTGGCCTCGCTCAGTGGGTTAAGGATCTGACGTTGCCGTGAGCTGGGGTGTAGGTCGCAGACTCGGCTCAGGTCTGGTGCCACGGTGGCTGTGGTGTAGGCCGGCAGCTATAGCTCCGATTAGACCCCTAGCCTGGGAACCTCCATGTGCCGCAGGTGGAGCCCTAAAAAGCAAACAAACACATAAATAGATTTATATAAGCCAAAAAAAGAGCGAGTGGGTTTTAAAGAGTGATATAAAGTAAACTCTAGTTCAAGAATATGACCAGTATTGTGAGGATTTTAGGTGAGAGGCTGCAGTTGGAGAAAACGGACCGAAAAGATCTCATGTCTTGCTCTAGAATCTCTTGGAGCAGAAATCCATCATGTAGTGGATTCAGGGATGTTGAAGAATCCGTGTTGGATTCCTTGCCAATGTGTTCTCAGCAGACCCACCAAGCACCACCCATCAGATTCCATACCCTTCTACGACATTGGCTCAAAGAGGCCTTTTTTTTTTTTTTTTTTTTTTGACAGCGGAGGCCCCTCTCTCTGATAGCAGCTGCAGAACGGGTCTTTTAAGATCATAAACAGCAAACCGTCTCTTGGGTTGCTTTGATGTCCTTGTTGAGTTCAGTCCAGGTGTGTGGCAGCTGAATAGCTCAGGCCAGAGTCCTCGGCGGGGAGATCACTCTGAGAAGCTATTGATGAGGTGTCTGCAGCTGCTGAAACCCAGCGGCAGCGGCTGCATTTAGGAAAGGGCGGGGGTCACGGAGAAAAGGCAAGAATGGGACGGAGCGAGGAGACGCTTGGCTGAAAGGACTGTGACGCGTGTGTGCAGGCCGCCACTGCATATTTGGTTCTTCGTCTCCCCACGTGGCGGGCGGGGTGGCACGGATCCCTGGGTGCGCCCTGCTGCCATATACAGCCTAGGAAAGAATCCAGCGGATGCCTTTCCTCCTAGACGATCCTGCCTTGATCTCATTACCCTAGAACGCAGACAGGGCTACCCTGATCGCCTTCTTCTTTTTTTTTTTTTTTTGCCTTTTGTCCTCTTTTAGGGCCGCACCCACGGCATATGGAGGTTCCCAGGCTAGGGGTCTAACAGGAGCTGTAGCCGCCGGCCTTCGCCACAGCCACAGCAATGTGGGATCCGAGCCGCGTCTGCGACCTACACCACAGCTCATGGCAACGCTGGATCGTTAACCCACTGAGCAAGGTCAGGGATCGAACCCGCAACCTCATGGTTCCTAGTCGGATTCGTTAACCACTGCACCACAACGGGAACTCCCCGATTGCCTTCTTTTTTACCAGCTAGTCCCAGTGCCCCGCAGCCCAGCTGGATGCTGCTCTTCACTGTCCGGCCACCCAATGCCCAGCCCCACACTTCCCTGTGCAATGCCAGCTGACGCTGTCACCCAGTCTGTGAATCGCACCCAGCCACGATGCTCGCAGTGCATCCCAGCATTGACCGTGGCAACCCTGGGTAACGCCCTTTGTAAATTGCACTCACTGTCCTCGAACACCTGCGTGTCACGGTGGCATGAAGCCCAGCCTTGTCCCCGGCCATCTCCTCTGTGCCCGGACAAGTGCCTGGTACCGGGTAACTTGGACCCCTGTTTGCTGAACACATCAACCCGCGTCTGTACCACCTGACCGGGCAGGACTCAGTGTGGCTCACGGGCACCCACTGAAGGAGAAGCTTCTTGGGAAATCTGGAGGGAACTCTTAAGCACAAGCAGCGAAGAAGGAGAGGTACAGCGGTCCTTTCCGCCTGTAGCTTTAGAAGAGCTGTGCTTGTGAATGGCCCATCAATCACATTTGATAAATGAAATCATACCTTAGAGCAGAATTTCTTGACATTGTTTTCTTCCCGACACAAAAGCTGTCGCATAGGTGACTTCTGTGAGTTGCGAGTTGTGGGGAATTTTCTTTCCAGGGTATAAGCTACTCCCTCTCCCTCTTTTGTTTTCAACTCAAGGCAGCGTATTCTATGCTTTTTTTTTTTTTTTTTTTTGATGACACGCGGTTTTTACCCTTTTCAAACACCCACAACTCTCACTAGTTAGAATGAATGTCTTAGGTGCTTTCTGGCTTCATTTTTGCTCATCTGTGTCTCTGAGAACGTGGTGAAAACTATAGCGCCATCCTCCTCCAATTTATAAATATGTACATGCACTATTTGGCTGAATCCATCCTATCGCAATGGAAATTGACTGCCTTCAAGTCTAGTTCCTAGGAATGTGAGCCTTGCCAAAAGTTATGTCTTTTTTTTTCTTTTAAGAGCCATGCCTGTGGCATGTGGAGGTTCCCAGGCTAGGGGTCTAACAGAAGCTACAGCTGCCGGCCTTTGCCACAGCCACAGCAACGTGGGATCGGAGCCGCGTCTGCGACCTACACCACAGCTCACGGCAACGCCGGATCCTTAACCCGCTGAGCAAGGCCAGGGATCAAACCTGCGTCCTCATGGAAATTAATCGGATTTGTTTCTGCTGCTGCTACAGCGGGAACTCCTACCTTAGCTTTTCAGTGTAAAAATAAATCGTCATTTATCTAGGGGGAAAAAAATACTCAAAGTTGTGCAAAAATGAGACAAAAAGGAGCTTTCAACGTCACTCAAAAGGAAGTTTCAATAATGCTGCTGCCAGCATTGAGCTGGTACCGGCAGCTGAAATAGTGGTGCAGGGCCCCTGTCCTCTTTGACATAAAATCGATTCTGACTTTTGGTTTCGATGCCGTTGGGCACCTCCTTACACAGGCAAGTAGAAGCGAATGGAATCAGAGAGTCCCTGGGTCGCTTTGCCCAGTGCCTGTGGCCTGTTGTCAAGGAGCACAAAGGCCTCCCCCCAAGACTCTCGAAGCTGCATGCATGCCACATTATTTCCTTTCTGTTTGTGCCAGGGAGGTCACCCCCCAGCCCAGCGTGCATCTTCTTCGCTTGGCAAAGGGACTTTATCGTTTCAGAGATGTCACCTGCTTCTGCCGTGACCCAAAGGAGCTCACAAAATAGGAATTCTCTGATGGTGTCAGGGCACGTGTAAGGGGTGAAAACGAGCTTCTGGCTGCCGTGACGGGAAGGCATGCTTTTATGCAGCAGCAGCACCAGAAAGAGTGGTGCAGCTGTCATCTCGCTCATGACTAGGAGACATGGGGAGCTCCCCTGGTGGCTCCACGGAAACGAACCCGACTGGCGTCCATGAGGACGCGGGTTCCATCCCCGGCCTCGCTCTGTGGGTTAAGGATCCGGCATTGCCATGAGCTGCAGTGTAGGTCGCAGATCGGTTCCCTTCGTTGCTGTGGCTGTGGCGCAGGCCGGCAGGTGCAGCTCCGATTGGGCCCTTAGCCTGGGAACCTCCATAGGCTGCAGGTGCGGCCCCAAAAAGCAAAAAAAAAAAAAAAAAAAAGAGAGAAAGGAAAAAGAAAAAACAAAAAACTGTATGCTTTATATTAACTCCTTTGTCATTGGAGGTGTTAGGACCGTCTGAGATGTCATTTCACGCCTATTAAACCAGCAAAGATCAGAAGAATGCTGTGTGTCAGCGTAGATAAGAGTCTGTGAGAACTCTCAGGTGCTGCTGATGGAGGGCAGACCACGGTAGTTCTGAAGAGCAAGCCACGTTACTGTCCGATTAAACCTGTCGAGCTCCAGAGTTCCACTCGCGTTCTCACAGCGTGCCCCAAAAAGACGTGGACAAGCAGGGTTGTCGCCGTCATTTGGGACGGGAGTCAGGCGCAACCTCAGATGCAGTCCTCTGAGCCCTTTAGCATCAGCAGATTCGATGAACAAGAAGCAACATGGATAGACGCTGAGCACCAAGGGAGTTCCCTTCGTGGCTCAGCGGTTAATGAACTTGACTAGGATCCATGAGGACGCAGGTTCGATCCCCGGCCTTGCTCAGCGGGTTAAGGATCCCGCGTGGCCGTGAGCTGTGGGTGTAGGTCGCAGAGGCGGCTCGGATCCCACGTGGCCGGCGGCTGCAGCTCTGACTTAACCCCTAGCCTCAGACCTTCCACGTGCCGCAGGCGTGGCCCTAAAAAAAAAAAGCAAAACGTATATAACTACTAAAGATACAAATAAAATAAATAAGAAAGAAACATTTGCTTTGTTGGCCATCTCGTTTTCTCCTCAAGCTCTTACCGGATTGAGCCAGCCTTGGGTGTTTTCTGAAATTCTGTCATTTTTGTTTTAACATATGGCCTTTCCTGCCAACTCACTGATAAGCTCTTTAATTGAGTTTTATTTGCTGTTACGCGGCCACAGTGAGATGTCATTGAAACAGGATGGATTTGGGGGTCAGACGAGCCTCTTCTGCTGACTCTGTAACCTCGGGCAGGGTCATGTCATCTTTCTGAACCTCAGTCTCCTCATGTGGAGAAAGCGGCTTAAAGACTTGGGAGTTCCCGCTGTGGCACAGCAGGTAAAGAACCCAGCATAGCGTCCGTGAGGATGTGGGGTCCATCCCTGGCCTCGCCCAGCGGGTTAGGGATCCGGCATTGCCACAAGCTGTGGCATACGTCAAAGATGTGGCTCAGATCCAGCCTTGCTGGAGGTGGGGTGTAGACTGGCAGCTGCAGCTCCAGATTGGACCCCTCACCTGGGAACTTGCATATGCTGCGGGTACAGCCATAAAAAGAAAAAAAACAAAAAAAGAAGAACTTTGAGGATTGTTACGAGGACTGAATGAGGAAACATGAACTATTGTTCCTAGGATGGTACAATACAGTGAATATGCAATAAATCCTAGTGCGCTTTCCTCATTTATATTTTCCTTTTTTTTTTTTTCCTTTTGTCGTTTTAGGGCCGCACCCACGGCATGTGGAGGTTCCCAGGCTAGGGGTCTAATCGGAGCTGTAGCCACTGGCTTACGGCCGCAGCCACAGCAACGCAGGTTCCGAGTCACGTCTGCGATCTACACCACAGCTCACGGCAACGCCAGATCCTTAACCCACTGAGCAAGGTCAGGGATCGAACCCGCAACCTCATGTTTCCTAGTCGGATTCATTAACCGCTGTACCACGACGGGAACTCCCTCGATTATATTTTCAATAATCCCCTATATGTCCCAGTGCTCTAGCAAGATTTGTTGAACAGAGGTGGGCTGATGTTCGCATCGACTGGAGCCAGAGGTGGTGGCTTTAGGCGTAGCTAAAACATCCCTCTGGAATGGCCCGGTTTAAAAGCACCTGGATTGCTTGCGAGTAGAATTGTGGACGGTTCTCCTTTTAGCGCCCTTTGAAAAGAAGTCTGTGCTTTCACACGCGCCCCCAGCATCCGACTTCCCAGCTCCCAGCTCGGTTGCAGGCTTGAGGACTCTGACTTCTCACTCACCTTGCTCCCCGCTGGTCTGGGGGAGAAGTACGCCGTGTGTGTTCAGGTTGATTTCGCTCCCACTTTTGTTCTCTACCGTCTGTTCGAAAAAAACCAGAACTTAACGTGAGGCCGGGTGATTATCCCCACGCCTGCCAGAGTCGAGAAAGCCTGATGCTCCCGCCTGGACCGTGTGATTTTTTCTGAGCCCTTTAGATTTGATTGCTTTCATCTTAGCTGCAGGTTACCCACGCTGTAAAATTATCCAGCTGCCTTTCTAAAACCTTGCATTCAACCTGAAAGTCTTTAAAAAAAAAAGCTTTTGCATTTGGAACATTTTAAATCCAGCAGGCTTGGACAATGCAACTGACTCACTTGTGATTTCAGGCGGAGGGTTTTTTTTTTTTTAACCTCTCAATGCCTTTTGTTTCTCTCATCTCGGAAGTGGGACCAATCTTCGGCGTGGCGTGTTTAAATACCCAGAGGGACCTGATGCCTGCCGTGGGCCCTAAATAGGCTTTCTGACACGTCTCACTTCCCCACCGGTGTTAATTTTCACTGCTGCCAGCCAGTGGAAGCTCATAGACAGACACTCTCCTCTTTGAAATAATTGGGTCCCCTGTCTCTTTAAAACAAGCCCACCCACTCAGATCCTCAGACCTGGAATTAAGAAGGGGAAAAAAAGCCTTTTGCTAAAATGTTTGCTGTATGGAAATGTTACAGCTCAACTGCAATATATGGGAGTTCCAGCTAGTTCTCATTCTAACTAGATTTGGATAGGCTAGGTCGTGCTGCCTAACAAACAACCCCAACATAGCCTTAGGTTCAATTTCTTTCTTGCTCGTGCTGGGTGTTCTTCAAGTGTCAACAGGGGACCTCTTCTCACTGTGGCCACTGAGGGACCCGGCTCATGGAGACGTATTCTCAACCTGGACTTGCAAGCTCACCCATAGGAGAGGAGAATATGGGCGAATAATATGCCCTGACTCTTCCTGTCTCTGCCTGGAAGCAGCTTCAGGATAGGCTTGATCTAGGGCATACACCAGGCCGTTATTTTGATCCTTGGGTTTTGGCAGTTCCAGGCTTCACACCAGCACCCATTTCAACAGAAGAGACGGGGTCCCCTCAAATAGTTCCCACGCGAAATTTCAAGTCCCTCTCTCGCTTGTCCTGCTTTCAGTAAGATAGCCTTCCTGACGCAATGACCATGGCCAGGGCCCTACAACGCATTGTCGGCTTAGGGCAGTCACCCCCACGCCTGGGCCTGGAGACGGAAGTAGGGTTGCTGCGACAAAATAAAATGCAGTGGAACCCGTGAAATTTAAATTTTAGATAAACACGGAATTGTTTTTAGCACGAGCTAATCCCAGCTATTTCAGGAGACGTCCTTAAACTAAGAAATCATGCATTGTTTATCTGAAATTCAAATGTAACTGGATATCCTACATATTTTTTTTTGTCTTTTTGCCTCATCTAGGGCCGCACCCGCGGTATATGGACGTTCCCAGGCTAGGGGTCGAATCAGAGCTGTAGCTGCCGGCCTTCGCCACAGCCACAGCCACGCGGGATCTGAGCTGCATCTGCAACCTACACCACAGGTCACGGCAACACCGGATCCTTAACCCACTGAGCAAGGCCAGGGATCGAACCCGCAACCTCATGGTTCTTAGTCGGATTCGTTAACCACTGAGCCACAACGGGAACTCCTGGATATCCTATATTTTATTTGCTAAAACTGGCACCTCCCTATGGGAACCCTTTCCCAACATTTCAATGTAACACTGGGATGCTGTCACTATCAAATAAGAGACGGTGGCTCCTGAGTGTCATAAACCACAGTCACCAGTAACAGCTCTCCTAGGGCTGAATGGGTGTGACGTTTCCCCCAGGCGGATGGGTGTGGCATAAGTCTGAACAAACACCTTGCAATCGCATGACATGGTATAACAAACAGTCCCAAAACTAAGTCCCTTAAGCCGCTAATTTATCATTATCTCTCCGGGTTGCGTGCATGACGGGGCTCTCGAGGTGATTCTTAACTCAGCGTCTCCCATGCAGCTGCAGTCAGATGTCAGCCGGAGCCGTCAGCGTCGGAAGGTTCTGCTGGGTTGAACATCCCCGATAGCTCACTCACATGCGGGCTGTTGGCTGTGAGCTCAGCTGGGCTTGTCAACCAGAACGGTGACGCGTGACCTATCCTCCTGGCTTGGGCTTCCAGCAGCAAGGGCAGCTGGGTTCCTAGAAGCATCTCAAGAGCAAGAGTTCCAAGAGATCCAGGGAGAAGCCTCTCGGAACCTGTTAGGATTTTAGCTTCAGAAATTGCAGAATTTTGGAGTTCCCATTGTGGCGCAGTGGTTAACGAATCCGGCTAGGAACCATGAGGTTGCGGGTTCAATCCCTGGCCTCGCTCAGTGGGTTAACGATCCGGCATTGCCGTGAGCTGTGGTGTAGGTTGCAGACTCGGCTCGGATCCCGCGTTGCTGTGGCTGTGGCGAAAGTCGGCGGCTACAGCTCCTGTTAGACCCCTAGCCTGGGAACCTCCACATGCCGCGGCTGCGGCCCTAAAATGACAAAAGGCAAAAAAAAAAAAGTTGCAGAATTTCACTTTTTGCTGGCTTCTGTTAGTCGAGCAAGTCACTGAGGCCAGTCTAGACTCAAGGACAGAAAGGGGTTAGATCCGGTGTCTTGGGAGAGGGGCAGTGCGTGTGCAGAGGGAGGCGAGGGAGATGGAGTCATTTGGGAGGCTGTCAACCACGTGAACTTTACGCGTGTTATGTAATTGAACCCTTGCCGGGTTGGGTAGACACTGATGGAGCTCCATTTGATAGACAGGAAAGCAAAGCTCAGTGGAGTCAAAGACTTGCCCCAAGTCAGACAGCTAGTAAGCTTCCAATTCAAGGTCAATGTTATTCTTTCTTCCTTCCTTTCTTTCTTTTCCTTCCTTCCTTCTCTTCCTCTCTTTCTTTCTTCCTTCCTTCTTTCCTTCCTTCTCTTTCTTTCTTTCCTTCTTTCTTCCTTCTTTTCTTTTCTTTGGCCACAGGTGCAGCACATGGAAGTTCCCAGGCTAGGGCTCGTATCAGAGCCACATCTGCGACCTACGCCGCAGCCCCAGCGATGCCAGATCCGAGCATCGTCTTCGACCCACACTGCAGCTTGAGGCAGCGCCCGATCATTAACCCACTGAGCGAGGCCAGAGACTGAACCCACGTCCTCGTGGATACCCGTTGGGTCGGTTTCCGCTGAGCCACAGCGGGAACTCCAAAGTTATTTTCTCTGTTGGAAGTCTGGTTACTTCTTCTTTGGGGTGGGCTGGCTCTTGCGTGTAGACTTAAGAGTGAAGATGAAAACCCACCCTCCTGAGGGAGGTTCAAATCCCTATTGCCTGACTCAGGGGAATTCTCCACTCCCTGCTTATTCCATCACATTTCCTGGGGCTCCCTCCTCTAGGATAATTTAAGACAAAAGTTAAAGACCTTGGAGTTCCCTTCGTGGCTCAGTGGTTAACGAATCCGACTAAGAACCATGAGGTTGCAGGTTCGATTCCTGGCCTCGCTCAGTGGGTTAAGGATCCGGCGTTGCCATGAGCTGTGGTGTAGGTTGCAGATGCGGCTCGGATCCCGCGTTGCTGTGGCTGTGACGTAGGCCGGCGGCTACAGCTCCTGTTAGACCCCTAGCCTGGGAACCTCCATATGCTTCAGGTGCGGCTCTAGATAAAGGCAAAAAGACCAAAAAAAAAAAGTTAAAGACCTTATCAGACCAATATCATTTGCAGCCAGCGGTGGTATCAATAAATGGGAGAGTTTGGATTATTATTCCATAAATATTCACTCCTGTCTCACCTCTATCCGTATTGGGTTTTGGCCTTGTGACATTAGCTGATGTAACACAATCAAAGGTGCCTGCGTCATGGGGCTTTTGCTCCCTTATGCCTCCGTAACCCCCAGCTGGTCTAGAAGGATGGGGGGGACACAGGGACACAGATCTGCTGGACTCAACCAGAAGCCCAAGCGCAGCTCAAGCTCAGGCTGGGCCAGCGTTTATACAGTGGAAGAGATTTTGCTCACCAGGTGACACGGAGCAATGTCTGGAGACGTTTTTCAGTGTCATAACTAAGAGGCGGAGGCCAAGGGTCTCTAAGGATGCTGCTAATAAACAGCCTCCAAATGCACAGGACAGCCACCCCGTGACAAACAAGTTTCTGGTCCAAAATGTCAGCGGTGCTGACGGCAGAAATCCTGGGCTGCATTGGCATATTTCCAGCCTACCTGCAGACCTGGGAGCAAAAATAAGTGATTCCTTTTGAACCCTCTGAGTTGTCGTGGGCGGGGGGGAGATTTTAATGCTGCATTATCATTAATAAATGGCAGATATGATTGCAAACAAGAGAAGCATGTTTTATGAGCCAAGCTCGGAAACGGTTCCTCCCAGCTAAGCTTTGCAAGCTCCTTGCTGGTGCTGGTCCCCGGGCATTTCCTCTGGCCAAGGGCAGCCCTGAATCCTTACCTCCTGGGAAAGAAAGGCACCACCTTAGGCCCCAAAGATTCTTCCCTCAAGCTTCGTGTCACCCTCTTTCTTCCCTCTCGAAGCCCCGATGACACCCTGCATCCCAAAGCCTGCGCCCTTTCCCCTCTCTGTCACATTCAATTTGTCTGAAGAATTTTCTCCAGCTGGTTATTCATGCTTGTTTTCTCCTGCAGAAAAGCTCGCCTTCTCTCTCATCATTGCTGGGCTGGACTCTCCAGCCCTGACGGCTAAGTGCATTCGATGGTGACGCGGATCCCCAAGGAACTTAATTCATTCTGTGCTTTTTTCAGAAAAGATGAAAAAAAAAGGTTTCTTTGGGTCCTTTATAAAAATCCCAGCCTTGGAGTTCCCTTCGTGGCTCAGTGGTTAACGAATCCGACTAAGAACCATGAGGTTGCAGGTTCGATACCTGACCTTGCTCAGTGGGTTAAGGATCCGGCGTTGCCATGAGCTGTGGTGTAGGTCGCAGATGCGGCTTGGATCCCGCGTTGCTGTGGCTGTGGCGAAGGCCGGCAGCTACAGCTCCTGTTAGACCCCTAGCCTGGGAACCTCCATATGCCGCGGGTGCAGCTCTAGATAAAGGCAAAAAGACAAAAAATAAATAAATAAAAATAAAAATCCCAGCCTCCCTTAGGATCTTTGTAGGTAGTCTTGCTTCTCGAACCGAGAAAAGAAGCAGATTCTGACTATCCGCACAGGAGAAATTAGGGAGATTTTTTTACCTACTGAACACGCAGCCCCCGTGTTAGACCCGTTCACCTTCCTGGTCCGCGTGGAAGCATCCTTGTTTTTCATGGACAGGTAACTTGCATACCGTGAAAGGCACCCGTCGGAAGGGTGCGGCTTGATCGATTTTGACATCGGGATGCGCTTGCGTAACCACGACCCACCGCTCGATCTAGAACATTCCATCACCTCCGAAAGCCCCTCCGGGCGCCCTTTTTCCCAGCAATCGCTGCCCCCGCGGAGGTCACCGCCCTTCAGTCTCCCATCCTCCAAGGTTCGCCTTGCGGGTGGTCAGATGTCACGGAGGCAGAATCGTACGACGCGCCGTGTACCCTTTAGTCACTTAGGTCTGGCTTTTTTTCGGTCCACGTAATGTTGTGAATGTCACCCACGTGGCGGCGTGTGTGGTGAAGGGGATTCTAAGTGGCTTCTGCTGTGGGGAAGAGGGCAGACTCGGTAACACTGTCTACCGCGACGTTTCCAGGGGTCTATGAAAAGGGCTAACAGAAGGACCTAGAAGCACAAACACGTGGGCCCGAGTCCTTCGCCTCCTCCCCTCGCGTCCGTGACAATGGTCACCCCGGTGGGAGGGACATCTGCCTTGGTTTTGTTTTTCAGTCGTTTTTATTTGTTTTTATTCAGGTAGAGTTGATTTACGTTTCCGGTATAAAGCAAATTCTTTTTTCTTTCTTTCTTGTTTTTTCTTTCTTTCTTTCTTTCTTTTTGCTTTTAAGGGCCCACCCTCTGCCTACGGAAGTTTCCAGGCTAGGGGGGGCGGTCAAATCGGAGCTACAGCCGCCGGCCTACACCACAGCCACCAGCGACGCCAGATCCGAGCCTCATCTGCGGCCTACACCCCGCTTCGTGGCAACACTGGATCTCCCCAACCCACTGAGCGAGGCCAGGGAGCGAACCCACAGCCTCATGGATACTAGTCGGATTTGTTTCCACCGTGCTGCAACAGGAAAGCGTCCAGCAAATTCTTTTTCAAATTCTTTTCCATTATCGGTTATTCCAAGACATTGACTGGATAGTTCCCCGTGTTTATCTAGGGCCGCACCCGCGGCATGTGGAGGCTCCCAGGCTAGGGGTCTAACAGGAGCTGTAGCTGCCGGCCTACACCACAGCCACAGCTGCGCGGGATCCGAGCCGCGTCTGCAACCTACACCCCAGCTCACGGCAACGCCGGATCCTTAACCCACTGAGCAAGGCCAGGGATCGAACCTGCAACCTCATGGTTCCTAGTTGGATTCCTTCACCACTGAGCCACTACGGGAACGCCTGCTTCTCCATTCTAAATGTAATAGTTTTTATCTACCAGCCCCAGACTCTCCCCCATCCTAGTTTCTTCCCCATCGATGCATGGGTTGTAGATATTAAGAACAGCTCAAAGCAGAAGCCAGTGTGGTGGCTGGCTTTCCTCCAAGACTCTGAAGGCTGCCATGCGCAGAAAAACTCCACGGAAGGCATCTCTCTGGAAATGGGCAGCCACCGCAGATGGAAATCCACCGAGACAGGGCGTCCTCCTCCAAGGCTGTTTGCCTGGTCGAGCGAGAAGCCTGGTGCCCTTATTGGTCTGAGCAGGTGGACTCTTCTTGAGTCAATTCTGGTAATTTATTTTTCCCCGCGTTTCAGTTTATAAGCGCAGACACACAGGGTCTCACCACTGTATTTGGAACCAGCCCCTGGTTGGCTGGAGTAGGATTTCAATTGCATTTTTTTTTTTTTTTTTTGTCTTTTTGTCTTTATATAGAGCTGCACTCGCGGCATATGGAGGTTCCCAGGCTAGGGGTCTAATCGGAGCTGCAGCTGCCGGCCTTCGCCACAGCCACAGCAACGCGGAATCCGAGCCGTGTCTGCAGCCTACACCACAGCTCACGGCAATGCCGGATCCTTAACCCACTGAGCAAGGCCAGGGATCGAACCCGCAACCTTATGGTTCCTAGTTGGATTCATTAACCACTGAGCCACGAAGGGAACTCCTCAGTTGTATTTTGAATCAGCCAGTGGAGCGCAGACGATGACTATTGAACTTCCTGAGCCTCCAGGAGCTGAGAATAGCTTTCCAGGGGAACAGCACCTCGGCTGGGTGCGCAGAGACCTGGGGTTGCGGGCTTCCAGAATGCCCCGAATTCCTCATTGTCTTCTTCCTGATGCTGCTGAGGTGAAGTCGGAGGCCAGGCTGACTCACCCTTTTTGGGGAAGTTTTTCCCTGGATGTCTGTAGATTTCGCTTCCTTGAAGGTAGGAATTTATCAAGATGCCCATCTAAGTTTTGGTGTCTTTTTGCCTTTTATCTAGAGCCGCACCCGCGGCATAGGGAGGTTCCCGGGCTAGGGGTCTAACAGGAGCAGTAGCTGCCGGCCTACACCACAGCCACGCGGGATCCGAGCCGCGTCTGCAACCTACACCACAGCTCACGGCAATGCCGGATCCTTAACCCACTGAGCGAGGCCAGGGATCGAACTCGCAACCTCATGGTTCTTAGTCAGATTCGTTAACCACTGAGCCATGAAGGGAACTCCTAGGTTTTGGTGTCTTAATGGATTTTTTCCCCCGATAGGATGGGCATTATTTTGAAACACAGATTTGTTTGCTCTTTAACTCAAGAAACTTTTTTTCCTCCGAGCGAACATTATTTCGGTTACATTTACTTTGGTGTCTTGTTCACAGATAAGAGGGTTTTTTTGGTGCTGTACCGCACTGCTTCTCTTGAATATCTCTCCAGGTTTTCATCTCTGTCCCCCTCTGCTGAATCACACGTGCCCTGTTGTCACTGAATTACTTCTCTCACTGTTCACTTGGCTCTTCCTGTGTCTAATGCATTTTTTTTTTTGTCTTTTGAGGGCCGCACCCGCGGCATTTGGAGGTTCCCAGGCTAGGGGTCAAATCAGAGCTGTAGCTGCCGGCCTCCACCACAGCCACAGCCTTGCAGGATCCAAGCCTCATCTGCGACCTACACCACAGCTCACGGCAACGCCGGATCCTTAACCCACTGAGTGAGGCCAGGGATCGAACTTGCAACCTCATGGACGCTTGTCGGGTCCGTTTCAGCTGAGCCACGATGGGAACTCCTCAGATGCATTTTGTAATGGTTTAATTTCTTTCTCCTCTAAATGAATCGTTTCCATCTCTTTTTCTTTTCATCTCATCTATGTTTTTGTCTCGGGATATCAGCATTTTCTTTCGTTTTGTTGAATGTACAAAGCCAATGCTATTGGAATTTACTTCTATTTCCTTTGGTAAATCATTTCCAAAAGCATATTTGTCCCCTGTCCATTTTATGACATAGATTTCATGAGTATCGTTTTTCTCCTTTTTATCGTCTTGAATTGATGAGAGTCCATCCAGGTCTGGCGTTTCCTGTTGAGTAGAGTGCAGGTGGGTTCTTCAAATAATTTTCTCCAACATGAGAAAGGAAGACTGCAAATTCCCAGATCGAGTGTCCTGGGGAACTGAGAAGGAAAGTGTGGTCACAGATAATCCCAGAACTGGACTGCGCCGTTTCTACATTTGACCTGGCCACTATTGCAAGTTTCAAACACTCCAGATATGTGGGCCCCTCAAATCAGGGGGGAGGAGGCTCAGGACTCTTTTGTGTGCAAGTGACATTAAAACAAACCCAGGCTGGCTTGAACAAAAGGGGACTTTTCATATGAGTGAAAAGTTCAGGGGTCATTCGGGCTTCAGGTCTGGCTGGTTCAAGGGTACAGGGAACAATGCATCAAGTCTCTTCTCTTTTCTCCACTCCGTGTGTTGACTTCATTCTCAGGCTCCCTACAGTGGCGTGATGCTCACTACAGCTTCAGTCCCCACATCCTCACAATTACAAATACACTGGAACAAATATTTTCTTCTCTCCCAGCCTTCCCAGGAAAAGTCTGGTTTGTAGACTCATTGGCTCTGATCGGATCACATGCTCATCTTTGAATCACTCGTCACATTGAGGAGGTGGGATTATTCTGCCTGTTGAGGTGTGGGTCATAGTCCTACTTTTCAAGCAGGGTTTTGGAATCTGTCCCATCCAAATCCTAAAAAAAAGAAATGTTGGGGTACTCTTGTGATAAAAAAGAATGAAAGGATGGTAGTAGCACAAGCAATAGATGTGCATTGTAGAAAATCTCTCCCCTGGATTCTGTAAAACCACTGTTCTTCCTCAGAGTGGCGAGTAGTGACTTGGCCCAGCAGGCATGCACTATTCGTTTGGGCAGGTTGTGCACCACACAACCACACCACATTTAAAGGAGCTCAAATCACATCCTTGACATTTCAGATTTGCTGTTTCCCAACGGATGGGCGTATCAGATGGGGCATCTTTCGCTGACTGCATAAAGGTGCTTTATAGGCTGATAGCCAGCAGCAGACCCCTCAAGGTTAGGTTGACTCAGTGGTTCTTTCTGCAAGCTGTGATTGCTTTCCCCAAGCTGCCAGTCCCGCTGCGATTTCTTCAGCTTATTTTTGCCTGTGGAAGTATGTAAGTCCTCAATCCTGTGTGGTTTCCCAGAAATAGAAATCTCATATGCTAATATAGGATTATTCATCTTTCCTGCCTCCATGCCTAGCCCCGAAACACATACCTCCACCAAGAAACCAAAGCTTTCCCCATCCTTTATCTCTTAGGTTTTGAGCGCTTCTGGGGGTAAAGAGTGGGGGGAAGGGAGCTCCCACTGTGGCAAAGTGGAAACGAATCCGACTAGTGTCCGTGAGGATGCAGATTCGATCCCTGGCCTCGCTCAGTGGGTAAGGATCCGGCGTTGCCGGGAGCTGTGGCGTAGGTTGCAGACACAGCTCTGATCCAGTGTTGCTGTGGCTGTGGTGCAGGCTGACAGCTGCAGTTCCTATTAGACCCCTAGCCTGGGAACTCCCATATGCCGTGGGTACTGCCCTAA
>PVHT020000062.1:0-22500 GCA_004024745.2 Catagonus wagneri
GTGGCATATGGAGGTTCCCAGGCTAGGGGTCTAACAGGAGCTGTAGCTGCCGGCCTACACCACAGTCACAGCAACGCGGGATCCGAGCCGCGTCTCTACACCACAGCTTACGGCAATGCCAAATCCTTAACCCACTGCGCGAGGCCAGGGATTGGACTTGCAACCTCATGGCTCTTAGTCAGATTCGTTAACCACTGAGCCACGAAGGGAACTTGCAATTTCTGCTTCTATTGGGTAGCCTATGTGTCATCACATTGGTAATGACCTTGAAATGTCCCAGGAAGCAGCCATCCTGATTATTCTCTGCCTTGGGCCTGTCACGTCCCTCCTCTGGGTCATTTCTGAAGGTTTTTCCAGTGCTCAGCTGATGCCTGGGGGCATCATTCAAATCTCAGAGTAGAAACATTTCAGCAGGTGCTACGTAATCTCAAGATCAACCCCCGCTCCCGCTCTTTTTTCTTCCTTTTTGGCCCCACCCGCAGCCTATGGAAGTTCCTGGGCCAGGGATGGAACCCAAGCCAGAGCCGCAACCTGAGTCACAGCTGCAGCAACGCTGGATCCTTAACCCACTGCATCCCAGTGGGAACTCCAAGGACCACCCTTCATTTGATGCTGATACGTCATATATGCGGCACTGCCCTGGGTGTCTTATATGCCCTCTCTCCTTTAACCGTTACAACAAGCCCACTTTACGGATGACGAATGCGAGGAGTGACCCCTCTCGGTAGAAGAAACACTCAGCTCTTAGAGCCACGACTATGTGAGATAGTAACAAAAAAATATTAAGTTCATCATCTTAATAAGATTAAGATTACTGTTCACATCCCTACAGCGAGTGTGAATGAGCGTGGGACATGGATCAGAAAGAGCTGCTTTCGGACTGGCCTTTGTTCCTTGATAGCACTTTGACCTTGATCTTATTTTCTCTTCTGTAAAGCAGAGATGATAACACCTGCCTCGTGGATCGGGAGGGTGAAACGAGTCACTAGGACCATTTGGTGATGGTAGAAGGACTCAAGAAATCCTCTTCCTTCGTAACCCAAATTTATTTACTTTTTTTTTTGTCTTTTTGCCTTTTTATCCAGAGCCGCACCCGCGGCATATGGAGGTTCCCAGGCTAGGGGTCTAACAGGAGCTGTAGCCTCCGGCCTACACCACAGCCACAGCAACGCAGGATCTGAGCCGCGTCTGCAACCTACACCACAGCTCACGGCAACGCCGGATCCTTGACCCACTGAGCGAGACCAGGGATCGAACCCGCAACCTCATGGTTCTTAGTCGGATTCGTTAACCACTGAGCCACGACGGGAACTCCCAAATTTATTTACTTGTTAACTTGGGTTGTAAAGTCATGAGACGATACAAACGCTCTTGGTCTCACAGGACATTTCTGGTATCTGCCCGCGGGTATGTTATCCAACCACCACTTTCTCTGAACCAGAGGCCCCTGCCCGAGTTTTCCCTTTAAGATAAGCCTTCTGGTTGTTTCTGCTGCAGCCTCTCCATGCGTCGTTGAGATGATCTGAAAGCATAAACAGCGGCGGACGCTTTAATATCATTTCCTTTCCAGCCCCATTGCAAAACGAAAGGAAAATGTGCTTGGGGAAAAAATTCACTTAGCGCTCTGGCCGGATGCCCAAGCTCTCCAAAGAGCCTGATAAACAAGAGCAAAGTTTAACTCTCTCTAAATAAAATCCACACGTCTGATTCTGCACTGGGGGAGCCCCCTTCCGGCGACCCACTTGCTGATGACAGCCCGGACATCGGTAATGGAATGTGAAAGACAATCTTCTAATCAATTTTTTTTTCCTTCCTGCTAGTTTAGACTAAAGCACAGAAGATGCCCAAATGTTCCATCTGCTTCCTCTAAGATTTCTGGGAGGCTGGAGCCCAATTATGGCTGCCTTATCCATTTTTAATAATCTGCTTATGATCATGCACCCATAGGGTGTGATTATACCCACATCAGCTTCTGTTTCAGGGCTTTCCATTGCTATCCATAATTAATAAGCCACTCGGTGCTTCGGAGGGGAGCTAAGGGGGAAGTGTGACAGATTCTTAAAGTAGGAGACTGGTTTCCGGTGTTGTTCATTCATTCATTTTTACCAACCTTTCCTGACAACGTGCCGGGCGCAGTGTTAGATCCCAGAGGTACAGGGAATAACACGGGCTGTGGCCGTCTTGGGCAGCTCCCGGGCTGTCAAGGAAGATGCGGGCAGATGTGCGTTTGTGGTGTGGATTGCGTTTGTTCGACGAGAAAAGTCAGCTGCCGAGGCGACCAAAACGCTTTCTGTTTTCCAGTTATAAAGCATAGGCTAGATTGCTGTATTACTACAAATATAATTCTAGGAAGGCCTCTTCTGGAATCAGTTTCTTCTCTTGGGCGGGGGGCAGGGGGCTATGCTAGGGAGGTAGTCAGTTTAGGCAGAGGCTAGAGTCGGAAGAGCTGTAAAGGTACAGTCAGGTTCAAGTCGCTGCTTTGTACTGTGTGACCTTAGACAAGTTCCTTCCCCTCTCTGAGCCTGTTTCTGCCTTGCAAAACAAGGGAAGGGCCTCCCTGGCTGGGATTCCCTGGGATGGTGCACACGAATTCGTTGCATGGATTGCAAAGTACCGTATCAGTAGAAGGAAGAAAACCCCAAATCTTGCTCATCAGAAATATGAGAAAACCACAGAGTTCTTGTTGTGGCTCAGAGGTAACGAACCCAACTGGTATCCATAAGGACACGGGTTGGATCCCCGTCCTCACTCCCTGGGTTGGGAATCTAGGGTTGCCATGAGCTGTGGTGTAGGTTGCAGATGTGGCTCCAATGTGGCTGTGGCTGTGGCCGTGACAGGCTGGGGGCTACAGCTCCCGTTCATTCCCTAGCCTGGGAACTTCCAGGTGCTGCAGGTGAATCCCTAAAAAGACAAAAAAAAAGGAAAGAGAAAAAGAAAGAAGAAAGGAAAGAAGGAAGGAAAGAAAGAAAGGGAGAGAGAAAGAAAGGGAGAGAAAAGGAGAGAAAGAAAATATGATAAAACCATTCTTTCCCTTTTTTTTAAATGGCCATGGCCGAGGCACACGGAAGGTCCAGGCCTGGAATCGAACCTGCACCTCTGCAGCGACCTGAGCCACTGCAGTTGGATTCTTAACCCCCTGCACTGCAGTGAGAACTCCACCCTGCCCTCGCTTTTTGATCTTGCCTCCCTGCCCAGTAATCCCAGTCAAAATCTACCCACGCTCAGGAAAGACCCAAACCTTCTGTTCAAGACTAGTTCGAGGTATCCATGCCGTCATCGTGGTACAAGTTCAAGTTCTCGTTTGCAAACACTGCGGACCACCTCTAATAATTCTCAGCACAGAGGGGAGGTTTGGGAAAAGATATTAGTGACTCACACATTTTGCAGAAGGCTGGATAACTGAATTTAGTACATGTTCTGTGATTCTTTGCTGAAAACGTAATTGTAGCAAAACTTACAACTCATTCGCACTGTCAGTGTTCCAGCTGCCAGGCCTCCTGACATCTTTTCCAGGGTGTGCCCAGCCCCCCGGCCCAGTCCAGAAGATGTCCTTGTGGGGCCAGAGCGGTCCTGTCCTATCAGAGGAGAAGCCCAACTTCAAAGAAGTCTATTGCCCTTTAAAAATACCACCTGCCAATCCTGATGGAAGATTCTAGCAATCTGTAACCTGTGTTGTACAGCTGAATTAAACCTGCAAACACGAATCTCTGGCAAGAACTGAGCAGTCTCAAATGAGAGTGGCAGGAAATAAAGGCCTTATTTCTCAGGGGGAGACCCGCTTTGCACTGGTCTGTACCCGAGGGTTTTGTCGGGGAGGGGATGGATGGTTGAACAGCCCCGGTGGGCAGGCTGTGAGTGAGCCCCTGGGTGACTGCAGACTTGGAGAGTTCTGATAATCTGCTCGCCAGCCCCACCCGCCCCCTCGCTACCCTGACAGCCAGCCCCAGGGCTGTCCTCAACCTGTGGGCACACCACCTGCCTCAAGGCTTCACACTGGCTTTTTTTTTTTTTTTTTTTTGTCTTCTTAGGGCCACACCCATGGCACATGGAGGTTCCCAGGCTGGGGGTCCAATCGGATCTGTAGCCGCTGGCCTACGCCACGGCCACAGCAACCAGGTCCGAGCCGCGTCTGAGTGCCTCCGAGGTCAGCGGTGGCCAAGATCCTGGAGGCCATGGCAGGAAGTTTAAGTTCCACTGACTCATGACTCCTTGAGGGAGGCTCCCTCCCCAGACACAGATTAAAAAATGAATTTGCATCCCGACTAGGTTCCGACTAGGAACCATGAGGTTGCGGGTTCGATACCTGGCCTCGCTCAGTGGGTTAAGGATCCGGCATTGCCATGAGCTGCGGTGTAGGTGACAGACGCGGCTTGGATCCCGCGTTGCTGTGGCTGTAGTGTAGGCCGGTTGTGGCTGTAGCTCCAATTAGACCCCTAGCCTGGGAACCTCCATATGCGGCAGGTGCGGCCCTAAAAAGACAAAGAAAAAAAAGACATGGTGTTGGGACAAGTGGGTAACCGTTTGGAAAGTAATTCTTCCCTCACATATATCAAATGTCTCAACATGACTACAGATTTTAATGCTAAAAATAAAACCACTTCCTGGTTACGGAATGTTGAAAATTTTCTAAGCACGACACCAAGGCAGAAAACATAAAGGAAAAGACTAAGAAATTAGACTACCTAAAGATGTAAAAGCATCTATAAAAACTTTTCTTTATAAACAAATTTATTTTAAGAATTATAAAGGGAAAGCAGAAGTAAAAATAGAAAACAGTATATGCAACACATATTGTCAAGCACTTATCATCTTACTTGTAAAGATTTATAACTAATAAATGAGCGACAGGTATCCTAAGAGCAAAATCAAGCTATGAGCGCCGAAAAGCAACGTGTAAAGCGGAAATTCTAATCAATAATTTGCAAATGAAAGAAAAGTACCCCACTCGGGTCATAAAAAAAATGGAGTAAAATAAGAACATTGTTTTTTCCACTACAAAATTGGGAAATGTGAGAATACCCTCTTTTAGGGCTCTTGTGCGTGTCAATTGGTATAGCCCTTCTGGGAGGAAATTTGGCTATTTGCTGAAATCCTTAGAGTTAGTCACATTCAGAAACTGCCTTTTAGAAAACAATTTCAAGGAGTTCCCGTCGTGACTCAGTGGTTAACGAATCCGACTAGGAACCATGAGGTTGCGAGTTCCATCCCTGGCCTTGCTCAGTGGGTTAAGGATGCGGCGTTGCCGTGAGCTGTGGTGTAGGTAGCAGACCTGGCTCGGATCCTGCATTGTTGTGGCTGTGGCGAAGGCCGGCAGCTACAGCTTCGATTAGACCCCTAGCCTGGGAACCTCCATATGCCACGAGTGTGGCCCTAGAAAAGGCAAAAAGACAAAAAAAAAAAAGAAAACAATTTCAAGGAAAGAAAGGGTAGATGCATTTTTAACTTCAAGGACCTTCCATACAGTTTTTTAAATATTTTACATATTTTTATTGAGATGCGGTTGCTTTACTGTGTGTTGGTTTCTGGTGTACAGCAAAGTGATTCAGTTATATATTTATATATTCTTTTCCATTTTGATTTATCGTAGGACATCGAATATGGTTCTCCGAGCCTCCCAGGTTCCCTTAGCTACCTTGCTGTTTGCCCATTCTCCAAAGAACAGTCTGCGTCTGCTAATCTCAAACTCCTAGCTTAGCCCCTCTCTTACTCCTTTTCCACTTTGGCGACCATGAGTTTGTTTTCCGTATCTGTGAATACGTAGAAATAAGTTCTATGTAGATCAGTTCATCCGTGTCATATTTTGAATTGCACACGTACACGATGGCCTCTGGTATATTTGTCTTGCTTGAATAGTCTAAAAACGCAGGCGAACAAATATCCAGGATAGGAAATTGGTATAGAGTACGACACAACCGTTTAAAGAGATGAAGTACAGGAGTTCCCTTCGTGGCTCAGTGGTTAACGAATCCGACTAGGAACCATGAGGTTGAGGGTTCGATCCTTGGCCTCGCTCAGTGGGTTAAGGATCCGGCGTTGCTGTGAGCTGTGGTGTAGGTTGCAGACGCGGCTCAGATCCCGCATGGCTGTGGCTGTGGCGAAGGCCGGCAGCTACAGCTCCTGTTAGACCCCTAGCCTGGGAACCTCCATATGCTGCATAGAAAAGGAAAAAAGACAAAAAAAAAGAAAAAAAGATGCAGTACGTAAATGTAAACTGTTGACACGGAATGGTGTCCGTGCTGTCTCGGCAAGTTTTAAAAAGTGACGTCACGTTCCTCGCATGTGATGCTGTTGGAAATTATACGCACGGAATCGTACAAACAGAAACACTAAAAAAAAAAATCTGGAAGCATGTAACACCACGCTATTCACAAAGTCCACTTCCGCGTGATGGGATTACACAGGATCTTCGTTTTTCCTTTCTTACTTATCCGATGTGTCACTTCCATGTAAATCAGCCAGAGAGTGCCAAGTCGGGAGATATTTTCAAGTCAGCAGCCGTCAAGTTTCAGATCCATTTGTGAGCGAGCCTGGGCTGTACCCGGGACTGTTGTTCCATCTGAAGCTGAATTCATGCACAACTGTGCTCCGTCTTACGATCTCGGGCATCAATTTGTCTCTCTGGCTTGTTAATTCGGCTGCCACAGCATCCTGAGGTCCCCTGAGCCGGGGGCAGGGGCAGGGGGTAGGATGGGGACCCGTTTAACTTACAGTCCTTTGTGTCCCTTGCCAGATTTATTCAGCAGTTTCTCTGGTGCTTCTCCTAATTGAATAAAACCTGTAATTTCATTTTTAAAATACATGAGCCCATGAGTGTCAGTAATTAGACATTAACAAGTACGAAGATGGCCCATTAATGAAACAGCAGTTTTCGGGAGCTCCACCAGGAGCATCTACAGGAAAAATCACGTATAAAGGTGGTCCCCCGAGGACTTTGAAGGGACCTGTTTGTGATCATCTGAACAGCAGTGGGACTGACAATGAAATCAGCGTTTTCCCAGCAGCTTACTGAACGCGAGACCTGCAGCTGGGATTTATATCTTTGGCAGCGCAGAAGGCAGGCCAGTGACGCTGGAGAAACGGGGGCTCTTTCTAAAACTAGCCCTCCGAGGCAGGGCTGATTCCGACTTCGCCCTCTGTTAGAGGCCTCCGTCATCAACCCTGCGGAACGGATCTTTGAGCGGAAGGCCTTCCGTCACAGTCAGGATGCAACGTGGTTATGGGTGAGCATCTTACAGCCGAGGGTTCAAACCCGGCTCGGCCACTTGCTAGCTCTGTGATCTTGGGCAGCTCATTCATTGCCCATGACTTAACCCGCCCCAAACCAGTGTCCTTACACAAGATCATAGAGTAGGCCTAAGCTAAAACCCCCAAGATTGGAGTTCCCGTCGTGGCGCAGTGGTTAACGAATCCGACTAGGAACCATGAGGTTGTGGGTTCGATCCCTGGCCTTGCTCAGCGGGTTAAGGATCCGGCGTTGCCGTGAGCTGTGGTGTAGGTCGCAGACGCGGCTCGGATCCCGCATTGCTGTGGCTGTGGCGTAGACTGGCGGCGACAGCTCCTGTTAGACCCCTAGCCTGGGAACCTCCATATGCCACGGGTGCGGCCCTAGATAAGGCAAAAAGACATAAATAAATAAAACCCCCAAGATCTTCAACTTTTTAAAAAATTTGAGCCATGGGAGTGAAAGAAGCAGGTTTTCTTTGTTTTTTAGTTTTTGGAGTTTTTCGTTGTTGTTGGGGGGGCTGGTGTTGCTTTTTAGGGCCTCCCCTGCGGCATATGGAAGTTCCCAGGCTAGGGGTCCAATCGGAGCTGCAGCTGCCGGCCTACGCCACAGCCACAGCAACACCAGATCCAAGTCGCATCTCTGACCTACATGGCAGCTCACGGCAGGGCTCCTTAACCCACTGAGCAGGGCCAGGGAATCGAACCCGGGTCCTCATGGGTACCATTCAGGTTCATTAGCGCTGAGCCACAAACGGGAACTCCAGGAGACGTTTTATATAAAAGCCTTGGTCCGGCTCAGGTTGAAGGCAATGCCTCAGAGTCTCAGCCTTATTTGGGTCACTGACACCCTGAAGAAAAAAAAGTGGATTAAAAAAAGCTAACAAGGATTAATTATAAACATAATCTTCAGTTCTTATAACATGTAAGGTAAGGGAGTTCCCCCTGTGGCACAGCGGGTTAAGGATCCGGCATTGTCTCCGGCAGCACAGGTTCGATCCCTGGCCCGGGAACTTCCCTATGCCATGGGTGCAGCCAAACAAACAAACAAACCTCGGAAGGTAGGTTCGGCTATTAATACCCCTAAGATGGCAGGTGAGCGAGGCTGCTAGGGTTTAAAAGCTTGTGTAGGGTTACAGAGAGCATCAAGGGGCTTCCGCGGAAGCCGCCCTCGGGCCCACGGCCTGCAGAGCCCATTTACACCCCTGGGACGCACTGTGCTAGGCTGACCCTTCCAGGCATACGCCCTCCACGGAACAGCGTTCTGCAGATGACGGCAGGGGAGCCCACAGGCCCCGCCGAAACCCCCCAGGGTCGCCCCATGTGTTGTAACAATCAAAGATTTGGGGGTTCGGAAATATCCACAGTCTGACCGCGTCTCACTCTCTCTCCTGCGAAGCTGCTCGCACTTTTGTGAGTGACTGTCAACAGCCTCCTCCTGATTCTCGCTTCTGCCCTTGGCCGTCAGGGCACCTGCGAGATTGATCCGCTGAAAACCTGAGTCAGATCAGGTTCCTCCTTTGCTTCTCGTTTCGTTCGTAAGAATGACCTCTGTACACCCGGCTTCTTCCGCTCTGTCTCACTGACCCCCGCCCCCGCCCCGTGGCTTCCTCACGGTCACGGTCACGGTCACGAGCACTCGCCTGGGGCCGCGCACCGCCCCTCCCCCACCGGGGGTGGTGCACCTGCGTCGCCGCCTGGACCGCTTTCTCCGCCCAGATCCTTGCGCCCGCTCCCTGACTTGCTCTAAAACTCTGTTCGAAAGTCTCTTCCAAGTCCAGCCTTCCCCGGACACTTGCCTCGCCCTTCCTCATTCCTGTCCCTGCTTTATTTTTCTCCCGGGCACTTAAATGCTCTTCCACGCCGTCTGTTTTGTTTGTTCATCTTATTTATTGCCCGTCTCCCCCCAGCACCGCCACCTCCATGATTTTGGTCTCTCGTTCAGTCTGCCCTCGGATTCTGGAACAACAGTGCCTGGCATGGAGTAGATGTTCAATAAGTCGTTTTTTTTTTTTAAGTTTTATTGAAGTATAGTTGATTTGTAGTTATGATCATTTCTGCTGTACAACAGAGTGACTCGGTTATACACATACACGCATCCTTTCTCTCCCAGATTCTTTCAGAACTTGGCTTGTAAATCTGCTCTCTACCTAGACGTAGGACCGTCTTGTGATTTGTCAGCAGAATATTGGGCAGAGTTCCCTGTGCTCTGCAGCAGGTCCCCGGTGGCCACTCATTCAATAGACCCGTGTGCACATGGCCAGTCCCAAACCCCCAGTCCATCCTCCTCCCAACAGCTGTCCCCTTAACCATAAGTTTTTCAAAGTCTATACATCTTTTTTTTTTTTTTTTTTTTGTCTTTTTAAGGTTGTAGTCATGGCATTTTGGAGGTTCCCAGGCTAGGGGTTGAATCGGAGCTGTAGCCGCCGGCGTACACCCCAGCCACAGCAAGCTGCCTCCGAGCCGCGTCTGCGACCTACACTGCAGCTCACGGCTGGATCCTTAACCCACTGAGCGAGGCCAGGGATCGAACCCGCGTCCTCGTGGCTGCTGCTCAGATTCGTTTCTGCTGAGCCACGTTGGGAACTCCCAAAGTTGATAAATCTGTGATGAATGAATGACTCTCGTGTAATATCCTTCCACCCCCAGGGGACCTGAGATTTGGAGCCAAAGCCTCCCAAGGAAGCCAGCAAGGTTGCAGCACCTCATGGTCTGTAGACACCTATGTGGCTCGACTCCTCTGTTGGCAGGAGCAGGGATTCGTCTGCGGAGCCAGGGTCGGTGGCTCACCCGGGAAGGTCAGACAGGCCCGGGATAGTCCCCCAGGGAATTGCAGGCATATAAGCCTCCCGTTGGGTGCCAGGGGAACAAATAGGCACGGTGCTTGTACTTCTGCAAACAGATAGCCTGTTTATGGTTGATGGAAACGAGGTCTGTGCGCTGTAGACACTCCAAAAGCCAGGAGCACAGCAGACTCTCGAGAGAAAAATTTCAGAATTTGGCTTGTAAATCTGCTCTCTGGACCGTCTTATGATTCGTCAACGGAGTATTAGGGTGTCAAATGGCAGCCCCAGAGATAAACTCAAGTGAAAGATGAATAATCCACCCTTCGCATCGCTTATTGACCCTGAAGGTGATTATTCCAGACTTACTTTCTGGGAGATGAGTTCCTTACTTTTCTGGGAGATAATGTTTATTGTCGTTTACTCTTGAGTTTTACCTCCTGTTCTGAATATAGCAAACGCTGCTGCTCTTGGGGAGTACCTGGCTCAAAAGAAGTTTTGTTGGGCTCAAGTGGTATTTGGGGAGGAGGAAAAAAAACACAACTTTCTTTTAATTGGGTGCCAACTGAAAAATAAAAACACATGAAAAATTCAATTTCTGGCTTGAATTGAAAAGCCAGGACAACTGGGGACTAGTGGGTGGACCCACAGTCCTTGCTTGCTAACAGTCAGCTGGAAAGAAATGGTTTCCTGTTCCATCTTGAGGTGTGCAGCTCGGGTCCCCCCGCCCCCAGCCTCACCCGGGGAGGTGCTGGAACGAGCAACTCGAGCCCCCCACCTATCCCGCTCCATGGGGAGTGGGGAGAGGGCCAGCCCCAGAACCTGGATTGTAAGATTCTCCCATGGAGTTCCCGTCGTGGCTCAGTGGTTAACGAAGCCGACTAGGAGCCGTGAGGTTGCGGGTTCGATCCCTGGCCTTGCTCAGTGGGTTAAGGAGCCGGCGCTGCCGTGAGCTGGGGTGTAGGTCGCAGACGCGGCTCGGATCTGGCATTGCTGTGGCTGTGGCATTGGCCAGCGGCTACAGCTCCGATTCAACCCCTAGCCTGGGAACCTCCATATGCCACAGGTATGGCCCTAGATAAGGCAAAAAGACCAAAAAAAAAAAAAGATTCTCCCAAACTTCATCCCAAAGCATCCCAAACGTTGACTTGTTCAGCAGCCTCGCTTCCCTGCCCAGGGCCTTCGCGTTGGTTTCTAGGAGGTAAAATGAGAAAGAGCTATTTAGGTAATGACTGCTAATGCTGAGCCATCTGGCTGAAAAGAGCCCTGGAGGCGGAAGCCCCAGGATCGGATTGACCACTCCTTGAATTTGTGACCGAGCACAAGTTTCTCAAGCTCTCAGCTTCCTCGTCTGGACAGCGATGACTGCAGTAATTCCTGTCACCCCGCTGGGCTGGAGCGGAGGATGGAATTCTTTACGTGTACTCAGCCCAGGACCTGGGTCCTGAGTAGCGGTCAGTGGGGGGGGTTTCGCTGGAATAGGGATCCTACCGTCTCCTGAAAACACTTGCACTTTGAGCGGATCTCAAACCCTGGCCCCACCAGTCCCAGGGGAAACACCGCCTGGTCTGCAGACCCAGGGCAGCAGGACCTGCCCGAACGGAATCCATCCAGTAGGTGGCGAAGTAGGGGGGTGGTGGAGGCCAAAGAAACCGAGAAGGTTTGCAACACCAAGTTCAAAGCTTAGGCCTTTTTAGCAACATGGATGGACCTAGAAATTATCATGAGAAGTGAAACCAGTCAGACAATTAGACAGCAACACCCAATGCTAACGCTTACATGTGGAAACTAAAAAGACACAATGAACTTTGCAGAACAGACAATGACTCACAGACTTTGGAAAACCTTTGGTTTTTCAAATAAGACAGTCTGGGGGGTGGGGGGATGCACTGAGGGTTTGGGATGCCAATGCTATCAAATCAACTTGTGATGATTTTTGTATACCCATCATTGAAATAAAATTCATTAAGCAAAAAAAAAAAAAAAAAAAGCTTAGGCCTTTAAAAGTCCATTAAATCCTATCTCACCTTAAGGGCGAGTTTCTTGGCACCTTTTCCCCTGTTGCGACTTCTGTCTGACTAAAACTTGTGGGTGACAGATACAGACCGGAACAGAAGGAGCCGCGGACGGGAGATGGCTTCTTCCTTCCGGCACGGGTCATTTTGAATTCGTTATCACTCCCTGCATTCTTGATCTTTTATAAACGGCCACCCCACTGTGTACTGAGCAGAGACGTTAGAGTCTAGCTGGAGTAAGCCCCGTCCGTGCCACTGAACCGTGACAACGCAGAGTCCGTGTGTGTGTGTGTGTGTGTTTCGACCCGCTTGTGTCGCGTGACAAACCACTCCCAAACTCCATGGCTTGAAACCACAGCCACTGATTAAGCGCAGCACCTCTGCAGGTTGGCGCTGGGGCCCCGAGAGAACTGTGCTTCCGTTCTGGGCCAGGCGCACTTGAACTTGACTGGACTTGCCAACTGGTGTGGACCAGGCCGCCCGGTCCAGGATGCCTGAGATGATGGGGGCCCCGTCTTGACTCTGCCTTCCATTAGCCAGCACGTTATCCTGGGGGCACTCAGTGGGGGCCACGGGGTTCCATGAACAGCAGGAGGGCAAGCCTTGACAAACAGAACTTTTCAAGTTTCACCTTTTCCCCCATCCCGCTGGCCAAAGGAAGTCCTGTGGTCAAGTTTAGAATCGTTGTGGGAGGGTTCAGAGTGGGGTGATCGCAACCCTTTTTGCAAACAATCAATCTGACCTTGACTGTAAGCCAACCTGGAAAACTCCTTTGTCTCTCCCCCCCCCCTTTTTTTTTTCTTTTTAGGGCCTCGCCCGTGGCATGTGGAGGTTCCCAGGCTAGGGGCTGAATCGGAGCTGCAGCTGCCACCCTACGCCAGAGCCCCAGCCACAGCATCCGAGTCGCGTCCGCGACCTACACCCCAGCTCACGGCAACGCCAGATTCTTAACCCACTGAGCGAGGCCAGGGATCGAACCCGCAACCTCATGGTTCCTAGTCTTGCTCATTACCACAGAGCCACAGCGGGAACTTGTCCCTCGTCTCCTAGTAAGTAGAAAAATCAAAAAGGTGAATCTTCCTCCCCCACTCTTCCAGTTTGCACGTTCTGGGAGCTGCAGAAAATTTGTTCCTGGGCGACACAGCACCGGCCGGCCTTCCGGTGGGGACCGTGCTCTGCTCTCTAGGGGGTGGTTTGCAGTGATCCTCCTTCAAGTCCGCCAGCGCATGCTTTCCCCATGTGGCCTGACTTGGCCCGAGTAGCTTGGGCTGCAATGCAAGGCTGTGCCTCTTGGATGCCGAACTCCGCCAAGGCCGTGTGCAGTCTGGGAACAGGCATTGTTCACGGGCGAACATCCCTGCCGAGAACTGGCAGAGGCAGCTGCTGGGGCTGGAACCTGTCACTGTCAAGACAAGGCCTGGGACTGGCTGTACCCACGAGCCCCAGGAAGCCGAACCAGCTGGACTCGTGACAGCTCTGCCAGGTCTTCTCAGATGCCCGGGCCCCCGGCACCAAAGAGGGTTGGTGCTCTGAGTCCCTCATCCTCAGGAAATTCTCAGGGTTTTACACCCCCCAAGAACCTGGCCGCTATCTGGACGGTCTGGGACCCGCCTAATCCTCGAACCCTGTGAGGAGGCAACGTGGGCGCCGTCCCCTCTGTGCGGCTCCCCCCGGGGCTGGGTGGATGCCGCAGGCAGGATGCTTCCTGCAGCTGAAGTGTGAGGGTCCGTACCAAATGAAACAGGAAAGGGTGTCGGAGGCCAAGGCTGCAGAAACAGGTTGTAGCGGGACCACTGTGACAGCAGCCACCGTCGACAGAGCATTTTGCTGTGTGCCAGGCATAGTGTTGAGACGGTACCCTGCAGTTGGTATTATTATGATTGCGTCTCAATTTCTCTCTCTCTTTTTTTTTTGCTTTTTAGGGCCATACCCGAGGGAGATGGAAGTTCCCAGGCTAGGGAGTCGAATCGGAGCTGCAGCTGCCGGCTTATGCCGCAGCCACAGTAAAAAGTGGGATCCTTAACCCACTCAGCGAGGCTGGGGATCGAACATACATCCTCAGGGATCCTCGTCAGATTCCTTTCCACTGCACCACAGCAGGAGCTCCCTATGGCTCATCTTAAGAAGGGCAAAGTGACTGGGGGCCTACCGGGTGAAGGATCCGGTGTCGATCCTGTGGTGCTTCTGGTCACTGCTGTGGTGTGGGTTTGATCCCTGGTCTGGGAACTTGCCCATGCCTTGAGTGCAGCCAAAACAAAACAGAACAAAACAAAAAAAACGGGAGGGGGGTGCGCTGAGAGCCCAGGAGATGCCATCGCTGTACTGGTCCAGCCACAGTAAGTGGGAGGGATTCTGATCAAGATCTAGCCTGTCTGTCTGACTCTGAGAGCCTGGCCCTTAACGGTGACACCTGGGTGCCAAAGACAGGGAGGATGAGGGGGCCGTGCGTGGCTGGGTTTGGGGGCTCAGACTGGTGAAAGCAGAAAAGGCAGATGAGAAGTTCCCGTTGTGGCTCAGTGATTAACGAATACGACTAGGAACCATGAGGTTGCGGGTTCGATCCCTGGCCTCGCTCAGTGGGTTAAGGATCCGGCGTTGCCGTGAGCTGTGGTGTAGGTTGCAGACGCGGCTCAGATCCCGCGTTGCTGTGGCTGTGGTGTAGGTCAGTGGCTACAGCTCCTGTTAGACCCCTAGCCTGGGAACCTCCATATGCCGCAGGTGCGGCCCTAGATAAGGCAAAAAGACAAAAAAAAATAAAGAGAAGGCAGATGAGTGGACCCAGAAGGTTGGCTTCTTGCTGTGGCGGGGGTTGCCACACAAATCGGATCCATCTGAAGGCGCTGGGACTCTGGGGCTTTGACCTGCATGTGCAGGCGTGTGTCGGGGGTAAAATACAGCCCCCGGGGGGCACTTAGTCTTCCAACAGCGTACCCCTAGTTGGGTCCTGACTACAGAACCCCTATCAGCTTGGATTTCGTTCCAGACTCACCCCTAAGCCCGAAGTGCCAGGCAATCGGATTGTCCTGCAAAGTGTCCGTGAGTTCGTGTTTTTTCTCAGCATTTATTTAGCATCCGATGTGTGCTAGTCAACAGTGCATCGTAGCTGTGAAGGGGAACAGGGCAGCCTCTGCCCTCAGGGAGCTCTTGCCTAAGCAAGTGCCACGGTGATTCGTGCAACAACACAGGGGTAAACAGGGCAGACAGGCAGATGGATTCCGTTTCTCGTGGAGGGACTGCAAGGGGCTTCTCGGAGGAGGTGTTGCTGATGGTGACTTCTGAGCACAGATGGGTCACACAGCACCGAATGCCAGGAGAATCCCAGATGCTCCCGTATTGCCAGCGTCAGGGTGCCTGAGGAGAAGAGCTACAAAATTGCACCAAGTGCCCGATCGTGAAAGGCTGAGCGCACCCGGAAAGGGTGTTTCGAACTGCTGTGTGCACGTCACCATGTCTAAATCGCTGTAGTCCTTTCAGGAGTTTCTTGGTATCAGGTTCTGGGGTTTTCTACTTAAATGATTTAGAAAGTGAATTTTTTGGAGTTCCTGTGGTGGCTCAGCAGTAATGAACCTGACTAGTATCCCCAAGGACATGGGTTTGATCCCTGGCCTCGCTCATTGTGTTCGGGACCTGGTATTGCTGTGAGCTGCAAGTGGGTCACAGATGCATCTCAGATCTGGCATTGCTTTGGCCGGCGACTGCGGTTAAAATTTAACCCCTAGCCTGGGAACCTCCATATGCAGCAAGTGTAGCCCTAAAAGACAGCCCCCCCAAAAAAAGAGTGAACTTTTTATCACTGGTAAATGGAAAACTTATATCTTTTGCGAAAGAAATAAAGACAACAAACACAAAATGATATTCTTGGATTCTGATTAGACACTGTGGCCTGCTGGGAGCTCAGAGCCTGAGACCGGCTCTCTTTTTGTGAAAACTGGAGAATGACATGTTAGCGACACCCCTAACACCAACTGAGACTTTGACACCCCCCACCTTTTCTTTTCTTTTTTTTTTTTTTGGTCTTTTTGCCTTATCTAGGGCCGCATCTGCGGCATATGGAGGTTCCCAGGCTAGGGGTCTAACAGGAGCTGTAGCCGCCGGCCGACGCCACAGCCACAGCAACGCGGGATCTGAGCCACATGTGCAACCTACACCACAGCTCACGGCAATGCCGGATCCTTAACCCACTGAGCGAGGCCAGGGATCGAACCCACAACCTCATCGTTCCTGGTCGGATTCGTTAACCACTGAGCCACGACAGGAACTCCACCCCACCCCACCCCGCCTTTTCTTGGGGCTGCACCTGCTGCAGGTGGAAGTTCCTGGGCCACGGATCAAACCCGTGCCATGGCCGTGACCTGAGCCACTGCAGTGACAACACCGGGTCCTTCACCCACTGAAGGACAAAAACTCCAATATTTTGTCTTTGACTAAGCAGGAGAGATTGGAAAGGGCTAACCTTTTGAGTCTGGGAATCGGTGTTCATTAATGCTGAGCCCAAGGACCACCCCAGCCAGCGCGTAAGCCATGGAGAAACGATGGTTATTAAGCAGGGGCAGAACTTGATCCAAACCACGGCAATAAGTCGATTCTAGAGTCTATTAGAAAGTGACACATGAGGCAAAGAAGAAGAAAGCAAGAAATGAGAAGGAGTGCTGGGGGGGAGGGGTGTTGCAATTTTAAGCATGATGGTCCGGGGTGTCTCTCCTGGGCAGGTGCGTTTGACTTGAAGAACGCGAGGGAGCTATAGAGCCCTGCGGGGTGGGCTTCCTGTGTGGAGGGACCCGCACGTACAAAGGTCCTGGGGCGGGAGTGTGCCTGGCTGTTCAACCGCAAAGTGTCCAGTGAAGCTGGAATGGAGTGAGGAGGGGGACATGGTGGGAGACGGGGTCGGAGTAAGGAGGGGAGTCGGGTCCTAAATCTATCTGTCTATTCCCGTGACAGTCTTTGGGGGAGATATTGAAAAAATTCACTTGGCCAATGTGGGGCTCTGTTTTCATCAGCTGGTGCCAGGACCGTCTACGCAGGTTCTCTGGGCTCTGGTTGCATCCTCGGGCTCTGCTTTCTGAGCAAATAGCTGGTCAGACTGATTATTTCTTCGGGTTCCACCAGAATCCACCCGAGAGCTTCCGTATCTCGTAGACTGCAGAGGCTTCAGTGGCTTAATCCCCCCGCAGGGTGGGACCGTGATGCTGAGGGTTCTCCCGCGCTCCAAACTGTCAGCAAGCTGCCCAGGGGGAGGCAACCTTGCAGAATCCGGCGTGCCCCGTGCTCTCAGAAGGAGGAAGGCAGACGGAGGATGGAGATGGGGGCTGAGCATCCTCTGTGCGCTCTGTTGGTCACCCCCGCCCCCGGGGGGGCATCCACCCCCAGGGATCTGCCACTGAGCACACAGGGTCCTCGGAGCTGGCCCCCGTTTTCCATGAGATTCATGGTGTCCCGGGGTGCGGCGAGTAAAGGAGAGGAACCCAGAGCTAATGGGCTGCGTTTGTGGCAGCATTAATGCCGCGGCACACCCAGCAGGCATCGCCATCCATCAGCCTGTCAGCCTTTGGGGGGTGGGGGGAGGCTGGGGTGTAAATGAATCTGGAAGTGGCAGCTCCACTGCCGAATCCTTCCTCCAAGGGTGTTTTGAGTCTGAAATCTTTTCCTGGGCTCCCAGGCAGGTTAAGGTAGCCACTTGCCATCTTCTGCCGCCAAAGCCTGGGCTTCTTCCACAGCCAAGCACCCCATCCAGGGCTCAGGGCGTGTTGGCGGGGACAGAGCCCCTGATTGCCTGCCATGAATAGGGTAAGTCAGGATGCGAGAGCTCAAGGACACCCCCCCCACACACACACACACACACACCCCAGCCCCACCAACAGCCTAGAGCCCAGCCTCTGGGACTGTTTAGGGACATTTCGCCAACCTAGGTATTAAAGAGTCATCAAACGAATGAGGAGAGGCTGCGATTTTCTAAGTCTCCTGATTTGTCTTCTTTCTGCGAAGGCATGGGCAAAAGTTTGATATCAGAAAGTGTGTGAGTTCCCGTTGTGGCTCAGAGGGTTGAGAAGCCGACATAGTCTCCGCGAGGACGCAAGTTCCATCCCCAGCCTCACTCAGTGAGTTAAGGATCCAGGGTTGTGGCCAGAAGCTGAAGACGTGGCTTGGATTCTGTGCGGCTGTGGCTGTGGCTGTGGTGTAGGCCGGCAGCTGCAGCTCCAATCTGGCCCCTAGCTTGGGAACTTCCATAGGCTTCGGATGCGGCTGTTAAAAAAAAAAAATGTGGCTCAGCGGTAACAAATCCAACTGATATTCTCGTGGTTCGATCCTTGGCCTCACTCAGTGGGTTAAAAGTTATGGCCTTGCATGAGCTGTGGGGCAGGTCACAGATGCAGCTCGGATCCTGGTGCAAGACAGCAGCTACAGCTCCAATTAGACCCTTAGCCTGGGAACTTCCAGTGGCTCTAAAAAAACAACAAAAAAAGGTGCAGACTGGGGTTCCTGTCGTGGCCCAGTGGTTAACGAATCCGACTAGGAACCATGAGGTTGCGGGTTTGATCCCTGGCCTCACTCAGTGGGTTAAGGATCCGGCGTTGCCGTGAGCTGCGGTGTAGGTCACAGACGCGGCTTGGATCCCGCGTGGCTGTGGCTGTGGCGAAGGCCGGCAGCTGTAGCTCCTGTTAGACCCCTAGCCTGGGAACCTCCATATGCTGCGGGTGTGGCTCTAGATAAAGGCAAAAAGACAAAAAAAAATAAAAAATGAAAAATAAATAAATAAATAAAAACCCTGGCCGAAATTTTATAATCAAGAACTTTCGCATGAAAATCTTTATATCTGACTTCATCTTTTTTAAAAAAAAATAATATATGTGGAATTTGCAAAGAAAGTCTCGGGGATCAGCGAGGGAGGTGAACTCAGCTGCGTTAAGATTCCTAGACCACAGCAGCAATCCTCTTAACCATATGTCCCGTTTGGGGCACATTCAGATCACTCTACAGCGCTTGCAGAATATTATGAACCGCAAACAGACACCAGCTCCCAGACACGCTGAATATTTGTGCTTCCTTCTCCGAGAGTCCTGGGATGTGAGCCCGTGATAGAAGCCGAGGGGAATGTTCTCCAGCCTCACTGTGGGGGCAAGGGCCGCCCACGTCAGCCCGGCAAGGCAGAGGATTTCAGACCCTTTAAGAGGGAGTTTAGCTGTGTCAGAGAGGCCACAGGAAGCTTACAAAAGAAAACAAACAAACGAGGAGTTCCCTTCGTGGCTCAGTGGTTAACGAATCCGACTAGGAACCATGAGGTTGCGGGTTCGATCCCTGGCCTTGCTCAGTGGGTTAAGGATCCGGTGTTGCCATGAGCTGTGGCATAGGTTGCAGACGCGGCTCGGATCCCGCGTGGCTGTGGCTGTGGCGAAGGCCGGCGGCTACAGCTCCTGTTGGACCCCTAGCCTGGGAACCTCCATATGCCGCAGGTGCGGATCTAGATAAAGCAAAAAGACAAAAAAAAAAGTGTGGTCCAACAGGCAAAGTTTGGAGAATGATTGTGCCAGGACAGAAGAGTTAATGATTTTTATTTTTTTCCATTACAGCTGGTTTACAGCGTTCTGTCAATTTTCTGCTGCACAGCGAGGTGACCCAGTCACACATACGTGTATGCATTCTTTTTTCTCACATTATCCGGCTCCATTGCAAGTAACCAGACATAGTCCCCAGTGCTATACAGCAGGATCCTATTGCTTATCCATTCCAAAGGCTGTAGTTTGCATCTAAGAACCCCAGACTCCCAGGCCCTCCCACTCCATCCCCCTCCCCCTTGGCAGCCGCAGGTCTGTTCTCCAAGTCCATGATTTTCTTTTCTGTGGAAAGGTTCATTCGTGCCCTATATTAGATCCCGGGTATAAGTGATAGCGTGTGGTCTTTGTCTTTCTCTTTCTGACTTGCCTCGCTTAGTGTGAGGGTCTCTAGCTTCATCCGTGTTGCTGCAGATGACAAGAGTTCCACATAGAAGTGTCTGGAAAACTGTCACATAGAAGAGCTGATGGTGGAAGGCGTGCCTGCGCCGTGGATGATAGATGGGAAGTTCAAGGCATCACCCGTTAGCACAGACAAAACCTGAAGTGAGGAGTTCCCATCGGGGGCTCAGCGGTAAGGAACACAGCTCGTGGCCACGAGGACTCAGGTTCTATCCCTGGCCTCGCGCAGTGTGTTAAAGGATTCGGCGTTGCCGTGAGCTGTGGTGTAGGTCGCAGATGTGGCTCAGATCCAGGGCTGCTGTGGCTGTGGTGCAGGCCGGCAGCTGCAGCTCCATTTGGACCCCCCTAGCCTGGGAACCTCCATATAAACGAAATAAACGAAAAAAGAAGAAAAACTTGAAGTGAGCTGTCTTGAAAAGTCGCTAGAATGGCTGGAATAACCACTTAACTGGGGTCTCTCTCTCTCTCTCTTGTTTTGTTTTGTTTTTGGCTTAAGGATGAAATAGTCAATGATAGTTGAACTCTCCTCTTCCCTTCCGTTGAGGTTTGAGGTTGGCGATTAAACACACCCACCCCTGCTTACTTGCTGAACTAAATTTTAAAAAGAGATGTAGGTGGAAGTGAAAGTATAATTTCTACCTGCTTTCCTGGTGACGCGAGATTAGAGAAGGCGTCTTGAACCCGAGACCAGAGGTCGGCATTCCACGAGTTTCTGCCACCCCGCTCCCCCCTTGAACCTGACCTTGGGGGCTTCTCCCTTAGACAGCGGGAGAAGCCAGGCAGCCAGCCTCAGACAGGATCTGGATCCGCCTTACCCTCTTTTGAGTCTAGAGGAGAAAAGCCAGAGGGTGCTTCCCAGCCCCGTCTCCTGGGACAAGAACAGGTGGGACCTGCCCCGCGTGAAATAAGGGCTCCGTTTCTAGGCAAGTCACAGAGACTGTGGAAGAGGGGGAAACACAGGGTCTGGAAAGAAGCTGAGCCATACTCGACCCAGATGTCACCATGTACCGAATTCTGACACCTAACATACAGAGTGCTTATTACGTATCAGGGACTATTTTAAGGGCTTCACATGATCTATTTCATTGTATTTTCTCATTTAATCCTTGCAGCAACAACCCTCTGAAGCATTACTCTTATTTTTTTTTCTTCTTTTTTTTTTTAGGGCTGCACCTGCGGCATATGGAGGTTCCCAGACTAGGGGTCAAATCAGAGCCACAGCTGCTGGCCTTCGCCACAGCCACAGCAACGCAGGATCCAAACTGCATCTGCGACTTACAGTTCACGGCTATACCAGATCCTTAACCACCGAGCGAGGCCAGGGATCGAACCCACAACCTCATGGTTCCTAGTTGGACTCATTTCCCCTGCGCCACGAAGGGAACTCCCCGTATTACTCTTATTGTCTCCGTTTTATAGATGAGAAGCTTGAGGAGCAGAGGAGTTTAGTAACTTGCCTAAGAACAGCCTAGGAAAAGGTTCAGCTGAGTTTCAGAGGCAAGTCCCCCTGAGCTCCTGCCCAGAGAGAAGGGTATGCAGGAGCTTCGTTCACGATGCTTCTCCAAGGCAGAGCAAGTGTTGGCAGGAGTCGCCATGGCCACGGGCCCAGGACCCGTGATAGAAGGGGCTTCACACCCTGCCTCTCGTCCCTGGGTGCCAGGTCCCGGTCTCACCCTCCAGGGCAGGCGCCGGCTCAGACAGAGCTGGGTTCAAACCTCGGCCACTTCTGAGCTCCACGACCTCAAGGTACTTTTGCTAACCTCAGTTTTTCCATCTGTAAAATGAAGAAGCGTCAATACATGGAGTTGCCACGTATTTCGTATATTCCCATATATTTACGTATATATCAGCAGGTTAAGACCCTGATGCACAGTCTTCGTGAGGACGCGGGTTCGATCCCTGGCCTCACTCCGTGAGTTAAGGATCCAGCGTTGCCGTGAGCTGTGGTGGAGGGTCGCAGATGCGGCTCAGATCCGGCGTTGCTGTGGCTGTGGTGTAGGCCGGCAGCTGCAGCTCCGATTTGATCCCTAGCCGGGGAACTTTCATGTGCCGCCTCTTTAACTAAAGGGTCTGCAAGAGATAGCTTAGAGGAAGAAAGCCTTCCAAACCTTGTTCCCCTAAGCCCCAACACAGGAAAAGCCCCCAGAGGCCACCTTGGCCACAGTCCCTGAAGAGGGAATTGAAGGGAGCAAAGAGAACCTTAGGAAGAACAGAGCACTTGAACTTGGGGGACGCCCTCAACTCTCGCCTCCTACTGGAGGGATCTCATTGCGTGTCCCCCTAGATGTTTATCAGAAATGCTCCCGTACTGGGGATAAAGTGGAGACCCGTCCCTCGAGGAGCAGCACCTCCCTGCCTGACCTGGTGGCATCAGGGAAAGGATGAGGTCTCGGCTGTAACACGGAGCAGAAGGTGTCTCGGTCAGTCCTCTCTGGTCATTGGTTACCAGAAGCCAGGGACTCAGGGATTTCGAAATCCACCCCTCCAACACACACACCTCTGGCCCAGCCTGGCAATCGCCCAGGGTCAGGT
>PVHT020000062.1:24250-44964 GCA_004024745.2 Catagonus wagneri
CTCCAGAGAAACAGAACCGATAGGATATAAATAGAGATGAGGTCTGAGAGGAGGTGTCGTGTAGGCATTGTCTCGCAGGGTGACAGACGAGAAGTCCCGCAGTCTGCTGTCTGCGGGCTGGGGACCAGGACAGGTGGTGGAATTCAGTCCAGGTCTGAAGGCCTGGGAACCAGAAGCCCTCCAAGTCCAAGGGCAGGAAGAGAAGAATGTCCCAGCTCACGAAGCAGTCCAGGTCTGAAGGCCTGGGAACCAGAAGCCCTCCAAGTTCAAGGGCAGGAAGAGAAGGATGTCCCAGCTCAAGAAGAGACTGAATTTCCCTTCCCTCGGCTTTTTGGGAGGTGACGGGGTCCTAGCGGTTGGAGAATAAAGACAGGGCAGCTTGGTTTGCTGTCTGCTGGTTCAAATGCTAAGTCTCCTCCGGAAACGCACGCTGAGAAATACGTGGAAATCAGGTGTATGTAACCAGCTCTCTGGGCTTCACCCAGCCCCACTGACACTTAAAATCGGTGTTAAGGCTAAAATTATCCATTGCAGAATATATACTGCTTTCTCCCTTTCTTATGTGTAGAAAGCGACTCAGAGATTTTTGCTGTTTGGGTTTTTTTTTTTCTTTCTTTCTTTCTTCCTTTTTTTGGTCTTTTTTTGCCTTTTTATCTAGAGCCGCACCTGCGGCATATGGAGGTTCCCAGGGCTAGGGGTCTAACAGGAGCTGTAGCTGCCAGCCTTTGCCACAGCCACAGCAACACGGGATCCGAGCCGCGTCTGCAACCTACACCACAGCTCACGGCAACGCCGGATCCTTAACCCACTGAGCAAGGCCAGGGATCGAACCCACAACCTCATGGTTCTTAGTCGGATTCGTTAACCACTGAGCCACGAAGGGAACTCCTTTCTTTCTTTTAAGGCCGCACCTGCGGCCAGTATGGAAGCTCCCAGGCTAAGGGTCGAACTGGAGCTGCGGCCTTGGTCTACACCACAGCCACAGCAACGTCAGATCCAAGCCACCATCTTCGACTTTCGCTGCACCTTATGGCAACCACGGATCCTTAACCCGCTGAGCAAGGCCAGGGATTGAACCTGCGTCCTCACGGACACTATGTTGGGTTCTTCACGCACCGAGCCGTCGTGGAAACTCTGAAAGTGACTTCGAGTTGAAGTGACTTATTCGGTGTGCCTCGATTCTAAGTCGTAGAGACCGTGTCACAGCTCAGGCCCGAGCTTTCACTGAACTGAAATCATCGCTTCCTGTGGGGTCATGCTTGACGCGTTCGACAGGGTTTTACCACGATTAGGAGGTGGGGTAAGACCTGCAATTTGGAAAATTACCCCTAACCCTTTTCTGGGAAATGATGGCCTTTTGACGAAACTATTTCATTAAAAAGAAAAATAAAACAGGCTAAAGTGCAGCCTTTGGAGCAATGGCTATTCATAGGTTTGACTCAAAATGTAGCAGTTAGGAGTTCCCTTCGTGGCTCAGTGGTTAACGAATCCGACTAGGAACCATGAGGTTGCGGGTTCGATCCCTGGCCTCGCTCAGTGGGTTAAGGATCCAGCGTTGCCGTGAGCTGTGGTGTAGGTTGCAGACGCGGCTCGGATCCCACATGGCTGTGGTTGTCGTGAAGGCCGGCGGCTCCAGCTCCTGTTAGACCCCTAGCCTGGGAACCCCCACATGCCGTGGGTGCGGCTCTAGATAAGGCAAAAAGACAAAAAAAAATGTAGCCGTTAAATGGTGACCCCACTTCATCCATGTCGAGACTCTTGATATAATAAGGAAAAGTCAGAGTTCCCATTGTGACTCAGTGGTTTAAGAGCCCAGCTAGCCTCCATGAGCCCTTGGGTTCGATCTCTGGCCTCAATCAGTGGGTTAAGGATCCAGGGTTGTCTCAAACTGCAGTGTAGGTCGCAGATGCCACTCGGATCCAGCGTGGCCGTGGCTGTGGTTGGAGGCAGGCAGCTGCAGCTCTGATGTGACCCCCAGCCTGGGGACTTCCATATGCCGCAGGTGCGGCCCTAAAAAAACACCGCCCCCAAAGAAAGGAAAACTCCGTGTGTCCATGTCCTACTCCACGACAATCTCATACAATCAGGAAAAAAAAATACCAACTGCTGACATCTCTCTTGTTTGACCGCCTTGCTGATCAAAAAATTACTTTTCACCTAAGTGCTTAGAATTAATAGTTACCTTTATATGACAGCCCGTCCCTTGAAAAATGTTGACATATGAGAGATCCTATCAGATAATCACAGCCACAACCAGACTGGGGTTTTCTGGAAGGATTTTCTTCTTAAAGGAGCGTTGCTTTATTTTTGTGTCTTTGAAAACCACTGAAACGATACTGTTTCTGAGCATATTGTCATCATACCTCTAAACGGTTTTCCTCAGCTTTTCTTTTTATTTATTTATTTATTTTTATTTAATTTCTGCTTTTTAGGGCCGCCCCTGCAGCATACGGAGGTTCCTGGCTAGGGGTCGAATCAGAGCTGTCGCCACCAGCCCACGCCACAGCCACAGCCACAGCAACTCAGGATCGAGCGACCTACGCTGCCACTCGCCACCACGCCAGATCCTTAACCCACCGAGCGAGGCCAGGGATCGAACCCAAAGCCTCATCGTGACTAGTCAGATTCGTTTCTGCTGCGCCACAGTGGGAACTCCACATTTTTTTAAATAATTTTTATTTTTTCCATTATAGTTGGTTTACCATGTTCTGTCAGTTTTCTCCTGTACAGCAAAGTGACCCAGTCACACCCACACACACCCACACACACACGCACACTTTTTCTCACATTATCCTCCATCAGATTCCATCACAAGTGACTAGATACTGTACAGTGCTGTACAGTTCCCCGTGCTGTACAGCAGGGTCTCACGGCTTATCCACTCCAGATGCAGTAGTTTGCATCTATTAACCCCGGATTCCCAGGCCCTCCAAGTCCCTCCTTCTTCCCCACATTTTCCTTTTGAGGGTATTCGATAAGCAGATTATTTAGAAGCTCAGCACGGGGAGTTCCCATCGTGGCTCTGTGGTTAACGAATCCAACTAGGAACCATGAGGTTGTGGGTTCGATCCCTGGCCTTGCTCAGTGGGTTAAGGATCCGGCGTTGCCGTGAGCTGTGGTGCAGGTTGCAGACGCGGCTCAGATCCCGCGTGGCTGTGGCTGTGGCTGTGGCGAAGGCCGGCGGCTACAGCTCCTGTTAGACCCCTAGCCTGGGAACCTCCATATGCCACGGGTGTGGCCCTAGATAAGGCAAAAAAAAAAAAGAAGCCAGCACCAGGACACGGTGCCTGTCCTTTGCAACTGCTTTTTCTGGCCATTGCAGGGGTCCTTAAAGAGAGCTCGCTTATGCGCATCTTTCCGCAGCAGGTGGCCTCTCTGCCATCTGCGAGGACAGAGTTCCTCTAATGCAAAAGCCCCTACCTCTTTGTTTGTTTTGGTACCATTGTCTGAGGCCTCGCTGAGCGACAGACCCTGCGCCAAGCACCTTTAACTCTCATCCATCCTCGCCCTTAATCTTTACAATAATCCTATGAGGCAGGCACCCTAATTGGCCCCATTTAATAGACAAGGAAACAGAAGTTTGCAGAGGTAACAAAACTTACCCATGATTTCTGTTATGAGGTGGTCCAGCAGCATTAGAAGCCGTGTCAGGCCCCCCCTCCAGAGACACTGGGTTTCACCACGAACCTGTTGGGCCTCCCCAACGTGAAAGAGCTGTCAGACTGACCTGCCGCGTGAGAAGTGCCTCCCAGTGGCTCCATGGAATTTAGCCTGTGTGTCTTCACCTCCCCAGACATTCAGCATCTCGCCAGAGGCCCCGGTGGGGGAGAAGAAACCGCCTGTGTTTTAACAGAAGAAGGGCCAGGGTTTGCTGACATGTTTAGCTAATCCACATGGAGCTGGCTGATGGGGATTCTGGTTAATTAGTTGTGGAATTTTCAAAAACGAGCAGATGGGCCGCGGTAAAATGCATTTTCCTCCCCGGACCCTGGGGGAGAGCACGGGGTGTGTTCTGCAGCTCTGTGTACTTACATATCTTGATGGAACATTCAACAGCATGTTTGGCAAGTCTCAGGTATCCTGGCTTTGGTCCAGCGCGGATAATTACATTTTGCTACCACTCTCCTTGACAGTGTCAGGCAGGCACACGGTTAATCAAAATAGCCATGGCTAACAAGCGCCTACTAGGCACCTGCCATCACCTCCCTGCATCACCTCCAGTCCTGTCCACAGTCCTGCAGAAGAAGGCTTATTTTCTCCCCTGGAATGGGAAGACAGAGGCTCACTGAGAAGTCAGGGGCTTGCCCGGGGCCGTACATGAGTAAATGACAGAACAGCAAGTCATGTCAGCCTTCAGTGACTGCGTTTTTCCCCTTCTGTTTGTTCTCTTCATCTGGAAAAAAAAAAAAGAATGCACTTGACAAAAAAACTCAAAGGAGGAGTTCCCTTGAGGCGCAGTGGATTAAGGATCCAGCATTTGCCACTGCAGGAGCTTGGGTCACCGCTGTGGTACAGGTTCAGCCCCCCAGCCGGGGAACTTCCACCTGCCATGGGTGTAGCCAAAAAAAAAAGAAAAGTGGTCAGAGTTCCCATTGCGGCTCAGTGGTGAAGGAACCTGACTAGGATCCACGAGGATGCGGGTTCGATCCCTGGCCTCGCTCGGTGGGCTAAGGATCCGGCATTGCCGTGAGCTGGGGTGTAGGTCCCAGAAGCAGCTCAGATCCCGTGTTGCTGTGGCTGTGGTGTAGGCCGGCGGCTACAACTCCGATTCGACCCCGAGCCTGGGAACCTCCATATTCCACAGGTGTGGCCCTAAAAAGAAAAGAAAAAAAAAAAAAGAAAGGCAAAGGATTCGAAAAGGCTGCAGAGTAAAAAGGGAGTTTTCTTCCAGCCTTTACCTTAGATCCCCTTCCCGGAAGCCCACCCTGCCCTGCTCCATATAATTCCGCATATTTACCTTATTATTTTTTTCTTTGAAGTTGCTATTATAAGTTCTTTGGCTGATATGGACTCTGAAGCTGCCGTCTCCTATTTAGAATTTATAAATGCTTTGGGTACAACGTGGGGAAGGGCTTTACATGAATATCAAAGAACAGGCTGTTCTCTCTGCACATCTTTCAGGAAAAGCTATCAAGAACAGCAGGTCGTATGTTTTTACACCTGTTGGGGGAGGTGGAGGATTCTAGAATATCAAGGCGTAATATGCTCTCCCTTTAGATATCCAAGTAGACACACATGCACGCGCACACACACACACACACACACACACACACACACACACAAGACAAGATATCATGTGTAATATGGTATTTTTCTAACTTCTTTTCTTAACCCACCAGTTCAATACCAGCATGTTCCCATTGTCTTAAACATTTTCTGAAACCTTAGTTATAATCACAGCATGGAATTTCATAAAATGCCTATACCATTACTTAATCAATATGGTATTATGTACATTTAGGTTGTTCCTATGATTTTGCCACTTTAAATAAAGAGTACTCGGTTGAGTATTCTTATATTTCTGCAAATACCTTAACATTCTGACACGCTAAATTCTTTCTCCCCGCCCCTTTTTTTTTTGTCTTTTTAGGGCCCCACCTGCAGCCTATGAAGTGTCCCAGGCTAGGGGTCAAATCAGAGCTATAGCCGATGGCCCACGCCACAGCCACAGCCACGCCAGATCCAAGCCACATCTACGACCCACACCACAGCTCACGGCAATGCCGGATCTTAACCCACTGAGCGGGGCTGAACCTGCATCCTCATGGTTACTAGCCAGATTCGTTTCCACCGAGCCACAACTGGAAACTCCCTGGACAGGCTAAATTCTAATGAGCATCTTCCCTTCACTGTAAACTCTTTTGTAATCCTAGCATTGTGTGAGGGTGTTTTTTTTTTTTTTTTTTTTTTTTTGAACTTCCACAGCATATGGAAGTTCCTGGGCTGGGGACTGAACCTGCACCACAGCAACCTGAGCCATAGCGGTGACCACGCCGGATCTTTAAATCGCTGCACCACCAAGGAACTCAGAGAGGGCCTACTTCTGTTCACCAAGGATAACAGTAAATAACTCTTTTTTTCTTTTTTTTGTCTTTTTGCCTTATCTAGGGCCACACCTGCGGCATATGGAGGTTCCCAGGCTAGGGGTCGAACAGGAGCTGTAGCCACTGGCCTTCACCACAGCCACAGCCACGCGGGATCCGAGCCGCGTCTGCGACCTACACCACAGCTCACGGCAACGCCGGATCCTTGCCCCACTGAGCGAGGCCAGGGATCTAACCCGCAACCTCATGGTTCCTAGTCGGATTCGTTAACCACTGAGCCACAGCGGGAACTCCCAGTAAATAACTCTTAACTTTATAACAGGTCAGGATGATATCTTATTTGGGCTAAATTTGTACTTTGATATCATTGATATTTTGCCAGTTTACATCTTCTTTCAGGAATCATTTACATTTTTTTCCTTGGTTTTCAGTTGGGGTGTTTTTCTTTTTGATTTGTAAAAACTCCTATTTAATGAAGATTTAAAATTTTTGTCTATCATATTTGGAACGCTGTTTTTTTCTGCTTTTTATTTCGCCTTGTGATGACTTTCTTAATCTTACAAAATGTTTTAAACTTAGAGCACTGTAACTAAAACTCTTTAAAAAAGCAGAAAAAAAATTTATTTTAACTTTTTTTCTGTGCTTTCTTCTTTGGTATCATGATTATGAAGCCTTCCTAGGTCTCACAGATATATCCGTATTTACTGATATTTTCGTCTTTTATTCCATTGTTTTTTCTTTCACATTGGAAGGCTTCCTTCTCCTTGAATTAATATTGGTACAGACATGAATGAGGAAATTCTGGCTGCATTTTTCCCAGCGTCATCAGCTGGATTGTCCCCACAAAGTCCCAGTAATGCATAATCACCCAACTGACCTGAAATGCTGCCTTTATCATTTGTTTTTTATGTAGTCGTGCTTAGTTCTGATTTTGCATCCTGTCCCATTAATCCATTTGCCACTTCCTGACCCAGAACCACACCGTTTTAATTATAACAGCTTTATCATATATATTGCATGACAGTGTAGCTTCTGCTCCGTGATTCTTCCTTCTAACACAATGTAGTGGCTCTTATCTTTAATTTTTTCATCCAGAAGAAACTTGGTAATTGCAATATCGAATTCAATTTTTAACCTCCTCTTGGGATTTGAATTGGTATTGCGTTTGATTTACAGATTAATTTGAGATGTATGGATGTCTTTCTAATGTGATGATTTCCCGTGTCTCCGTTTATTGAAGTTTTAATTGAACCGCCTATAAATTATGGATTGATATAAAATATTAATTGTGTTAGCAGGCATCTTTGTCTTGTCTGACTTTAATGAGGTTACAGCCCAGGAACCAGAGTCATAACACTTGGGCTTACATCCTGGCTTCCCCAATCCGTACGTTGTGTCTTTGGTACATTATTCCTTCGAACCAAATTTCCTTACGTGAATAATAAGGTTAATACAAATACCTACCTAGGGATATTGCAGGGAGGTTTAAATGAGATACCAGATAGAAAAATACTTAGAATCGTGCCTACCCCCACAGCTCTCAGTCCAAGTTGGCTCTCAGTACAAGTATTCTTTCATCCGTCAATTCGCAAGCCCCATGGGTTTGAGACGGCTCTTCGCTTTCATGTTAAAGAGCCAGCCTTCCTGGTTTCTTTAAGGTAATGTTTTTCTTAATTAGTGATGGGTGTGGAATTTCTTATGTGCCTTTTTTGGAAGCTGTGCAGAGGTTTTTTTTCTCGTGACCTATTTCTGCACAGAGTTATGACTCTACATTAAATTTAATGATATGGATCTCAATGGGATTTTAATAAATTGTGCCTTGGTAGCTATTCCTCGAAATCGTGACTGGTCAGTTTTTTCTAAGAAAGATCTTCTGCTGGTCAGCTTTAGGCACGTAAGCCGTCTGCCAGCATTCTGGCAGGTGCCTAGCCCCCGCCCTCGGCCAGCGTCTGGGGGCTTGCCTGCTTCAATACCTCCAAAGGCTGACGTCCCCATCTCTGCCCTGCTAGGAAACAGGGCAGAGAGACAACTTAAAGCAATCTGCAGAGCTTCCCCCTGACTCTACAGTCAGGGGGAAGCTCTGCAGATCCAGCTTGCTCCTTCTAGAAACCCCTGGCATCTACTGTGTTTCTGCCCACACCTCTCACCCCACCAGGATCCCTGGTGCCTGCAGTTCCGGAACTATTGGAAGATTCCACTCTCTTCTCATTAGCGACACCCTCTTCTCCCTGCATCCACTTTAAGTTTCAGCTTTCTCTTCCAAGACCAGTGCCCCTTCTAAGCCGGCCTCCTTTCCTCCAAATGTAAGTCTCTCTTCCTTGTCTGCCACCACTTTTTTCACCCACTCTCTTGCCGTTTTGACTTTATACCTCGTAGCCACTCACTATCAACTGAGTGGTGACCAGAAGAAGACGAGAGAGAGGACGCTGTGTCTGATCGCCCACAAACACAGTTGCCTGGAAGTATTCCTGTGAATTGTGCCCTTTGTCAATATTAAATGGTCCCCTGGGTCTCACTGGGTGCCCTTTGCCTTGGATGCTGCTTTTTCCGGTGTTAATAATGTAACCCCAGCTTTCTTTTCTCCCTGCCCTTCTCCTCTTGCTCTCTCTTCTCGTGCTTTGATGACTATCATCAGTGTTGTGTTTGGATTGCTTTTTCTTAGTTGTGTGTGTGTCTTTTGTAGATTTGGGGTTTGCAGTTGCCTTGAAGTTTTGATATAGGCATCTATACCTATAGAAGAGATTGCTTTAAGTTGTCTCTCTCATAAATATTCTTTTTTGTCTCATAAATATTCTTTTTTTTTATTTGCTTAATGAATTTTATTTCAATGATAGGTGTACAAAAATCAGCACAAGTCAGTTTGATAGCATTGGTGTCCCAAACCCTCAGTGCATCCCCCCACCCCCCAGACTGTCTTGTTTGAAAAACCAAAGGTTTTCCAAAGTCTGGGAGTCCTTGTCTGTTCTGCAAAGAAGTTCATTGTGTCTTTTTAGTTTCCATGTGTAAGCGGTAGCATTGGGTGTTGCTGTCTAATTGTCTGACTGGTTTCACTGCGCATGATAATTTCTAGGTCCATCTATAAATGTCGGTAATTTGTTCCTTTTAATGGCTGAGTAATATTCCATTGTGTGTATGTACCACATCTTCCCTATCCATTCCTCTGTCGATGGGCATTCAGGTTGTTTCCATGACCTGGCTATTGCATAGAGTGCTGCAATAAACACTGGAGTACATGTGTCTTTTCGAGTCACGGTTTCCTCTGGATAGATGCCCAGGAGTGGGATTGCTGGATCAAATGGTAATTGTATTTTGAGTTTTCTGAGGAATCTCCATACTAAGTTGTTTGTCTCTTAATTGCAAGTGCATCTCAGTGTCCCCCATTTGTACCCTCCTCTTCTCGCAGTTTCTGATTTTGGGAACCGATTTGTGCGTGGATGATTTCCTCTTTTACTATGTATATGCCTTTACCCACGAGAACCCTAGCTTTCCATTTTTTTCTCTTTCGGCTTTTTAGGGCCGCACTCGCGGCATATAGAGGTTCCCAGGCTAGGGGTTGAATCGGAGCTGTAGCCGCCGGCCTACACCACAGCCACAGCAACGCGGGATCCGAGCCGCGTCTGAGACGTACACCACAGCTCACGGCAAGGCCAGGTCCTTAACCCACCGAGCAAGGCCAGGGATCGAACCCGCGTCCTCGTGGACACTAGTCAGATTCGTCTCAGCTGCGCCACGACGGGGACTCCCACAAGTGACATTCTTTCCCAAATAGGTCCTTCCTACTTATTTACTCTATTAGAGAAAAATGCAGTGAAGAATTCAAAACAGGACATCTGTCTTTTAAAAATACTGGAAAGTAAAAAAGCAATGTAAACGCGGCTCATATAACAAAGAGACAGGAAAGGAAAACAAGGAAAAAAGAGCTGAAATTGTCAAGAAAGATGCTAGACGTACAGAGAAGTAAGATCAATTCTGTTAATATTAAAGATCATGGGAAATAGGCTAAACAGCACCGTTTTAAAAAATGACAGCAATAAGGATTTCTCGCTGGAACATAAAAGCTAGTCAGTCATATTTGCGTTTACAAGACATTCCCAGGACAGAGGGACAGGAATATTTTATATGTACGTGGAGAGGTTCAGCTACGCTAGGAAAATGAGAGCCTAAAGAAGGCTGGGGTCGGGAGTTCCCATTGTGGTGCAGCGGAAACGAATCCAACTAGGAGCCGTAAGGTTGCAGGTTCGATTCCTGGTCTTGCTCAGTGGGTTAAGGATCCGGCGTTGCCTAGGGTTGTGGTGTAGGTCGCAGACGCGGCTTGGATCCCTCATTACTGTGGCTGTGGTGTAGACCAGCAGCTGTAGCTCCAATTGGACCCCTAGCCTAGGAACCTGCATATGCCACGGGTGTGGCCCTCAAAAGAAAAAAAAAAGGAAAGAAGAAAGAAAGAGAGAAAAAAGAAGAAACAGTCTCCCATCTGCTTTCCTCTATTGCTGATTTCTCTTCTCGGTCCTTGTGGATTTTAACCTGGGATTTTGAGTTTGATTGACCAAATTATTAATTTTTTCAAGTGTGTCAAGGTAGAAATGAGTACTTTTTTGTGTCTAATTTTTCATGAAAAAAATCTTGGCTATTGGGAACCAAATGTGTTAGTTACGTGGACTGCGTGCTTTTTTCAACCGCCGTCACTGTCCTTTTATGTACAGCTTCTCTGATCCCTGGTCCCTTTGTACCATCGCTCAAGTCATTGCTTTTATTTTCCAAAAACTTTTTGGAGAACCAAACAGAATGCTTTTTGATCTGTTGCACAGCTTCTAATGCTTTTCTTTTTTATTTATTTATTATTATTTTTTATTTTTTTAATTTTTCCATTATAGCTGGTTTACAGATTTCTGTCGATTTTCCAGCTGCACAGCATGGTGACCCGGTTACACATACATATATGGATTCGTCAGAAGTGGTTAGACAGAGTTCCCGGTGCTATACAGCTGGATCTCCTTACTTTTCCATCCCAGAGGCAATAGTCTACAACTGTTAACCCCAGACTCCCATCCCATCCCACTCCCTCCCCCACCCCCCTGGCAACCACAAGTCTGTTCTCCAAGTCCTTGATTTTCTTTTTGCGTAAAGGATCATTTGTGCAGTCTGTTAGATTCCAGATATTAGTGATATCATATGGTATCTGTCTTTCTCCTTCTGACTTGCTTCACTCAGTATGAAGGTCTCTAATTCCATCCATGTTGCTGCAAATGACGTTATTTTACTCTTTTTTATGGCTGAATAGTATTCCATCGTTCTAAAGCTTTTCTTTTGCCTTCACAAGCGAATCGGCGAAGTACTAAGTGCTGGAAGTCACAATTTTTTTTTTCCTGCAAATCTCTGTGGGTGATGATCTGGGCTTTCTATAACATTTAACGTTGCTACAAAGTCCTGGTCAGGCTTGAATTTGTAGAAAAACTGTTTTGTTTGCTTGATTCGACCAGAGTATCTGTAATGCTTATAGAACTTTTGTAGTTTGTGTACGATTTTAAATGTTTGTCCTGATGCATGTTTTTATAGACAGGTGTTGGATGGATGGATGGATGGATGGATGTGAGTTTTATTTTATTTGGACTCAGCTGACCCACATTGTATCTCCGGAAATGCCCCTTTAGTGAAATCTTTGCCTATAGCTCTGTCCGATTTATTTCAGTTTTCCTCTTCAGTAACACCTCAAACTGTCGGTTGACCGTGACTGCTCTGTCCTCCACGTCACTTTGTCTCTCATCAGTTCAGTCCCGTGGATTTCGACTGGACGAAGCCCAAGATCAGGCTCAAGTTTGTTCTGATTTGCATTTTCCATCTTGCCAGTTCGAGTCCTGACTGCTGTCCGTGCGGCTGGCTAATGCACTTTTAGTACCGTCTTATTTCATCCCATCCCGTTCTTGGCTTATCCTCCTGTCTTTTCGTTTCATCCTACGGTCTTTCATCCAAGCCAGCGCTCATCTCCTGAGAGTCCGCTCAGACGCCCACCATGGGGTTTCTCCAGCCACTCGATTCCCTCATTACACTTGCTCTTCTTTGCTTCCCCCCAAAACTGTGATTACATTTGTATTTATCGGGACTTGATCTCCTCCACCAGACCAAAGGCTCGGTGAGGGCAAGCACTACGTCTGTTTTCTTTATTTTTTTTTGTCTTTTTTGCCTTTTTTTTTTATGTAGAGCCACACCCGCGGCATATGGAGGTTCCCAGGCTAGGGGTCTAACAGGAGCTGTAGCTGCCGGCCTACGCCAGAGCCACAGCCACGCGGGATCCGAGCCGCGTCTGCGACCTACGCCACAGCTCACGGCAACGACGGATCCTTAACCCACTGAGCAAGGCCAGGGATCAAACCCACAACCTCGTGGTTCTTAGTCGGATTCGTCAACCACTGAGCCACGAAGGGAACTCCCACGTCTGTTTTCTTTAGAGCAATGGCCTTAGCACCTGTTCTCCCAAAGGCTGGCAAGTAGTAGCTGCTTAATAATTATTTGTTGAATGGGGCGTTCCCGTCGTGGCTCAGTAGTTAACGAATCCACCTAAGAATCATGAGGTTGCGGGTTTGATCCATGTCCTCGCTCAGTGGGTTAAGGATCCGGCGTTGCTGTGAGCTGTGGTGTAGGTTGCAGACGCGGCTCGGATCCCATGTTGCTGTGGCGAAGGCCGGCAGCTCCAGCTCCTATTAGACCCCTAGCCTGGGAACCTCCATGTGCCATGGGTGTGGCTCTAGATAAAGGCAAAAAGACAAAAAAAATTATTTGTTGATTGAATCTATATCCGCATTACTCTGGCCTGGATTCCCTTTGGCCGAACGAACGGTGTTTTGAGCCAGAGACTCCCAAACTGGAGCCATTGTAAGGATCTCCTTTTTTCCATGTTGAGGTACCATTTGTACTATTACTTACTTAGTATATTTTCTTACTTTTTCCTTTGATGGAACCACCTTTTTTGTGTTCACTCCATAGTTAAGCCTCATCCTAAGCAATAAAATCCATTAAAGATGGTGTTCAGCTGCGATTTTCTACAACGCTCTAAAAGAAACACAAAACTATTAAAAAGTGTCATTTTCGTCCATGAATCACGCGGCTGCACTTTGAGAAACCCGGGCTGAAGATCTCGGGCTCCTTGGTTTATTTCCTCAAGGACCCCAGCTCTTCTTGCTTTAGGCTTCAAACCGCCCCTGTGACTCCCCCCATAAACACGAGTCCTGCGTTTTTGTCTGCCTGTGATGCCGTGACCTGGTGACGGGGACCCAGAGTCCACACTCGGTCAGGAAGATGGGAGTTTGCAGGCCCAGCGGCAAAGGCAATGGATAAACAAACAGACGTGCGAGAGAATTACAGATGCTCAGCTCAGCGCGATGAGGGAGATAAAACATGGGGTTTAGAGAGTGACATCCGAGAGCGGTGACCTTCGAACAGAGACCCGAAGGGTGAGAAGGCCTGAGACCTGGAAGCACCAGGGGAACGCGTTCTCGGCCGAAGGTGCGAGAGGGCAGGACAAAAAGGGTTGAGAGTCTGCGCTCGAGGTGCCCTGAAGTGTCTCGGCGACACTGTTTCAGGTGTCGCGAGTCTCCCCAAACTAGAAATGCAAAGCTGGGCCGTTCTCCACCAGAGCCTGGATGAGAATTCCGATTTATGCAGCTTGGGTGGGCCCTGGAGCTTACAGAAGTGTTCCCAATGCAACAACCATACATTGTAGCTTTGGCCTGGATGATATTTGAGTAGCTGACTCCCCAGTACTTTTGCCAGTGGCACGTCTCTCCTTACTCCGTGTGTGATCAGAAAGCCACCCCCGCTGACCCTTGCAGCCACTGGGCTTTGTGTATTCTGCTGCACCTGCCGCTTCAGGGAACAAAATGGGAAGGAATCCTGACAGGGGCCAAGTTCTCCCCAGAGCCACAGGGGCAGGCAAGGGCAGCTGTGTTGCCCCCGCAGCAGGTGCAGTGGAATTACCTTCCACTAGGGGGCACTGTTATGCTGGAGGAAGTTGGGTGGGGGGGGGCAACCCTGCAAAATTTAGTCTCCCTGGGGACTCTGGGAGTATGAAATTGTAAAGCTCAGGGTTCAAAAGATAAAATCCACTCGCGGAGTTCCCGTTGTGGCGCAGTGGTTAACGAATCCGACTAGGAGCCATGAGGTTGTGGGTTTGATCCCTGGCCTTGCTCAGTGGGTTAAGGATCCAGCGCTGCTGTGAGCTGTGGTGTAGGTTGCAGACGCGGCTCGGATCCCGCGTTGCTGTGGCTGTGGCGAAGGCCGGCAGCTACAGCTCCTGTTAGAGCCCTAGCCTGGGAACCTCCATATGCCACAGGTGCAGCCCTAAATAAGGCAAAATGACAAAAAGAAAAAAAATCCACTCACTGCCTCATCCAGTCTTTGGCTGGGGAGTTTGCAGGTGCCTGAGAAGCACTCAGAACTGGTGGGTGGGGGGTGACAGGTCCTTCGCACGGATCCAGACACAGGTGGAAGGCGGGGGCCTCTACGGACACTGCCAGCAGGAAACACTGGGAGGCAGAGATGGAGAAGCGTAGACCTGGGGGACCGGGATCAGAAGGCCACTGGGTTGCCTAGCTTCACCCCTGGACAGTGTGGAAAACTTGTATGTGTTTGGCAGCAGAATCATGAGGACATTTCATTCTAAGAGTTTCTTTCTTCTCTATGGTGCGAGCTCTCCTGCGGAGAGGGGCAGAAAAGGGCAGGCTTGGACCACGGGCAGAGAGTGGAAAAGGCCCGTGGTGGTCCCGCAGAGTGGCCGGGGGAACGTGGCAGAGCTGCCGGCCGTGCTGAGGCCCCCCTTCGTGTCGGCAAAACCAGGTATTTGTGACGGTGCCAATTTTAGAAATTCTCCAGCAGCAGCTTTCCCTTCCTCCCCGCCATCTGTTGGCACCTAAAGGAACTTTGAGAGACTGTCCGGAGGGTGGAGGTCCCCCTAAGCCACCACTTGGTACCACCCCGGGGTAAGCCCCTGGGACCGTCTTGCCTCCTGGATGTTGAGGTCACCGTCACCAGGAGTGTCGCCCAAGAGCAAGCTGGTTCATACTGGATGCTGCGGGGAGAGGCTGAGCTTGCCCTGCAGCTCTGCCGTGACGGGTCCTGACCTGGCAGGGACCAAGGTCAGAAGTGACTGATGGAGGGGGGTTACTGGTTAGATTCCATTAGAGATCAGATGTGAGCGTTGCTGGGGGCTTGTAGTGGATGGTGGGGCCATTGAGTGAGAGAGAAAGAGATAAGCAGAAAGTGGACAGGAAATCACTGAAATACGTATGGAGGTGAACCCATAAGAGGGTTACAAAGGAAATCTAGACATTGGGTTCTCAGAGCCAATAAACACGCTACTCAAGAAGCCAATAAAGTGAAGTTCCCGTCGTGGCTCAGTGGTTAATGAATCCGACTAGGAACCGTGAGGTTGCGGGTTCGATCCCTGGCCTTGCTCAGTGGGTTAAGGATCCGGCGTTGCCGTGAGCTGTGGTGTAGGTCGCAGACGCGGCTCGGATCCTGCGTGGCTGTGGCTATGGTGTAGGCCGGCGGCTACAGCTCCTGTTAGACCCCTAGCCTGGGAACCTCCATATGCTGCGGGTGCAGCCCTAGATAAGGCAAAAAGATTAAAAAAAAAAGAAGCCAATAAACCACATGCTACTCTGCTGCCACAGATAGAAACCAAGCCAGGACCAGACGGGACTGGCATTTAGGGGTTCGCTTCCAGAGAGCTGCTTTAGAGTGTGAGGGGTCGGGAGGCAGGTGTGACAAGTTGAGGTGAAGTGATAGCCCTTGAGCTTTATTTCAGGCACTTGGGGGGCCAGAGGAGCTGTCTAGAGCCAAATCGGGAGGGCATGAAGGAGTGGGTGGCTGGCTTTTTGAAAATGAGAGAGACGAATAGTAGCTAGAGTTAACGACACTGTATGAGGTATTGGAAATTCTCTGAGTTCCAAGTTCTCATCACGAGAAAAAAAAAAATCATGTAGCTCCGTGTGTGGTGGGGGATGTCACCAGACTCACCTTCGCGGTCATTTCATGAGACATACCTATGTCGCCGTCATTGTGTTGTTCACCTGCAGTTAAGGTCGTATGTCAGCTGTATCTCAGTTGGTTAAAATAACTGAATAAATAAAAGAACCAGAAAAGAAAAGACTTAAGGAGTTCCCTTCATGGCTCAGCAGTTAATGGACCTAAGATCCATGAGGATGCGGGTTCGATCCCTGGCCTTGCTCAGTGGGTTAAGGATATGGCGTTGCTGTGAGCTGTGGTGTAGGTGACAGGTGCCGCTCGGATCCTGCACTCCTGTGGCTGTGGTGTCGGCCGGCGGCTGTAGCTTCGATTCAACCCCTAGCCTGGGAGCCTCCATAGTCCCTGGGTGCGCGCTCCCCCCCCAAAAAAAAAAAACTTCACTAAAGGGGGGAAATTAAGTAGAGAAAGAGGGACCCACTGATGGCTGGGTGCCGCACTTTACAGTTTGCATGGGCCCCTCACAGGTTTAGATCTCACAACAGCCAAGGGAAGCCCGCCGTGTCAGGAACCACACGTTGCTTTGGGGAAACTGCTCTGCAAGTCACAAGGCCGGGAAATGGGAGAGCTGGGTTTCCTGAAGTCACAGCTACAGCTCTCAGCCCCCATCCGTCGGCCCCTTCCGTTTAGTGCATAAACCTTCAAAGACTATGCAGTTTGTACCAGGATGGCCAGAACCTGGCTCCTCAAACTGTGGGCTGTGGGACCAGCCAGCCAGCCTCCCTAGAGAGAGCCCTGTTACGAATGCAGTGTCTCAGGTCCCATCCACCAGACTTACGGTCAGAATCTGCATTTCCGCAGGCCACACAAATGCGCATTCAAATGTGAGAAGGGCTGACTTCAAGTACCCGCTCTCAGGATAAATGGGGGGGGCGCTAGGCTCCCATGCGGGGGGAGGAGGAGCTAAGCCCAGACCCAGAGAGAAGATGAGGACCCCAGGAGGTTCCCCCCTCCAGAAGCCACCCTGAGAGTGTCCCCATGGTCAAGCCAGGCCAGCCACAGATGGCGCCTGAGACACTGAGGTCCAGTTGCCTGGAAACGTCAGACTGTACTTGCAGCATCACTCATTCATTTGACACCCACCATCCCCCCTTAGTCTCTTCTGAGCCAAGATTCGGGAGAGCAGAGCTGAGCGTGGCTGGCCTCCCGGATCTTTGATCCCCCCCACCCCCACCCCCCGAGGGCTCCTCCAGACACGCTCCCACCCCCTCACTCCTCCAGAAACTGAAACTGCTTCCGTGCAGGCTTTCTCCCCAGACAACATCCATGGAGACTTTTCTTTTTAACACACCTTTTCGTTAGCGAGCTTTTTTCCTAACTGTAAAGAATGCATGCTGGAGGTCTTGTCCTGGCTCATCGGTCATGAACCCCGACTAGCATCCCTGAGGACGCGGGCTCGATCCCTGGCCTCGCTCAGTGGGTTAAGGATCCCGCGTTTTGCCTCGAGCTGTAGTGTGGGTTCACAGACTCGGCTCAAATCCTGCCCTGCGTTGCTTGTGGCCGTGGTGTAGGCTGGCAGCTACAGTTCCGATTTGACGCCTAGCCTGGAAACTTCCACGTGTCACAGGTAAGGCCCTAAAAGACAAAAAAAATATATATATATATATGCTCATGGCAAAGAAAACAAATCCGATGGATGCAGAAAGATAAAAATGAAAATAAAATCCATACCGCAGCACCGTCCACCCAGGCTCTCCAAGGTAACCATGGTTAACAGTTTGCTGTGTGTCTCTTTAGAGAAGGTGTGTGGGTACGCGTACTGGCATCTGTGTGTATAGTTTGTATGGAAACAGGCGCATACTGAACCCGCTGTTCTACAACTTGCTTGTTTCACTTAATAACACGTCTTGGAGTCCTTTCCGTGTCAACATCTATAGATCCAGTTCACTTGTTTTTAATGGCCACAGAATCAGCTATTGCCTGGCCTCACTAGAACTCATTTAACCTGCCTCCTACCACTGGACAGATAGGTGGTTTCTGGTCTCTTTCTGTTACCGTGTTTCAGCCACTAGGTCAATGTCAGCTGCGTAACAAACACACCCCAAGAGAAAGTCCAAGCGGGGGGTTGTTTGCCCGGGCTTCTGCCTTTTGGACCTGCTCCCCTCTCGGGCCTCAGAGTCCTCTGCCTTTATTTAGCAGGAGGGAAAAGAGGATGAGGGGGACACACCTGCTTTGTTAGCCCCTGGACCCGGAAGCAGTACGCAGAGAACCCACCATGGGCCCCTGCTGGATGCAAGGGGTGCTGGGAAATGTAGTCCATGGCTGGGCACTGCTCTCTGCACCAAGGGGGTGGGGGTCAGGGGTCTTTGAGGGCTGCCACCCCCAGCTCTGCCACAAACGCTGCCACCAACCTTCTTGCACGCAGCTCTTTACACACTTGTTACAACGATATTTCCAGAAGTGGAACTGCTGGGCTAAAGGGTATGTGCATTGTACATTTGGGCAGATAAAATCTAATCGTCCCAGGGTGTGCTAACCTAACGCTCCCTCCAACACTGGTGAGTAGCTGGTTGTACCCACTCTTGCCAGCCATAGATGTTATCACTTTAAGATATATATTTTCCAGTCCCCCGGGTGAATTATATTATCTCATCTTGGTTTTAATTTGTTAAGAGAGATGGACTACCTTTTCATATGTTTATTCCCCATTGCTAGCTCTTTTCCTATTAATGTCTCACGGCCTGCGCTCCTTTATTCTGCCAGCTAGTTCTTATTAATATGCAAGAACTTTAAAAATATATAAATATATTATATAGGTATTAAAAATAGATGAAATCATCCTTTGTTTCCCCATCTTATATGCTGCAAATATTTTTTTTCCAGTGAAGTCACTTTCCTTTCATTTGATGTATGGTATTTTTCCAATGCCAGAGGCTCACTTTTTTTTTTTTTTAATGTATCTAACTTTCCAGTCTTTTTCCTCGTGAGTTCTGTCTCATGCTTAGAAAGGCGGTCCTGGTGCCAAGAGTCATTTTACGTTCGCACGTTTTATTCTCGTGCTAGAGTTACACTTGCTGGCAGCCAGATCGTGCGATTTGTGCCTTGTTCTGGCGACTGGCTTTAGCTGCCTGGGCCCCGGATTCCTCGGTCCGTTCAGTGGAAGCGTGAGCGCGCTGGCTGGCTCGCGGGGTTCACGTGAAGACCGAGGGAGGGGGTTCAGACATGGGGGCATCTAGCACACGAAATGTTTAACCCGTGTGTACAACCAGGGTATCAAGGACCACGTCTCTGTCCGCTCAAGCCATAACCAAAATGCCAGAGTCTGCGGAGCTTAAAGGGCAGAAAGCTCTGTCTCTCAGTTTGGAGGCTGGAAGTCCAAGATCAAGGCGCCAACCGCTTTGGTTCTGGGTTGGGGAACCTGGTTTACAGACGGACTCTCAGTTCTTACTGTGTCCTCACACGGAACCTGGTTTACAGACAGACTCTCGGTTCTTACTGTGTCCTCACACGGGCGAAGGGAACAGAGACCCCGCTCCCCGCTCCCACGTGTCCTTTTTTTTTGTCCTTTTTGCCTTATCTGGGGCCGCACCCGCAGCATATGGAGGTTCCCAGGCTAGGGGTCTAACAGGAGCTGTAGCCGCCGGCCTACACCACAGCCACAGCCACACGGGATCCGAGCCGTGTCTGCAACCTACACCCCAGCTCACGGCAATGCCGGATCCTTAACCCACTGAGCGAGGCCAGGGATCAAACCCGCAACATCACGGTTCTTAGTCGGATTCGTTAACCACTGAGCCACAAAGGGAACTCCCCACGTGTCTTCTTCTCTTTGCCTTTTTCTTCCTCTTTCTCCTCCTCCCTCCTCCGTGTTTTTAGGGCTGCAACCTGCAGCGTATGGAAGTTCCCAGGCTCGGGATCCGAGGCTACATGGGACTGACGCCACGTCTGATGACAGTGTCGTAGCCTCGACCCCCTGAGTGAGGTCGGGGATCGAACTCACCTCCTCACGGACACTACGTCGGGTTCTTAACCCGCTGAGCCACAGTGGGAACTGCCCCCTCGTCTCTGCTTATAAGGGCCCTCAAGGCCTCCGCTCTAGTGACCTGATTTCTCCCAGAGTCACCACCTCCGCGGCTGGGAGTTAGGGCGCAGTGAGTGAATCTGGAGGGAAACTGAGGGCATGACGGAGCGCCAACATTCGGGCCGCAGCAGACTCTGTGTAGGGCTCACATATCCTGCCTGCCCGTGCGTTTTTGCATTTAGAAATCTTATATTTTTATTTTGTAGTGAACGTACAGCTCTTTAAACCTTCTAGTTTTTTCACGGGTGACAAGTGGCGATATGCCTTTTTTTTTCCCCCACGCGGAGAGCCAATTTTTTCTAAAATTGTTAGAAATTTACATTTGTTAAATAGTTAGATATTCCGATCTTTAACAATGTTTTGAAACGCCACCTCTTCTAACATTTTTATTAGAGTGTAGTTGATTCACAATGTTGTGCCAAGTTCTGCTGTGCAGCAAAGTGACCCAGCCGTGTGTGTGTGTGTGTGTGTGTGTGTGTGTGTGTATATATATATATATATATATATATATATGTATGTATATATATTCCTTTTCTTATACTATCTTCCATCATGGTCTGTCCCAAGAAACTGGATATAGTCGCCTGTGCTGTACACATTTCTTTTTTTTTTTTTTTGTCTTTTTGCCTTTTATG
>PVHT020000062.1:45064-64007 GCA_004024745.2 Catagonus wagneri
GATCGAACCCGCAACCTCATGGTTCTTAGTCGGATTTGTTAACCACTGAGCCACGACGGGAACTCCTGTACACATTTCTTAATGATTGAACGTAGGTCTTTCTGTGGCGTAACTGCCACAGTCATTGTATGAATGAATTGATTCATCACCTCGCGTAGTTACCTTTTTTGGAATGTGTGTGGTAAGAGCATTTCAGACCTAGCCTTTTAGCACGTTTCAAGCCTACAGCCCTGTCACCTTACTCTACATTGGGTCCCCAGGACTTACTCATCTTACGACTGAAAGTTTGGTTACCCTTTAACCAGCATTTCCTTATTCCCCCCCAACCCCTCGCCCTGGTCCTATGAATTCAACATACAGGTTTCACCTGTGGGTCACATCATATAGTATCTGTTTTTCTGTGCTCGCTGCCACCACCACCCCCCCCGCCAAAAAAAGGCACACCTGCCGTTTGCAACCACGTGGATGAACCCTTGGGACATTACGCGAGCTGAAGTCAGCTGTGTGCCCATTTCTTCTGGTTATCAAGTGGCAGAACTTGGGGTTCCCGTCGTGACTCAGTGGTTAATGAATCCAACTAGAAACTATGAGGTTGCGGGTTTGATCCCTGGCCTCGCTCAGTGGGTTAAGGATCCGGCGTTGCTGTGAGCTGTGGTGTAGGTCGCAGACACGGCTCGGATCCCACGTTGCTGTGGCGAAGGCCGGCGGCTACAGCTCCTGTTAGACCCCTAGCCTGGGAACCTCCATATGCCGCAGGTGCGGCTCTAGATAAGGCAAAAAGACAAAAAGAAAGTGGCAGAACTCAAGCACAGGTCCCTTTGATTCCAAAGCCCATACTCACAGCGAGCCACTAAAGTAGCCACTGCCTTCCAAACATTGCTACGTGGCTCCACGAGGCAAGGAGGACCCCTGTCTGGTCTCCACCTATCGAATGGCAGGACTCAGAACTATCCTGTAACACACAAGGTAGGGGTAAAATTGCGTCACTGGGGAAACTTGCAATAGAAGAGGCAGGCGTGGGGCTGCTCCGTCTCCTCCCCGTCACCCTGGGGACAATGCCAGAGCCGGGACCAAGCTGTTCACGCCCCAGGCAAGGGGTGTGCCCTGACACGTCCATCAGCTTCCGTTCTTGTAGGGCAGGGGTCAGTCAAACTACTAGGACCCCAGGCAGGCTGGGCTGAGGTGCCAGCTGTTTGCAGGAGTTATCTGGGAGGGGACCTTGATGGCTATCAGCGACTGAGCTCAGGCGTGGCCCCTCCTGGCGGGAGGAGGAAGTTTTGCCACCACCCTAGTGGGAAGCAGAGTTCAGTGCGTCCCTCACGCTGGGAAAAGGGGAACCCCTCATCCGCCCGAGGCTGACAAGGCGGTTGGCTCCTTGAGGACAGAGACGGCACCGTAGTGGTCTTTGTACCCTGGCATACAGCAGGTGCTCAATACATGCTTGGTCCATGAATGAATACAGGAATGCGTTCCGGGCACGGGGCCCCCCGGCATCGTCGTTATCGCTGTGACAGTCGCGACCCCCCCTCCTTTGACCTTGCCCTCTAGGGTGATGACAGATGGAGATAAAAGAGTGGGTGTACCACGGAAGCACAAGGGCACCGAGCGTCTCGCTCTCGGGAAAAGGGGGGAGGGCTTAAGGTCACAGGGAAGGCTTCCCGGCGGAGGTGGTTCTGAGCTAAGAGCGGAAGAAGCTCTGCCTGACAGGCCACAGAGGCTCCACTCAGAGGGTGCCACGGAGGTCCCTTAGCACGGAAAATGCGCTTTGGTGGGGAGACCTCTGGTCTGGTCTGGGCCTCGAGTCCACGGTGGCCTACGGGCCAGATCAAGTAGAGCCGCGTGAATCCTGTTAAGGCCGTGAGCCTGGGAGCCTTGGAGAATTGCTGATGCAGTTCGAGCTGGGATTCGTGTCTCCCTCCTGGGTCACATCGGACGTAAGGATTTGGGTCTTAGGAGGAAGGGGTCCCCCCAATGCCAGAGGGTCCGCATTTCTGCACGCGCAGGTGCAGTGCCTGCCTCAGCCAGCACCCGGCGGGGGCTAAGCGGGCTTAGCAGGTTTAGTTTTAAGAAGCAGTTTCGTACAAGAAAGCCTTTTCCCTCTTCTCTCGCTCCTAATGATCCCTCTGGAGACTGCAGTGTTTCTTTGTTTTTTTTCTTTTTTTCGAGGAGCCTGACTGCCCAGCTAGGAGCTAATACATCACTGAGGTCCCCCAGGCAGGCAGGGCTTCTAGAAAGCAGACACAGAAGGCACTGATTTAGCAGGAAATGATATTTTCAGGAGAACCCTATTGCTGGTCAATCAGGGCTGTGCCGGCCCTGAGCAGCGGCCCCTCTCACGGACGCACACGTAGCGTGACCGCTGTGTGGACACTGGGGCTCCAGGTGTTGTGTCTACACCACTGGGTGGGTCAGAAAAATGCCATTTCCAGAAAGCTGACAAGTGAGTATTTGGGTTTGTTTTCGTTTTGTTTTTTGGAAGAGCCCAGAAGTCTGTGATTTTTTCCCCCTCAGGGAGAAGATAAAACAGACTTTTGTGAGAGGGAAAGCGGCACAGGTGCCCGCTGGCACACACAAACATGCTTCTTCCTCGTTATTCCCAGACTAAAGCCTCGCCTTGATTTTTTTTCCCTCTCTCTCTCTTCAGCAAATATTCACTGCACCCCTACTAAGCACCAGGCGTGTCCCAGGTGGTGAGAACACGGCCGCCGACGAGACAGATGCCAATTTGCTCTTCTCGTGGGACTTCTTATGTCCGTGGTTGGGGCGGGGATGGGCAGAGACACTCATCACATGGACAGGAAACATTCTAGCTCGTGACGGTACTTGTGAGGATGCGCGGTGCTCAACCGCGGTTCTTAGCTCTGGGGACCCGCTGGGGTTGTCCGGGGAGATTTAAACTCGCAGGCGCCCAGGCTTCCGCACCCACCCAGAACTCGCGACCCCATCGGCCCGGCGTGGGGGTATTTACGTATCTGCGAAGCGCCCCCGGTGGCCCCAGAGTCCAGCGGGACTTGCCCACCTCTTTGCTCCCCGCCACACTCAGAAGAACCAGCCCTGTCCTCTGCCGACCTCGGAGGGGCCTTGGGCGGAGGGCGGAGCGCAGACGGCGGAAACAGGAGACGTGTTCCTTTCGATCTCATTCACCTTCTCGTGTTGGGAGCTTTGGCTCAACGCAGAGCTGGGACTCCCCTCAGTCTTGGAGCCTGAGCACGTGTGGCTATGATGAATTTTTCCCCCCTTTTTTTTTTTTTAACAGCCGCATCTGTGGCATAGGGAGGTTCCCAGGCTAGGGGTCGAATAGGCCACGGCCACAGCAACGCGGGATCCGAGCGGCATCTCCAACCTAAGCCAAAGCTTTATGGCAACACCAGATCCTTATCCCAATGAGCGAGGCCAGGGATTGAACCTGCGTCCCCACGGACACTATGTTGGGTTCTTAACCTGCTGAGCTACAAGGGAAACCCGCATGATGCAATTTTTTTAAATGGCCCAGTGATTCCCTTGACCCAGGACTGGCTCCTGAAACCATCCTCTGGCCCAAGAAAAGCATGCTGCATAAACACAGGGAACTGCCGGAGAGAGAAGGTGCCCCCCTCTCAACAGCCACCTGCCTTCCACGCTGGGTCTTTGACCAAGGTATTGGCACCTACGCTGTGTCAGGTGTTGTGCTAGGAAGGCAAAAAGGAGCAAGAAACGGCCAGGAGGCTGAAGATCCAGTTCTGCAAACGGCTGAAACACACCTTGTATGTTTCACCCAGTGGGATGTGGTACTAGACATTTGGATGCCCAAAGTGCAGTGTAATTACAAAGGATTCCCTTTTGGAGTTCCCGTCGTGGTGCAGAGGTTAACGAATCCGACTAGGAACCATGAGGTAGCGGGTTCGATCCCTGGCCTTGCTCAGTGGGTTAAGGATCCGGCGTTGCCGTGAGCTGTGGTGTAGGTCGCAGAGGCGGCTTGGACCCTGCGTGGCTGTGGTGTAGACCGGCGGCTGTAATTCTGATTCGACCCCTAGCCTGGGAACCTCCATATGCCGCAGGTGCGGCCCTAAAAAGCACAAAAAAAGAAAAGAAAAGAAAAGGCTCGCTTTTCGTCTGGACTTGGAAAGACGAGCAGACGTTTGCCTGGAGTGAAAGAGATAAGAAAGGTGATCCAGAGTCTTCAAAAATAAAACAGAACAAGGGAGTTCCCTTTGTGGCTCAGTGGTTAACGAATCCAACTAAGAACCATGAGGTTGCGGGTTCGATCCGTGGCCTGGCTCAGTGGGTTAAGTATCCGGCGTTGCCGTGAGCTGCGGTGTAGGTTGCAGACGCGGCTCGGATCCCGCGTGGCTGTGGCTGTGGCGAAGGCCGGCGGCTACAGCTCCTGTTAGACCCCTAGCCTGGGAAACTTAATATGCCGCGGGTGCGGCTCTAGATAAAAAGGCAAAAAGATAAATAAATAAGTAAATAAATAAATAAATAAATAAATAAAACAGAACAACTAACTCAACTCAGCAAGTGCAAAGCGCATGAAAGAGCGGGACCTGTTGGGGGAGTGGTTTGCCTGGAAGTGGCAAGAGATTCATTCTGGAAAGCTAGGCAGCTGCCTGGAGGACCACGTCCAGGAACATGGGGTTTATTCTACAGAATAACTGCTGGTCGACAAGATTGGGTTTGCTTTAGAATGACTGCCCCGGGGGCCACGGAACGCGGAACGAATCTAAAGGGAGAAGAGAGTAGAAGCCTGGGGGTCAGAGAGACACACGCTGTCAGAGGCACAGAGACTGAGAGCCAGACGCTGTGTGAACAGGGCGGGGCGGGGGATTTGAGAATTTACCAGAATGACAGACGTTAGATACAAGAAAGAGAGAGAGAGAGAGAGAGAGAAGAAGGGCACTGCGGCTTTTCTGCTTTGGGAGTGGTAATAGCATCTCCAAAAACAGGCAAAAGAGGGAAGTCGGTTTGGGAGAGGAAAACGGCAAGTTGAGGAGGTCCCATTGTGGGTCAGTGGGGACGAACGCCCACCAGCATCTGTGAGGATGCAGGTTCAGGCCCTGGCCTCGCTCAGTGGGTTAAGGACCCGGCGTTGTCGTGAGCTGGGGTGTAAACTGTAGACTCGGCTCGCATTTTGTGCTGCTGTGGCTGTGGTGTAGACCGGCAACTGTAGCTCCGATTCGACCCCTAGGCTGGGAACAAGAAAGGAGGGAAGGAAGGAAGAAACTGATGAGGAGGCTCTTTCAGGCTCCCAGGTGTGGCTGTAAGATTCAGTCCCCTTTTAGTCTTTGTGATGCATTTTTTTGTCTTTTTTTCTTTTTTGTCTTTTTGCCTTTTCTAGGGCCACACCCGCGGCATATGGAGGTTCCCAGGCTAGGGGTCTAACAGGAGCTGTAGCCGCCGGCCTACACCACAGCCACAGCAATGCGGGATCCGAGCCGCATCTGCAACCTACACCGCAGCTCACAGCAACGCCGGATCCTTAACCCACTGAGCAAGGCCAGGGATCGAACCCACAACCTCATGGTTCTTAGTCAGATTCGTTAACCACTAAGCCATGAAGGGAACTCCGCATTTTTTTGTCTTTATGACACAACTGGCACTGATACGCCTAACTTCGATCTCGCACCCTCCCCTTGGCTGCTAAGATATTATCCAACGCAGGAGTGGTGGCCTCTTAAAAAAAGGAAAAAAAAAACCGGGAGGTGTTACCAGGTGTGGGAGAAATTGTTGCCGAGCAGATGAAAATAGCAGGTGGGAGGTGCATGGAGACGTGAGCGCTGGACCCTTTCTTGCGGTCACGTCTGAAGAACCCAGAAATGGGCGGAGGCTGGAGCTTCGGAGGCTTTCAGGGTCAGAGAAAAGTTCAGCCGTTAGTTAGCAGCTGGAAACAGGCCAGCAAAATTAAGCAGTGACACGAGGAGGAAAACTGAGCCTTTCAAGAAAAGCTTCACGGGCCCCTCCCGCTGCGTGCGTGTGCACAGACCCGGGAGGTTGTGTGTGGGACACGGTGCCCTCTTTACACATTATCCGCACACGGGCCTCCTGGCCTCTGTCCCAGGGACCGGATGAGAAATAAAGGTGTAAGGGTGTCCTTTGGTGGGATTGAGAACAGTTGAAGTACATCTTTTTTTTTTTTGTCTTTTTGCCTTTATCTAGGGCCCCACCCACGGCATATGGAGGTTCCAAGGCTAGGGGTCTAACAGGAGCTGTAGCCGCCGGCCTTCGCCACAGCCACAGCCACGCGGGATCCAAGCCGCGTCTGCGACCTACACCACAGCTCATGGCTACGCCGGATCGAACCCGCAACCTCATGGTTCCTAGTCGGATTCGTTAACCACTGAGCCACAAAGGGAGCTCCTGAAGTACGTCTTTGACGCCTGGAATGATGACCTGTACATATGACTACTTATAGTCTGGCATTTGTATCTTCTTAGCATCTGTAATCTGGCTTTGCAGCTGTCATGCTCATTAGGAATTAAGAAGGTGGGACTTCTCTTTGGCGCACAGCTGGGGGGGCGGAGAACAAGACAGTCTGACGTTCACTGGGATTGGTCAGACGTTTCCAAACTGGTAACAGAGAGAGAGACGTTAATTGGTGCTCCTGGCAGAAGTTCATATAAGCTTGGGAAACGCTCAACCCTTCACTTGGCTATTCTTTAGCCTGTTAAAGGCTGTTGCAGGGAAATCTGTTTAATGGCTTATCGGGTCAACCTCCATCAAGTGTGGAAAGCCCTTAAGTTGAAGGAGAGTTCCCATCGTGGCGCGGCGGAAACGAATCCGACTGGGAACTATGAGGTTGCGGGTTCGACCCCTGGCCTTGCTCAGTGGGTTAAGGAGCCGGCGTTGCCGTGAGCTCTGGTGAAGGTTGCAGAATCAGTTCAGATGCTGTATTGTTGTGGCTGTGGTGTAGGCCAGCAGCTACAGCTCCTGTTAGACCCCTAGCCTGGGAACCTCCATATGCCGCGGGTGCTGCTGTAAAAAGCACAAAAAAGGAGGGGGGGGGCGGTGGAAGAAAAGAAAAGAAAAAAGAAAGTCCTTAAGTTTAAATGCACTGTCGTACACACACATAATTTCATCTGCTCTTGTCATAAAGGCCAATGCCTCATTACAATGTGTGCCAAGGTCATAAAATAACACAGGAGGATACCTAAGAAAATCCAGCCAGGAGTTCCCGTTGTGGCTCAGCAGAAATGAATCTGACTAGCATCCATGAGGAGGCAGGTTCCATCCCTGGCCTCACTCAGTGAGTTAAGGATCTGGCATTACCGTGAGCTGTGGTGTAGGTCGCAGACACGGCTCCGATCTGGTGTTGCTGTGGTTGTGGCTGTGGCTGGAGACTACAGCTCCAATTCGACCCCTAGCCTGGGAACTTCCATATGCCGCAGGGTCCAGCCCTAAAAAGACAAAAAGAAAGAAAGAAAGAAAAGAAAATCCAGCCAAGGAATTCTACTCAAGGGCACTTGGGATTGTTTGCTAAGAATGCTATCCAGGTTTTAAAACGAACCTCTCAGTTTTAATAAATATCCAGGTTTTAAAACGGACCTCTCAGTGTTAATAAATAAACGGAACTCTCAGTTGCTTTGACCTTGCGCCTCAAAGCAAAATGTCAGTTGTACCGGCTTCTCGGTTGCACAGTGCATTGGGTCAAGTGGATAACACGCAAGTTTGCAGTGAAGACAGCAGGGGAAGGTGCCTGAGGGCGCTGGTGGACAAGCTTGCTTACGTTGTCCTCTGCGACTAGTGGGAGGGGCCCGGGATGGGTCCAGGGAACCGTGACGTTCAAGGTGGAGAAGCGGAAGACTGAAGGACTGAGCTACAGCAGCTTGGCCCTTCTGAGGGCGGTGGGTTTCTTGTCGCGTGTCAGGATAGCTGAAAGAAGTAAGGCTGGGAGCTTACAGTAGGAAAGCCGGGACGCTTACTAAGAAGAATGATGAGGGGAGTTCCCGTTGTGGCTCAGTGGTTAACGAATCCAACTAAGAACCATGAGGTTGTGGGTTCGATCCCTGACCTTGCTCAGTGGGTTAAGGATCCGGCATTGCCGTGAGCTGTGGTGTAGGTCGCAGACGCGGTTCGGATCCCTGTTAGACCCCCAGCCTGGGAACCTCCATATGCCGCAGGTGCGGCTCTACATAAAAGACAAAAAGACAAAAAAAAAAAAAAAGGAAGAATGTGAGGGGCTGTAAAGACAAATGTCAAGGCTGGAGCCAGGTGGAGGGCTCAGGTGCAGCGAGAATTAAGAGGTATATAAAGGATGCGGTTGTCAGGGTCAGCGATTTTTCTCTACTGCGGTCCGGCCACCCAAAAAATGGAATTAGAAAGGATGAAAAGCTGGAAAGATGCCTTATTAGAAACCGGAAGAGCAAGTAGTACCGAGAAATCGATGATGATGATGATGATGATGATGATGGCGGCAAAGGTGAAGACGATGCTGTTGAAATGATCATTCACTGGGTCCACCGAAGGTTTAGAAGAAAGTAAAATCAAAAAGAAGGATTATAGATGGGAGTTCCCGGGTGGTGCAGTGGGTTAAGGATCTGGCATTGTCACTGCCTGGCTCAGGTCACCGCTATGGGGCAGGTTCGATCCCTGGCCTGGAAACTTCCCACTGCTGTGGGTGCAGGAAAAAAAAAGGGGGGGGGGGAACAAGCTCACCTTAAGATCCTTAACTTACTTGCGTCTGCAGAGACCTTCTTCTCAACAAGGTCACGTTCCTAGGATTCTGGATGGACATATCTTTTAGAGAGTCACCGTTCAACCCAGCACAAGGTTCTAGAGTAGAACTTCAGAATGAGCCTTTTCAGAATTAAGGCCATTCCAAGGACAAAAACCTAAGGGATGGCCACGAGCCGCTCAAAGGGAAGAGAAAATGGAAATATCTGGTCAGAGAACTGGGGCACCAGGTAACTGAACAGAGACAGTGCTGGGGGCTGAGACGAAGCTGGTGCCTCTAATTCCAGGGGAATACGAAGATGCCCACTATGGGGTTTAGGAAGCTGTGGTACCGGGCGTGGGGCAGGGATGCTTGCTGTACTTGTGTTTTCTTGCCTCTGCCTTCACACTGGAATCATCTGCGGGGCTTCCAAAAAGCCCCACCCGCCAAATATTGCTCGTCGGTTGGTCTAGGATGGAACTCAGACAACGCGGCGTTTTGTTTGTTTATTTGTTTGTTTTGCTTTTAAGGGCCGTCCTCGCAGCCTATGGAAATTCCCAGGCTAGGGGTCGATTTGGAGCTCCAGTCGCCGGCCTACGCTACAGCCATAGCGACGCGGGATCTGAGCCGCGTCTGCAACCTACACCCCAGCTGATGGCAATTCTGGATCCTTAACCCACTGAGCCAGGCCACGGATCGAACCCGCAACCTCATGGATACTAGTCAAATTCCTCTGCGCCACAACAGGAACTCCCCATCGTGGGTTTTATTTTTAATTTCTTGAGCGATGTCATGTTCAACCAGGATGAAGAAAAACTCGTTAAGGATAAAACGCAGCCTTTCAGGAGGAAGTGGCGACTGAAGGTGTTTCTTTTTGTCAAGGCCAAAAAGGGACACACCTGGAAAGCAGCCTTCATGCCTCCTACCATCTCCCCTTAAATTGCAAGCAGAACCAGGGAGTTTAAAAGCAGCGGAGCAAGAGGTTGCACTACCAGGCTCCTGACTTGGGTCCCCACCGGCCTGCGTCCTGTGCCTCTCCGATCTTATACCACGGCTGTGTTTCAGATGTGTGTGGGCAGGAAAGGACCTCAGAACTCATTTCCATAACACTCGCCGTTCCCCCAAAACATGCCTCCCCCCCAAAAAAAAAGATTTTCTTAGTATCTTTGGAGAATTGTCTTTTGCCAGAACAGTATTCAGCGGCTTCCTTTGTATTTTCGGAATACGGAATAAATGCAATAAAAATTTCAAGCAGCCTAACAGATTACACAATAACAAGGAATTCTCATCTATCCTTGACCTTGCCGGCTCGGCTCCCACTCAGGTCCCCTCCCCCAGAAGCAACTGCTTTTCTTGGTTCCTTGGCCTTCGTCCAGAGACAATCAAGTTGTAACTTGCTTTTATTCATTCAAGCACTAAATCTGGGAAATCTCTCCATCCGGGTATGCTTGCATCTACCTGTTCCCTAACTGGCTAGTCCATCATTTATTTAACCCGCACCCATGGACACATAGGTTGTTTCCTGTCTTAAAGCAAACCTGTTCGAGATTTTTTTTTTCGGTCCTTTTTTATTTTTTGCCTTTTCTAGGGCTGCATCCGCAGCGTATGGAGGTTCCCAGGCTAGGGGGTCTAATCAGAGCTGTAGCCGCCGGCCTACACCACAGCCACAGCAACGTGGGATCCGAGCCGGGTCTGCAACCTTCACCACAGCTCACGGCAACGCCGGATCCTTAACCCACTGAGTGAGGCCAGGGATCGAACCCGCAATCTCATGGTTCCTAGTCGGATTCGTTCACCACTGAGCCACAACGGGAACTCCTGTTCAAGACTTTTTAAAAAATCTGCATGAGTGAAGGTGGGTCCTCCCTAAGGTGAGAACAGGTGAGCCTCGGATGTCCCAGAGGAGAGAAGGGGGACCCTCCTGGGGAGCGGGGTGGGGGGAAGTAGTCTCTGGGCGGGGAGCCCTGCGGAGCGCTGGCTGATCACGCGCCTTTCTGGCCCACAGGAGCCTGATGCCCCGGACCCTCGAAAGCCAAATCACCCTGGAGAAGACGCCCAGCTACTTCGTCACTCAGGAGGCCCCCCGCCGGATCTTTAACATGTCGCGGGACACCAAGCTGATCGTGGTGGTGAGAAACCCCGTCACGCGCGCCATCTCTGATTATACCCAGACGCTCTCCAAAAAGCCGGACATCCCGACCTTCGAGGGCCTGTCCTTCCGCAACCGCACGCTGGGGCAGGTGGACGCGTCCTGGAACGCCATCCGCATCGGCATGTACGCGCTGCACCTGCAGAGCTGGCTGCGCTACTTCCCGCTGGCCCAGATCCACTTCGTGAGCGGCGAGCGGCTCATCACCGACCCGGCCGGCGAGATGGGGCGGGTCCAGGACTTCCTGGGCATTAAGCGCCTCATCACCGACAAGCACTTCTACTTCAACAAGACCAAAGGGTTCCCCTGCTTGAAGAAAACCGAGTCGAGCCTCCTGCCTCGGTGCCTGGGCAAATCCAAAGGGAGGGCTCACGTGCAGATCGACCCCGAAGTAATAGATCAGCTCCGGGAGTTCTACAGACCTTATAATATTAAGTTTTATGAAACGGTGGGGCAGGACTTCCGATGGGAATGAGCCTCCGAGCCGCGCGGGGCTGGTCCACTGGTCTCTTCCAGGACGCTGGGGCCCCCCCGAGAGCCTCCGTCCCCACCCCCCGGCGAAGCCAGGCTCCCGCCCCTGTTCCCGGCTCGGGTCCCATCATCCTGCGACCGGGAAGCCCAGCGAAGGCCAGGAGGCCCCGGCGTCCGCCGCCGCGAGCCCTGCCCAGCCCAGCCCGGTGGATTGATCTGATTCCGGCACCTCTGGGCGATTCCAGATGGTTTTCCTTACATCCGTAAGACGCCCTGGGAAACCGCCAAAGGAAGAGTGGCCCTTCCAGCTGTGACACGCAGTAGGAGTGCTGATGGCTCTGTCGCTGCAAACACGGCGGTCTGTCTCTGTCCCTGTCTACACGGAGTGGGGCTTGTTGACTCCGAGTGGCGCCCACCTGCCCTTTGAGTTCAACTCTCCAGAGGTGCTCCGGGCGGAAGGCGGGGGAGATCAGCTGCATCCTCCGGGTCTCAGCAGCTGGTGGGGAGATGGGCGGGGCTGGTAGCGACACCCACACCCCCACCCATCCACACACACACCCTGCCCCTCCCCCCACCCCCATCCCGGCCATTCCCGGGAGACAGACCCTCTACGGATGAAATAAACCAGTGATTTCAAAGCCTGTGGGCACAGCTCTGCTCGAAGGGGACCTGTCTTTGCAAACCACTCCGTGACTCTCGCTGCTCCCTGTGGACACAAGCACACAATCCTGCTGTTTACGGGTACTTGCCCCACGCAAAGCTTTCATGTTCCGCATGCGATGGGATCATGCTTGTCCATGTGAAATAAACATGGCTCTCTCGTGTCCTTAATGACTGGGCTTTCTCTGTAAGTCAGGCCAGGGGTGTGGCTCATTCATCCAGCTCCAACCACCCCGGGGCCACGTCGGGGATGGTCTGGGAGAGCAGTGACAGGGGCAAAGACTGGCTGGGCGAGAAGCAGGGGTGCAACACAGAGAAGAGGTTCTTTCTGAAACGTAGTCTTATGGTGTCAGCTCTCTGCTTAAACGTGACCTCTGCCACAAAGCCCAACTAGAGGCTCATAGGATCTTAGACATGTTTTTTCTTGGCCAGCATGATGCTTTAAAATAATTCCCAACATTCGGAGTTCCCGTCGTGGCTCAGTGGTTAGAGAATCTGACTAGGAACCTTGAGGTTGCGGGTTCGATCCCTGGCCTTGCTCAGTGGGTTAAGGATCCGGCGTTGCTGTGAGCTGTGGTGTAGGTTGCAGACGCGGCTCGGATCCTGTGTTGCTGTGGCTGTGGCGAAGGCCGGCGGCTACAGCTCCTGTTAGACCCCTAGCCTGGGAACCTCCATATGCCGTGGGTGCAGCCCTAGATAAGGCAAAAAGACAAAAAAAAGACATAAATAAATAAATAAAAATCCAATTAAAAAATAAATTAAGGAAAACAATTCCCAACATTCAAAACTTGGGAGGGTTCATAAAATATTATGGATTTCCAGCTTCTTCTTTTTTTTTCTTTTCATAGCCACACCTGCAGCGTATGGAAGTTCCCAGGCTAGGGGTGGAATTGGCCCAGGAGCTGCGGCCTACACCACGGCCACAGTAACACCATATCCAAGCCACATCTGCGACCTACGCAGCTTGTGGCAACACTGGATCCTTAACCCACTGAGCGAGGCTAGGGATTGAACCCGCCTCCTCAGGGACGCTGTGTCGGGTTCTCAACCCACTGAGCCACAAGGAGAACTCCAGCTGCTGCTTTAAAAAACACGAAAAACGGTAACTTGGCTCTGTGGAGCCTGTGCTCCAGCACAGTGACAATAGATAACTGCCACCTTGGGATGGGACGCACACGCCGCGGGTTTTCAGGGCCCCGCCTGGCTCCCCCACTGATTTACGTCCCCTGCCTGCCCCCGTGCATCTGAGTTCACAGCCCTGCTTTGGGTGGGTCCTGTGGCTTCCGAATAAAGCACGGTGCCCAAGTCGACCCCAGTGACAATTCGGGGAGGATCTGTGTGTCCCCCTCACCCTCGGTTCCAGCCTCACGGGACTACTAGCCTTTTCCTAACCCTTTTAAGCCCCCGTGTCTTGCCCCACATGTCCCAGCTAATGGGAACCCCTGCTCCCCCAAGACTTCGCTTGCTGTTTGCGAAGCCTGCGCCAACCCCGCTGGGTCAATGCTCGCTCTTCTGCACTCGGTGCTTTGTATGCATCCCGCTTCCAACTTTTGTCACACGAGAGTGTCATTATTTGTGTAAACGGCTGCCTTGAACACAGACCGTGAACTCCTCGAGGGTCAAGATTGTATCTTTTTTTTTTTTTGAATGCACCCATGACATACAGAAGTTCCCTAGCCAGGGACTGGAGCCCGCGCCACAGCAGCGAACTTGAGCCTCAACAGTGACATTGCCGGATCATTAACCGCTAGGCCACCAGAGAACTCAAGATTGTAATCTCGCTGACATGTAGTGGGCACATGGCAAATGTTTTCTGTTGTAGTTGTTGTTTGCCTTTTTTTTTAGGGCCACACCCGCGGCATATGGAGGTTCCCAGGCTAGGGGTCTAATCGGAGCTATAGCCGCCGGCCTACACCACAGCCATAGCCACGCCAGATCCAAACCACGTCTGCGACCTACACCACAGCTCACGGCAACACCGGATCCTTAACCCACTGAGGGAGGCCAGGGATCGAACCCGCAACCTCATGGTTCCTAGTCGGATTCATTTCCGCTGCGCCACGACTCCCAAGTGGTGAACGTTTGATGGCTGAATGCGCGAGTGGGCGGGTGGACGTTGGAAATCCGGTGGCAGGGACAGACTGTTCCATGGAACTGCACCTCTAGGACACTTCCCAGATGGCTCCAGAAGACCCACAGGTGGCTAGGAAGGATTGCCGAGCCTCCGGGGACACATCGCCTCTGTCTGCATCATGGAAGTTTTCTGAAAAATACGAGTCTGACCAACAAGACTTACAAAAGCCTTAAAGCCTTCCCCTCTTCCACGCCAAGCATCTTAGGAGATCAAATGCCTGAACCCATGGTTCTGAGAATCCAGTGCTGAGGGTTTGCCCGCTCCGTGCTTCCCCCGTGGGCGTGGAGGAGGGACACAGAGGCCGGTGGGAGCTGCTACCACCTGGAAGCCAGGGTCTTTGACCTCTGGTGACACCAGAATAAGGCCGAGTTGTACGTCAACACTGATGAATTACCCTCCTCATCCTAAAGTATTTGGTGTCCTGTGATCCTGGGCCACATGGTGGCCAAAGCTGTATCTCCCGAGGGAGACAGAATTACATGAAGACACAGGAAAGAATCCGTGATGTTCAATTGTTTATCCCGATTGGGGAGAATCTAGGCGGAATCGGTGAAGATTCTGAATTTTGCATGCACAAATGCAGCTTTACTCCTTTGCATTACCAGCATTCTCAGGTCTCCCAGACCAAGTAGCCTCTAAGTGTTGGCGAAAAGGTCAGAGTCTGTCACCATTAGCCTATCAGTCACTGCACGCAAACAAAAGAGGCTGGGGTACTGTTAAAAAAAAAAATCCTGGTTTAAATGAATGAAATCTGGAGGCTACAGGAGTCTGCTCAGCCAACCCTGAGGTTTAATCCAGAGCAAATGCAGCCTTTTGCCCAGGCTGCCTGAGGGCAAACTTGCACAAGTTCCAAATTAGTACAGTTTAAATGAAGTCTAACTATTCAGCCTGAGACTAAAAAGTCTCCTCCAGGCGTGCGTGCATGTGTGTGTGTGCGTGTGTGTCTCTCTCTCTAACAATCCAGGTTGCATGGTGATTGCAAAATGCCAGAGAATCGGGTTCCTTCCTTCTAGAGCTCACAGTTGACAACGGCTCATTTCTCCAGCAGGAAGGGAACGTAGAAATCGGTGGAGACCACCCCAAAGAGAACACACAGAGTCTCCTGACTCAGAGCCTGCCACAGCGAGGAGTCTTAATTTTTTTTAGGGCTGCACCTGCGGCATATGGAGGTTCCCAGGCTGGGGGTCTAATTGGAGCTATAGCTTCCGGCCTACGCCACGCCAGATCCTTAACCCCCTGAGCAAGGCCAGGGATGGAACCCCCAAACTCATGGTCCCTAGTCGCATGCGTTTCTGCTGCGCCACAAGGGGACCTCCCAGCAGGGAGTCTTGCAAAGAGAGGTTGTTGCCTAGGGAGAGTGGAAGGCGGGCTGACCAGAAGCAGGCATCCTAGGTGATTGGTTTGGGGGCATATTTGGCTTTCTCTGGTGAGGCCTGAGTTGGAAGCAGGGATGCACGAATAGAAAAGCTGGCAGGCAATGACCAGGTCCTGACCGTTCCAGGCCAGTGGCTTCAAGATGTGGGTCAGAGTTCTGCTGTCATGTACGGTCTGGCCGTTGTCCATTCAAATATGCTGTGTCTTGGGAGTGGGCAAAACAAACCCTTTTTCATTCAAGGTTGCAGCGTCCTCCGGACTCGCAGCTTCCTCCTGCTGTGAACAGTGCCCCTAGGGTTGTGTGAGGGTAGTGGTGCTGTTGCTGCCAAAATTCAGCTTCTGTGCACCAGTGGCAAATAGAAGCATGGAAACAGAGTTTTGGGTGAAGGAGAAAAAAAAAAAAAAACAGCTTCTATTGTTTTGCAGGCAGAGGAGGCCACAGCGGGCTAATGCCTTAGAGAGTGGGCCCGCCACTGGAGGAGAATTACAGGGAGCTTTATAGTCTGAAAGGAGAAAAAACAGACTTTCAGATAAGAATCAGACTGGGGGCAAACACGCATTCTTCTGTCTTTGGGGGACTCTTTGTCATCAAAGCCAGAGTCAGGAGAGCTCAGCCTGATCCTGATGGTGGTCTTCCGGGTTATTGCCTAGAATAACAGTTCTTGCGAAAAGGGCATGTTGATCAGAGATTAGAACACACCAGGAAAGTTCCGGAAAAACATCACGTGCTAAGAATCTTGAACCCACAGGCAACTGTGCCCAAGGTACCTAATCTTTAGCTTATGAGAAGGCGATCGTGTTTAGGGTGCAATCAAACGAGGGAGAAGTACAAGGAGGGGTTCCAAGCTGCTCTACTTTAAAGTATTAATTTCTAAAAGAAGCATAAGGGAGTTCCCGTCGTGGCTCAGTGGTTAACGAATTCAACTAGGAACCATGAGGTTGCGGGATTCTATCCCTGGTCTTGCTCAGTGGGTTAAGGATCCGGCGTTGCGTGAGCTGTGGTGTAGTTTGCAGACGTGACTTGGATCTGGTAGTTGCTATGGCTGCGGTGTAGGCCGGCAGCTGTAGCTCCGATTTGACCCCTAGCCTGGGAAACTCCATATGCCTCGGGTGCGGCCCTTTAAAAAAAAGAAAAAAAAAAGAAGAAGCATAAGGAGGAATTCCCGTTGTGGCACAGCAGAAACGAATCCGACTAGGAACCATGAGGTTGCTGGTATGATCCCTGGCCTCGCTCGGTGGGTTGAGGATCTGGCGTTACCGTGAGCTGTGGTATAGGTCGCAGATGCAGCTCAGGTCCTGCATTGCTGTGGCTGTGGTGCAGGCCAGTAGCTGTAGCTCTGATTTGACCCCTAGCCTGGGAACCTCCATATGCCACAGGTGCGGCCCTAAAAAGCAAAAAAAAAAAAAAAAAGAAAAGTATTCATTACTAAAAGAAGCGTAGGAAGGAGTTCTTGCCGTGGCTCAGTGGTAATGAACCCAATTAGTATGCTTGAGGATGTGGGTTCGATCCCTGGCCCCGCACAGTGGGTTAAGGATGCGGCGTTGCCATGAGCTGTGGTGTAGGTTGCACACATGGCTCGGATCTGGCATTCCCGTTGTGGCTCATCAGAAATGAATCTGACTATCATCCATGAGAATGCAAGATCGATCCCTGGCCTCGCTCAGTGGGTTAAGGATCCGGCGTGGCTGTGGCTGTGGTATAGGCTGGCAACTGTAGCTCCGATTCGCTCCCTAGCCTGGGAACCTCCCTATGCAGTGGATGAGGTCCTTAAAAAAAGCAAAAAAAAAAGAAAAAGAAAAAAAGGGATTTCATTCCTTCTGCATACATTTATTGAACAATTTACGTAGACTAGCCATGGTTGTGTCTTTGTCCCTGTTCTCTTGTGGAGCTCCCAGACTAATGACAGTGAAACTCACACAAACACTTACTCTATATTGTAATAAACTGAAACCATGTGATGAGTGGGACAGGAGAGAGAATGGGGACTTCCCTAGAGGAAGTGACCGTGGAACCATGTCCTAAAAGATGAGGGGGAATTCCTGCTTTGGAGAAGCGTGTTCTCTGCTGGTCCGAAATGCCCTGGGGGCATGTTTTTCTAGGTCATGGCAGGCAGCATCAAGGATTAAATGCACCGTGCTAAATCCTGGTCACCAGATTAAATCCTGAGCCCATTTACACCACATCCCAGTCAGAGGCTACACTCTGTTTTTTCCACAAATTCAGAATGCCCCCACACCTGCCTTCCCCTCTATGAAGGGCAGAAAGCCAGAGCCTCTTTTTCCAGGATGAGATGGGCCACTGGTCAGCTCAGATGCTTTCTGTGGGAGACATACATAATCCTTTCTTCTCCTCCCACTTCCCAGTGCCCAGCACCGGAGAGATGAAGAAACAATTTAGGTGCATAAACAGATGTCCTAAGGGATGGGTCCCTCACACTTTGACATTGAAGTTGGCTCTTGAGAAAACTGGCTTCCCGCTAAAGAAGGAGAACGTGTTTTCTTTTATTATTTGGGAGAAAGCAAGCAAGAGAGAGAGAAAGAAAACAAGACAGAAAGAAAGCAAGAAGGGAGGGAGGGAAGGAGGAAACAAGGAAAGAAAGAAAGAAAGAAAGAAAGAAAGAAAGGGAAAGGAAGAGGGGGAGGGAGGAAGGAAAGGAAGTGAGAAAACATGTACTTCCTCTCCCAGATGTATTTAGAACAAGGTTTATTCCCTTTTTCTTGCGTGAAATGGAAATATGACTGTGCCATTGAGGAATGATATTCCTAACTGCTTTTCATTGACAATAGAGGCTTAAACAAATTAGGGATTTATTCTCTCAAATTAAAGAAGTCTGGAGTCGGACAGTCCAGGGCTGGTACAGTAAGTAGCTCCGTTACATTAACAGGGACTCAGGTGCCTTATTTCTTTCTGCCAGATCACTCTTAAGTATGTTGAGTTTCCTCCTCGTGGTCCAAGATGGATGCAGATGCTCCGGCCATCACATCTATATTTCAGTCAGAAAGGAGAAAAGAAAGAACTAAGAAAAACACTCTTCCCAACCAAGTCAACCCCATCCGAGGAGGTTTCCCAGATATTCTAACACAGCAACTTTTACTTATACCTCATTGACCGCCGTTAGCTGAAAGGGAGCCCAGAAAATGTTATCTCCTAGCTGAACCTATTGTCTCCCTGACAACCCAGGATTTTGATGCTAAGGAAGAAGGAGAGATTGGCGATTAAGAGGGCAATTAACAGACTCGGTAACAATGAATCTCCAGCAATTTAAAAAGATGTCTCTTAGAGGATCAATATTTTTCAACCGATCTTCAAGTTCTCCGCACAACCGGCTTCTAACCTCCCACGTTTGAAATCTTCAACTTGTCTCCCTGTGCCTCCTGCTTGACCTCTCAAGGCAGATGCCCCCAGAGCCAACTTCTCCCAGCTTGCATCTCCAACTAGTAAACCAGCTCTCCAAGGGAGCCGGGGCTGGGGCGGGGAGCGGGACCTCTGATATGTAGCATTGCCATTAACCGCCCCCCCCCCCCCCCC